>CM041777.1:249676433-250136205 GCA_023374045.1 Limonium bicolor | reverse complement strand
CTTTGATTGAGGTACGAAACCGTCTTGCCTTTGGAAAAGATGAGCTGGCTCGATCCTTCTCTGATCTAGACGTTTTGCTGAATCAGGTGCGCACTGCTCATCGGAATAAGGTGGCTTCCCTCCAGGCCGACAAGGCCTTCTTCTATGAGGAGAGGAACTCTTTTAAGCAGAAAGCTGAAGCGCTTGAACTGGAGAAGCAGGCCCTTCAACGAGAGAATGAGGCCCTTGTAGAGGATAAGGGAAAGCTCATGCAGGAGCTTAACTGCTCGTCGGAAGAAAAGGCCGCACTGGAAGAGCAGTCAAGGGCTTCTTTCGAACAAGAGAAGCAGCCTCTGCTCCAGGATTTTGTTACTTTAGAAGAGGAGAAGAAGACCCTGGCC
Source organism: Limonium bicolor (assembly GCA_023374045.1). NCBI lineage: Eukaryota > Viridiplantae > Streptophyta > Magnoliopsida > Caryophyllales > Plumbaginaceae > Limonium > Limonium bicolor. The sequence continues at coordinate 250,135,825 of CM041777.1, read as the reverse complement.
GCAGAAAAAGTTGCCTTGGCAAATGAGAAAACCAGGCTGGAGGAGAGGGTGAAAGAGTTTGAGGGGGCCATGTCTCGCTTTCAAGTCGAGAATGCTGAGTCGTCGAACCAAGGTAAATCTTCAGACCTTCAGACCTTGATTTTTTTGCTTCTTCCTTTTTCTCCTTTATTTCTTACCTTTGTTGTGCTCCGGTCAGGCTTGAGCTCTGCCAATCTCCTGAAGCATGTCCGGCAGCTGAATAGTCGGGTAATCAGTGCTAAAGAGGAGCTGTCTCTAGCTAATTCTGAATGTGACAAATATCGAGCCCAAGTCCTGACCCTTGAGTCTCAAGTGGCCAGGTTCATGTCAATTTCACGGCAATCTCAACAGGAGATATAGAAGCAAGGCACCATTAATGCTCATCTAAAGGAATCCTTCGCTTCTCAGTGCCGCGGGATAGTCGATATCTGTCAGCAGATTGTCTCGGAGTATTTTCTTGTGAAAGGGGAGTTATTGGACGATGACCTGTACAACAAGCTGGAATTCAAAGTTGTTGCCCAGAAGTCTAATTTCTTCGAGGAGCTCGAGAGATTCTATTGTAGTCCTAGAGAGACATGCTTTGGGCCTGGCCAAGCGTCTTTCCTCCCGGCCGGAAGCAACATTCAGCCATTCGCCGGAGGAGTGCAGCGTCTTTCAAGGAGGTCAAAATCTTCTGAAAGTGTGGCTGGCAGAGGCGATAAGTTAGTTCCAGAAAAATAGAGGGGGAGTTCTTTTTTCTTTCTTTTTTTAAGGTCTTTTGGGCATGTATCTTTTGTGCTTGTCGAATTTTTGTAATGATTATACCCTTGTAATTTGTCTTTACCCCATTCTTGGAAGGAATATAAATTACGTTCTTTATAAACTTTGTTCAACTTGCTTGCCGGAGCTACCGGTCTCTTATTACGCTATCGTTTCTATTTTCTTTCAGCCAATTCGCCGACTACTGGGTTATTTCCTCCTTTTTGAATGCCGCATATATGATTATCTTTACGCCAGCCTATTTAGCTAAGTGCCTATCCTTACAAAACAAAAAGCTTTGCGGTTCACTGACCGAATCTCCTTTTTTCCCGAATCTCTTTCTTTTTTTTTTGTGATGCCGGTTTTATTATTTTTTTTTTCTTTAAGTCAAGACAGCCTGCGGCTCATCGGCCGGAGCTTATTTTCAAGGCATAAAAGCCTGTGGCTCGTTGGCCGGTGCTTACATTCAAGGCATGACAGCCTGTGGCTCGTTGGCCGGTGCTTACTTTCAAGGCATGATAGCCTGGGGCTCGTTGGCCAGTGCTTACTTTCAAGGCATGATAGCCTGCGGCTCGTTGGCTGGTGCTTACTCTCAAGGCATGATAGCCTGCGGCTCGTTGGCCGGTGCTTACTTTTACTTTCAAGGCATGATAGCCTGCGGCTCGTTGGCCGGTGCTTACTTTTACTTTCAAGGCATGATAGCCTGCGCCTCGTTGGCCGGTGCTTTCTTTTACTTTCAAGGCATGATAGCATGCGGCTCGTTGGACGGTGCTGTCTTTTACTTTCAAGGCATGATAGCCTGTGGCTCGTTGGCGGGTGCTTACTTTTACTTTCAAGGCATGATAGCCTGCGGCTCGTTGGCCGGTGCTTACTTTTACTTTCAAGGCATGATAGCCTGCGGCTCGTTGGCTGGTGCTTACTTTTACTTTCAAGGCATGATAGCCTGCGGCTCGTTGGCCGGTGCTTACTTTTACTTTCAAGGCATGATAGCCTGCCTCGTTGGCCGGTGCTTACTTTTACTCTTTTCTTTGAAAAACAATACCTCTTTATTGAAGAATCATGAATTTTATACATAGAATTTTTTCAAACATTCTCTGCCATGAATGTGGCAATTCGTACCCCTCACCATTTTTAGGCGATATGAAGCCCGCCCCGTCTTTGGTGTATGATATACGGTCCTTCCCATTGGGGCTCTAGTTTTTTAGGTTGTTTAACTTCCCGGAGGACCAACTCTCCTGGAGCGAAACTCCGCTCTCTTATCCTTTGATTGAAATATCGCTCCACTTTGGACTTGTCTTTCGCCATCCTTATTGCGGCGGCCACCCTGGTTTCCTCGAGGAGATCTAGATGGTCTTGTATTCCCTGATTGTTGACATCTTCATCGTATGATTCCCACCTTACCGATGGTACCACAATCTCCGCCGGAATGACAGCCTCTAAACCATATGTTAGTCTGTAGGGTGTTTCTCCTGTTGGCCCCCTTTCTGTTGTTCTGTACGACCAGAGGACCTGGGGTAACAGCTCTGCCCACTTTCCCTTTCTTTCATCGAGTTTTCTCTTTATTGCTTTTACTATCTGACCATTCACATTCTCGACTTGCCCATTTGCCTGAGGGTGCGCCACTGATGCGAATCTTAAGTCAATCTTCCACTTTCACAAAATTCCCGGAAGCTCTCGCAATTGAATTGTGTTCCGTTATCAGTTATTATTGCTTTGGTATACCAAACCTGCATACCACATATTTCCAGATGAATTCTTGTGATTTTCTAGTTGTGATGGAGATAGTAGGCATTGCCTCGACCCACTTTGTGAAATAGTCGATGGCGACATATATGAATTTGAACCTCCCTGGCGAAGCTTCTAGGAATGGTCCCACAATATCTAATCCCCACATAGCAAAGGGGATTGGGCAGAGGATAGATTTTTGTTCTACCGGAGGATTGTGTATTTTGTTTCCGTGCTGTTGACACTTGAGACACTTTTGTATGTATTCTTTGCAATGTTCCATCATTTTTGGCCAAAAGTATCCGAGCCTCAAGATTTTGTGCATTGTGGTTCTTTCTCCTTGATGATTTCCACAGAGTCCGTCATGCACCTCTTTTATTAGCTTTGTCCCTACGGCTATGGTAACACACTTCAGTGCCGGTCTTGCGAAAGATCGCTTATACAGCTGGTTATTCTCAATGAAGAATGATGCGGGCCGCCTTTTTATTGTCCTGGCCTCCTTTTCCTCTTCCGGCAACTTTCCTTGTCGTATGTAATCTATGATTGGAGTCATCCAGGATTCTGCCTCATCATTTGACTCTATTGTAAATACTTGAGCCTCATCTATGCTTGACGTAGTTTTGACTTCTAGCCAGATTTCATTGGGTACTCTTTCGGCCATACTTGCCAATTTCGCCAAGGCATCTGCCTCGACATTCTCTTCACGAGGAAGGTGTTTTAGTTCGCATCTTTGGAAATTTGCTTTTAGCTCCTGGACTTTGAGCAAGTACCTCCACAGCTTTTCCTCTTTGACTTCATAGATGTTGTCGTTTTGTCTTGCTACCAACATAGAGTCTGAGTATACCTCTAATTCTGCGAAAAGTTATATTTTATAAGCTTTATTTCCAACAGGATTTTATAGGAAGGAAAGAATAGAGAGGGTATCTTCCTATGAAACCTGTTGCCCCTAGGGCAGTAGCCACCTCCAAACCCTGGATAAGGGCTTCGTATTCGGCTTCGTTGTTGGTAACGTCAAAGTCTAGCCGGAAGGCGTAGTTCAAGCTTTGTCCGTCCGGCGCTTGCACTACTATTCCAGCTCCTGCCCTCTTGCATCGGGCCCTCAACCAAGATGACGTATGGATTCTGGGGTGTTTCTCTTCTTTTGCAAAGTTTGTTTCTGTTATGAAGTCTGCCAAGGCTTGGGCTTTAATCGCTGTTCTGGGCAAGAAGTGAATTTCATATTGCGTTAGCTCTACTGTCCAGCTTACCATCCTGCTGGAAGCATTTGGATTGTTCGCTATTTGCTTGAGCGGCCAGTTGGTCCTGACAAAGATTCGATGTGACTGAAAATAGGGCCGTAATTTCCTTGATGCCACCACTAATGCAAACAAGATTTTCTCTATGTAGTATACCGTCCTGTTGGGCTCAAAATTTTACCGGTATAGTAGACTGGTACCTCCCTTTTCTCTTCCATGATCAAGACAGCTGCAACTGCCCAATCTGTTGCAGACAAATAAAGGTAGAGGTCTTGGCCAGGGGCAAGCACGCCCAATTTAGGCAGATCCCGAAGCATTTCCTTGATCTTTTCGAATGCGTCTATACACTCTTGTCCCCACTGGAATTTGCTGTTCTTCCTTAGAATATTGAAGAACGGGATTGACTTTTCCTGAAGCTTGGAACAAAACCTGCTTAATGTCGTGAGTCTCCCGTTCAGGGCTTGGACATCTTTGATATTTTTCGGAGGAGAAAGGTTAAGAATTGCTTGACTTTTTTCCGGATCGACTTCGATACCTCTCTGTCCAACAATGAAGCCGAGAAACCTTCCTTTAGTCACACCAAATACACACTTCTCCGGATTCAGCTTGATTTGATATTTTTCCAGAGTATCGAATGTTTCCTCTAAATCTTTCATGTGCTGCTCCTTTGATGGGATTTTTACGACTATATCGTCAACATAAGCTTCCACATTCCGGGCAAGCTGTTGACAAAATACCTTGTCAATCAATCGCTGAAAGGTAGCCCCTGCGTTCTTCAGACCAAAAGGCATTACTTTGTAACAGAATGTTCCAGCTGAAGTGATAAAGGATGTTTTTTCCGAATCTTCTTCTTTCATTTTTATCTGATTATAGCCGGAGAAAGCATCTAGAAAACTTAACATAGAGCTCTGAGCAGTTGAAACCACCAATCTATCTATTGATGGTAGGGGATAGAAATCTTTAGGACATGCCTTATTTAAATCTGTGAAATCCACAAACATTCTCCACTTTCCGTTCGCTTTTTTCACCATGACAACGTTAGCCAGCCATCATGGGTATGCTACCTCCCTGATGAATCCAGCCTTGAGGAGTTTTTGAACCTCGGTTCGTGCAGCCAAATCTCTTTCTTCCCTTATTACCCTTTTCCTTTGCCTAACCGCCGGATGCCTTGGGTCTACCCTGAGCTCATGCTGGATAACGCTTGGTTCTATTCCAGGTATTTTGTCCGTGCTCCAGGTGAATGTCGTCCTTCTATTTTCCAGGAACCTCATTAAGTGAGTTTGCTCTCCACTGTCAAACGCAGTTCCTATTTTAAAAAATTTAGAAGGGTTAGAATTTAAATGTACCTCTCTGGGGGGGGGTCTTGAGTTGTTTGACGCCCTTCCTTTTCTTGGCTTGGCTCCGGGGAAGAATGTAACTTTCCCTTAAACTCCTTTTGTGATCCTACAGTTTTGACCATCTCCTCGCTAAGAAGACTGTCCATGATGCGGACTTCACACATCTGGGCCATCTTTTGGCTTCCCCTTATCGTAACCACCTTTCCGTTTGTGGTTAAATATTTCAATTTCAATTTCAAGTGATGAGTGCTGTGAATGGCTTTGAAAGCATTGATTCCTGGCCTTCCGAGATACATGTTATATCCAGACAGACCTGGCACAATAAAAGCTGTGAGTTTCTTCGTTCTCCTTTCATCCCCTTGACCCAGGGGCATTGTAAAATCTATACTGCCGGAGGACGTGGTAGAGACCCCTCCTACAAATCCTCCTAGAACCGCCGAATATGGCTTGATCCGGTCCTTAGGCACTTCCAATCTTTTAACCGCTTCGGCTGATATGACATTTGCCCTGGCCCTACCATCAATCAGAATTCCCTCCATCATTCGATCGTTTACTTGTACACGAATGACAAGTGGATCGTTGTGTGGATATAGCACTCCATCTTCATCTTCGTCAGAGAAGAAAATTGGAGAAAAGCCTTCTTTTTTGGCAATCTTCCTTTCCGGGAGTTTCTGATGCACTTGATGAATGTGCCTTTTTCTTTCATTAGGGGTTAGTGGTCCTACCTCCGAAAAAAGTCCTATGATTTTTCTTAAAGAAAGTTTTTGTTAGCCTTCTTGCTGTAAACCAAAATGTAAAAAATGAAAAAAGGAAAATCTATTTCTCTTATTTCGTAATGTGGTGCCTGACAAGGTTTATGCCTACGCATTCAATTTTTAGATAAACAATCTATGACCAGACTCTTTTTGAGAAGGTTGTTTCCTAAAGGAAAAAGGGAAAAAACTTTTATCTTCCTTCCTTTACAGACCGGTTATCATACCAACCGACTTGCCAGGGTCAAGCCTGGGGTGAACTTCCTTCTCCTGCCGGCCTCGTGGTGCATTCTGGGCGCTGCCCTGCTGACCGCCGTATTGCCTTTGTGCTCCGGCTTGTTGCTTTCCCATCTTCTTATTCTCTCAATGATTCGGAGTTCTTTGGCCAGGGTAGCATAGTTTACGGTCCGGTGGCTGCGGTTTCCATGGTATTCGCAGAATGCAACTGGAATTTCTCCCAGCGGCGGCTTTCTCGACTGAGGAAGGTATCCTTCGCTTACTACGGCAGCATACTTTCCTAGGTCGATGTAGACAACGGTCCTCGCCCCCTGATGCTGCGGCCCCTGAGAGGAAGATTCAGCGGTTGACTTGTAATAATATGGTTTGTATCTTGATCCCCCTCTTCCGGCATTTCCACCTTGCCCCTCTTTCTTATCCGATGCTGTTGTATTTTTGAAGCTATTTGCTAGCTCCTTAGCCTTGTTTTCTGCTATCTCAGATTTTAAGAAATCACGGATCATTTCAGCTAATTCTCCATGAGTTTTTGGTGTTTTTGTTGCAATTTATCCAGCAAGCCGAGGTTGAGCCAAGCCATTTCCAAAGGCCTTAATCAAGGTTTTCTCATCGACATCATCAATTTCTGCAACCTTCTTATAGAAGCGCTCACTATACTCCTTCACAGTTTGTCCCTTTCTTCAGTCAGTTGTTTGAAGCTGGTGATGGACTGTGGTGGCCTTGTGGAGATCCATCCCAATGCTCTCTTTGTAAGCGTTCTAGGGAATAAGTTGCAGAGAGCGAGAGAGCTGATCCCCTGAGTATTCATGGCAAACATGAATTTCTTAATATGTTGGGCGGGATCTCCCGTCCCATCATATTTCTCAATTGCCGGAGCAACGAAATGCGGCGGGAGCTTTGCTTTCCTTATTCTCTCCGAGAAGGGGTACAGCCTCATGTCTATTTGGTCGTCTTCTTCCTTCTCTTCCTCGCTAACGACTGTATTGTGCTTCCGATCCTTACTCTCTTCGCCATTACTGCCTCTAGAATCCTTGTTTCTCAACTGCTCTATGGCCACGGTCATTTCATCCCACTTCCTCTGGTATTCCTTATCTCTTTGCATTAATTCTTGTTGCAGAGTCTCGTTTCCCTCCATAATCCTCTCGTCAATCGATCTGACTAGTCCCTTCAGCATATCCTTGAGATCTTTTTTGGAGATGGCTTCTGGCATCTCAGAACTCATTTCCTCTTCAACGTGATTGTTATCCTCGGTAGTGTTCTTCGGTGTTTTCTTGGATCTTGGAGCCATTTCCCGTATTCAGATCCTGCAAAAAATACCATTAGTTATTTTAGGATTTTCCCTACGAATGTCAAAAGATCACTTCCCTGCTTCTATGTGGTCTCGTGGTTGCTTCTTGCCGTTCGTTTCCCACAGACGGCGCCAAATGAAACTGTGTGTTGTATCCTAATCCAATTTGATCTGATTTACTATCCTACATTACCTGGTCTCGATCACAAAATCTCATAAGGGGAGAGAGAGAGAGAGAGAGAGAGAGAGAGAGCCTTTTGAGCCTTTTGTTAGAATCAAGTTTAAGTCTGATTGTCCAAATGTTACGTGTCTTATTTCAAGGGGGTACACCCCTATTTATAGAGTTTTTGGGCCTGGTCTCATGTTGCCAGCCTGTATTTTACATGTATAAGTACGGTTTTGCCCCTTCCTAACATCTTTGGCCGACCACAAACGGCCAGCCATACTATACTTTGTCTTGCCTAAGTCCTACTTTCGTCCGGCCGGAGACGGCCGGATGCTTTATGTACTCCTATTTCCATCCGGCTAGAGGCATCCGGATGCTCCATGTGTCTTGTTTGGCTTGGTACCATTTCTTCCCTTCTCAGAAAGCAAGAGAGCAAGGTTTCTAGCCAAATGAAGAAGCCAAAATCGACTGGAGCACAAGGAACAAAACAAGAGTTTAATGTGAATTTTCGTTTTGCCAATGGAGCTAGAAAAAGATGGGGTTTTCAAGATTATTTTTACCTCAAAACATCAAGGAGGAGAGGAGCTTCCATTGGTGGACTCAAACCTTCAAATGGAGAATACCCCTGGAGATGAAAACGGAGCTTTAGAATTTTTGAAAGGAGGAAGATGTTCTCATTTGCAAAAGGAATTCAATGGTACTAATTTTGTAATTTTTGGAGAAGGATTAAGGGTTGAACAAGAGGAGAGAAGGTGAGTTTTGTGGGGGTTTCTCCAAATCTTCATGGCTGTCGCCCAAGGAGGAAGAAGAGAATAGAGAGGGAGGGGGAACCGTGAGAGAGGGGGGGAGTAGAGGTGAGAGAGTGTTTTTATTTTTGCTTTTTACTTTCACTGCTGGAAAAAAAGGAATAAACAATGTTTTTATTTGTCTTTTGGAATGCTTTATAACCGTTTTTTATGCCGGCGACGCAAATGCTCGAGCCTTTTAAAGAACGCGTTGTAAGTGTTATTTATACATTAATTTAAAAGAACGCTTATCGCTAAAGCGTTTTTTAAAGCGGGTAAGGGGGCGGGAATCTACGAGGCATAAAGAACGCTTTAAGGTGAAAGCGTTCTTTATGTCCGACTATAAAAAACGCTTGCATATTATAAGCGTTCTTTATGAAGATGTATAAAAAACGCTTATCAAGACAAGCGTTCTTTATGTCATTTGGCGCGAGAGTATAAGAAACGCTTATACATATAAGCGTTTCTTATATGGTCATTTTTTTAATATTTTTATTTTTTATACAATTTATTACCCTCCGCGTAACACAAAATTAAAATCACAAAATCATTCAAAACCTGTTTGCGTTGTATATACCATATCAACCAAACTGGAGAATTTTAATTAATATATAGATCATCAACAGCAGTACTCTTGTTTGCATTAATATTATATACCAGCTACCGCACATACGCCTAAGTGTAGTATCGATCAACTACAACATTTGTAACTAGCTAGTTAACCAAAATACTAAAAATGGTAACCAAAATACTAAAAATGGTTCAAGTACTTCGATCATAACATGTACAATACAACCATTTGATAGACTCATGACTTCTTCTGATCAATTTAGTACTTTCAACACATGTGTGCGCCCTCTCCTTATTGACAAACTTCAGATCGATCGACTTGTGAATAAGTGTTGAGAAGAAATCAACAAGCTGCACAACATAATTATAAAAGCGATTAAGTGCACCATTTAAACTTATCTAAACATGCGCAAATAATTAAAATCACCAATTCCAACATAAAAGTACTTATAATACGTACCTGAGAAGAAATTTCTAATTCGCTAAGACAGTTGTTACCTCTATTGAAGATGAAAGTACGATGATCATGATGATACTTCTGCTGATACAAAGGAGACGGAAGAAGAAAAATATGGTACAAAAGAGACAGGGGCAGATATAGATGAAAGGATGAATGAGAACTCAGAAACAGAGAGGTTGAAGAAATTGGCTAAATAGTTAAGTGAGGCTTTCACGAAGTAGAGTCCAGTGGCGATTAACGAATTACCGCATACTTCATAACCTTGAATGAAGAAAACGGTTTTCTAGAGTAGTTGTATCAGAAGGATAAGAGGAACCTTAGTCGATTATATGGTGGCATGGGGGACTATATGAAGATAAAGTGGTACCAGATCGCCCGGTTGATGAGTTTCATGACTTGTGGATGGAGACGGAGGTGGAGAAGGTAGACACTTCTCCATCTTCAGTTTGGATTGGATTCGCATCTTCTTTCAGTTTTGAACATCAATAGGTCGGAGAATCTTCAAACACTTGGACATGACTGTCTGTAGATTGCATGTAGTGATTTGGAATACTAGTCACACTGTTGATGTGGGGTGCATCGTATCTACTAAGGTTACAGTATAACATAAAAGCTGTCACTTATTGTGCATAAAAACTGTCACTTATTGCTATCATTTGTTAAAGTCGCTTAACATGAAAACTCAGGGGAATCATACTTAGGGGGAATCTCTCAATCTTTTTAATTGCCAAGGGACCTTCATCTAGTTTTTTTTAAAGATACGATGCACCTCACATCAATAGTGTGACTAGTATTCCAAATGACTACATGCAATCTACAGACTGTCATGTCCTAGCGTTTAAAGATTTCTCAGATCTATCGATGTTCAAAACTGAAAGAAGATCCAATCGAAACTGGAGATGGAGAAGTGTCTACCTTCTCCATCTCCAACTCCATCCATAACACATGAAACTCATCAACCGAGAGATGTGGTACCACTTTATCTTCATATAGTCCCCCATGCCACCATATAATTGACTAAGTTTCCTCTTATCTTCCTGATACCACTATTCTAGAAGACCATTTTCTTCATTCAAGGTTATGAAGTATGCCGGTTATCCGTTAATCACCACCGGACTCTACTTCGTGGCAGCCTCACTTAACTATTTAGCCAATTTCTTCAACCTCTCTGTTTCTGAGTTCTCATTCATCCTTTCATCTATATCTACCTCTGTCTCTTTCGTACCATGTTTTTCTTCTTCTGTCTCTTTTGTATCAGTAGAAGAATCATCATGATCGTCGGTACTTTCATCTTCAACAGAGGCAGCAACCGTCTACATCGGCCAAATTCATCTGACTTTTTATCCGATTTTCTCTGTGATGTTTCAGTGTTGTCCAGTTCTGATTGCTCGGTCTACTGAAGCTTCTACAGCATACATACTAGTCAGAGGTGACTAAAGGAATCGAAAAGGAGAGAAGAAAGGTCGTGAAGGAAAATAAAGTTGGTGGGCCCGTCCGAGTTCATTTTTTTTTATTATAGGTTGATGCCGATCGAAGGTCATAGGCGCTAGCCAAAAAATGTAAAGGGATACTAAAATAATAACTACAAGAAATTAAGGAGCTATAAGTAGCGCTAGAGGTCTCTAATATGGCCAATGGTGGTCATATAGATTTCCAAAACATTAGAGGGTTAATTGGAATGCCTAGCTTGACCGGATAACAAATCTGAGAAGAATGTGAAGGAACTTATAAGTTTTTGATGTTGGTATTGGTAGAAACGTAGAAAATCTTCTGGGTGGATGTTAAGGTAAAAGCAATATGGGGAAGGGGAAAACGTCAGGCAAGCTGCCGTAATGCTATGTCTTTGTAACTAATTAATACATCCTATAGTCATCTAATATTTGCACCCTAGGTTATACTAGAATATAATATATAACATTAATTAATACACCCTATAATCATCTAACCAAATTAATTTCGCCATATATACTATATTTTTATGCATGCCGAAAGGCATTATATTACACATTAATTCCCAAGTCCATTAATTGTAGAACCAGCAAGTAAAAATCAGCACATAGTACAACAATATGCGCCCTTGATTAACAACAATCAACACTTAGTAAAAACCAGCAAGTCCATTGGTCTGCATGCAAAATTATTCCCAAACACACGCGCGTACACTTTATTTCACACCTTTAATCCCAAAAAGACTAGAGTATATATGTTCCTGATTAATTAACAAGCCAGTTTGGTTTGCAAGCACACATTTGTTAACAACAAATGCGCGCCGCAGTTTGGTTTGCATGCAAAATTATTCCAAAACAATACACACACAATATATTTCACGCCTTAATCCCAAACAAATAGACGCCTTAACCCCAAACAAACACAGCATGCATTTTCCTGATTAAGAAGTTTGGTTTGCAAAATACCTCATCCTGGCCCAAGAATAGCAGACAGATCTACCGCGCATGTATGTTGTTCCTTTTCGCTAGTTGGGGTTGTATCCAAGAGGCTTGTCGTGCGACAGGGCATGTTATGTCCTGTTCGTGCGATTTTGCCAACATTATTACTAATCGAAAGATTATATCTATGACAAAAAGATAGGCATGCATATATATATGTATATATCTGTTCGCAGATTGAGGGCAAAGTTACCGATAGCGAGAGGCGCCTATATCGATCTACGCATGCATGTGGCCTGCCTTCATCGCCCCAATGCCGGAAGATAGAAGATCAATTATCGGGAGGGAAGAGAAAGAGGTGCCGCGGCGGCAAATATTGTGATGTTTCTGGGTTTCGATTGAGAGGAGATAAAGTGGAAAGAGCGAGGTTTTTTATAGAGGGAGAGCAACATTTACATGGAGTGAGAGCGAGGTTTACAGAGAGTGGGTGGGTAGGGGAACAGTCGCGATTAGACTGATGAGAAGACTGGGCGGGAGGGCGAAAACTGTTTATAATTTATGTAACATAAAGAACGCTTCACTTAAGAAGCGTTTTTATATGCTACTTACGATCAGCATAAAGAACACTTCTTAGCTAAAGCGTTCTTTATGTTATCGCGCCCAAAAGACATAAAAAACGCTTCTTTTGAGAAGCGTTTTTTATACGTATCTCTTATAGAACGCTTTGTAAGAAAGCGTTGTTTTTGTCTTTGGGCGCCATAACATAAACAACGCTTTCAAAGCAAAGAGTTTATTAAGATGTCCCGCCTATTATAAAAAAAACGATTTACAATATAACCGTTTTTAAAGGGGCGTTGTTTATTCTTTTTTTTCCAGCAGTGTTTATTGTTGTCCTTTAGCATATTAGGAAAATAAAAGAGGGTGTGTGAGAGAGGGGGCTGTGGACTAACACACACACACTTTCACATTTTTGCTTTTTATTTACAAAAGTGGACATACTAGTTTCGTTTTATTACACTCTCACCCCACACCTTCCCGGTTGTTACAGTTTTTACTAACCGGAACCCGTTTTCCGGAATTTTCTCGTTTAATTAATTTTTGGTTATTAAGCTTCCATTAATGCTTAATTATTGTTATTTAATGATTTATAATTTTTACGGGTTCGTTTGACCACTTAAAGTCACGTTTTCGGGTTTTCTCAAAAAACGTGCGCTAAAGCCCTATTAGCGTTTTAATACATTATTTGGATCCCTTTTCTTCGGGAGTTGTTCCCACATATTATTTAGGCCTTATTAAGCCTTTAGAATCCATATAATACTCTAACCGAGGTCTCATACCTCCTATGGTTATTTAACGCTTATTTAGCGTTTTTCACTTTCTAAGCGTTCCTTTATTTCTTTTGGATTTATTTCTCCTTACCAATATTACTTAGCATTATTAGGCTCTTAAATACAGATTAGAATAATCTTAATCACTATATTTAAGTTCAGGGAATTTCACGTAATATGATAAGTTCCATAAGGGAACTTCTAACTAATATATATATATATATATATTATGGGGGGTGAGGAATCTCGTAGTTCCGTCGCGCGTGTTGTTTGGGAGTTGATGTCTACATTTGCTTTAACTCCCTCTCTATTATTGATTGTCTTTCCTTCTTGGATTGCAATCACCCACAAGCCTAATAAAAGGCTTTCCTACCTGACCTTTGTTCGGGCTAGGGGGATTGATGTATGGTGTGATCGGTTCTATATTAAGACTTACACATCTAAGTAAAGTAAATGTGTACGGTGTTTTTGGAACTATGTTATATCCGACACATCTTAAGTAAGTATACGTTCTCTATGAAGAACAATAAGTTATTGTGTAACGAGCTTAGCATGGGAATTTAAAGATTCTATAGGCTCCAATGAGATGACTAACTCACATCTTGGGGTACGAGTCCTCATGTGTCCCTCCCCGAGTTAGGTTGTATGTATGTTAATATGTGTTGTGTGTTGTTGTGTTGAGTATGTTGATCACGGATATAAACCCCACGATATAATAAGAATAGTTTAAGTGTAACTAGATTAAATGGGTAAGTGTCGTCTAATAAGGAGTTAGCTCCATTAAGGTAGAAACCGTCAAGGGTTAAAGAACACAATAATGTGATCTAACAAGTGTTGATGAGTTGACTGAATTGATTGAATCCTATTGTGTGGATGTGTGTTAAATACACGTGTGTTATGTGTTTATAGTTCTACATGCATGATTTAAATATAATCAACAACATGCTTAGATGATAATTAGTTGTGCGTGGCCCGGTAGCATGCGGGCTGCACGATTACCATACTAGCAAAGGTGCTGAGCCCCTTGGGGGCCACCCTTTTCCCTTTCAGGTACAATGGAGCTGGAAGCCGTTCAAGAGTAGGACGGGGCAGTTGTTTGTACAAGGGTAGTTATTAAATTGTGTATGAAGTATTGGTGTAGTAAGACCGAAACTGTTATCGGTGTTAGTTTGTAAATACTCGGTACAGTTGGAATGTAAATGTATATTGATTTTGGAAATGGAACGGGATTGTATTGTGTAGGTGCTCAGGAATCTGGTCCATCAGACGGATACAATGTATAAGTGTTAGCCTTGTTGGCCACGTGTGTGGTTAACGGCGTGTAACACCAATGAAATAAGTAAATGTTGAGTTGTGTATCCTGCTGCAATAATTTGTTAAGTATTGTGTTTGTTGTTGGGATGTTACACTACCTGGCTCCTTCTTGCCATTACTTTTGGCCACAACTTAGGTAATTCAATAGGATAAAAGGGGACCCCAAGACCTTCCAAGAATTCACCCAATAACCCCTTGAAAACTCCTCTCTTCAACTCGGTTTCAACACTTCCTTAGCTCCTTGGCTTCTATTTTGGAGTTATTGGTTGGCTGGCTTACTCTTCCTTCTAGCTTAAGTTTCTTTGTGTTAGAGTTGGTTAGGGAAGTAGATTCGTGTGTGGAATAATCCCATGTAACATCCCTACCGCTAATTTCTTACTTACCGTCTAATTGTCCCGTTCATCCTACTACTCACAGCGGAAATACTACTACTACGGTGCGTGATACAAGGCCGCTAACCGCCCATACGGCTAGCAAGGCTTACACTACAATACAGTAACGGTCTAATGTCTAGAAAATACCGAGCTACTACATTACTTACCAAATACCGAATATCAAATACTTACAAAAGTGATTACCGAGTATCGAAGCATATTTAGTTACATCCTTTCTCTAGTTTACCAAAAATAATGAGTTTCCACAAGCTACTCATCTATACCAATTCGTAATCCCACAATATCCAAAAGGGTGTACCCCATGGTACACCGGCTAAACAAGAAGGCCTATAGCCATGTACAACTTGGTACACCTCTCACAATTCATTAATTACAACCAAAAAGAAATCATCTTGATCTCAACAAGTCTTCACCCTTCTCGAGCACCTGTACATATTAAAAACGGTGGCCCAAGGGGCTCAGCAAAAAGCTGTATATAAACTTCGCGTATACCGCGTACTAACTAGGGTGCACTGACTATTTAAGGTTGACTGTACATGCGGTTCAATTATTAACATACATACATGCTTTTATATACACAATACATTCATACAAGATACAATGCACACAACTGAAGGCAACACTCAAGCCAAACAACATATCACTACCATGCACAATACTTACCTTCTCAAGGGTTAGCCAAATTCACATCCGGGTTTATCGGATGTTCATTACTCTTTTACTCATTACACCATACTTACACAATCATACACATACTTTACTTCTTACTTTTCCATACTCATTTACTTACTCTTACTTACTTATTGTTATTCATGTTAAATCGGTATGACCTCCGGGCAGGGACTACATTGTCCCACCACCCGGCTTTAGGTGGCTCACTAATCCAGAATGCTACCCATTTGAGGGGTTTGGGCCGTGGAAAATATTAAAGCCAAGAATTGGATCCAACCTCTTGTGTCTCCGCCTCCTCACCTGTGGCCGAAACGATATCGGACTTCTACTCATTCTAATTTACAAATTTATTAAGTTAGATTGGTTAGCTTGTTAGGAATTAGTTAAAAGTCCATCACAATATCATTCGGTCACTACAATGTACAACAAACATACACGCACTCATTATCATCCATACATTTATTCACAAGTATGCATAATAGTTCCGATTCGTGTGTTTATCTTATTTAGGTGATCAGTTAGCACACAACACACAAATCAGAGTAACCAAGGCAGCATACGGGGCATGAGAAGTTCATACCGTTCACCGTTGTACTTGCAACCGACTTTCCTTCGGTGTTCACAATTCAAGTCCTATAACATACATGGAGTTTTATTGTTAATGATTTAGTATTGATTTAGCTCTTTATTCCATTACCTTTCCCTATGTATGCTCACTAGTTCTTACATGTTACATTTGATTATGAATTCATTTCATACTTTAAGTTTATTTCCTTACACATCAATGATGTACTTCTATATATATATATAAATATGTACATATGTATATGTACATATGTATATGTGTGTATACATATATATATACAATTATAATTATTATTATTATTATTATTATTATTTTTTTATTTTTTTTATGACTCGACCGACCTTACCCAGAGTCGGACCCAAGGTCGGTCGAAGTCAGTAAGTTAATACACTGGAAAATTCAGGCCCGACCAACCTTGCAAGTCCGGTCCCAAGGTCGGTCCATTCCAATGTATTATGGGTTTGAGATTCTGGACACGACCGACCCAGGACAAGTTCGGTCCCAAGGTCAGCCCATTCCAGTAGACTTCCTTCTTTGCAATTCTGGGCTCGACCGACCTTGCCAAGGGCGGTCCCAAGGTCGGTCCAGTCCAGTAGTTTCATTTTTATTTCTGTTTTCAGTTCTTCCTTTTACCCATTACTTCCCCAATACTCCTATATGTAATCCCACATGTTTTAACACTAATTAAACCCTCTAAATAATCTTAGTTCATCCTTTAACTCCTTACTCTTTTCTATACTAATTCACACCCATATTTTTCCAAGTTTCATTTCAGCACTTATGTAAATTCTTCCTAGTTTTGTTTTGCTACAGATTTTGGTTCTCACTTCCTCCATTCATAGTTTCCTCTCCTAATGCCATTTCTAAGGTTTACAATGCATTATCTATCTCTCTTATCCTACCCACAACCTAGCTCCATTTAAAATCTGTTTTCAAAGTGTTTCTCCACTTATTTCTAATTCTTAAGTGTTTTAGTTTCTAGGTAAAATTTGACATAGTCTCCCCTATATTTTTACAATCTCACCACATCATTTTCACTCACATTTGTCATTCATATCACCTGTTTATTAAAAACATTAATACACAATCTTCCAACACAAATATTAGACATTAAACATTCATTTTATTCCTGCACACAACATCTATTTCCATCTAGGTTTTAACAAGTTTACAAGTGTCTTTTAAAGCTTTAAAACATTTTAGTCTTCATCCACATTATACTACTACTCAATACCATTAACGGTACTCATTTAAAACTACTAAAAATCTGTTACACAATGCATTACAAAAGCTACACAAGTGAGTGGAATTTACCTTGTTTTCTTACTAGCTTTTCCTTCTTCCTTCTTTCTTCTTTCCTTCCTCCTTCCTTTCCTTTCCTCTCTTCCCACCGGTTATGGAAATTCAAAACTCTAAAGCTACAGCCCATTGATATACACCATTTCAATACAAACCAACCCGTAAATTATCTTAAAGCTTTAAGGCACATTTTTAGGGTTTAGGAAATGCATTACCTTGCAAGTATGTGGAAGGAGTGTTGGATAGCACTAAGAGTAAGATTTTCACTCTCCAAAATAAGCCAAAATCGGCTGGGCAAACAAGGTAGAAGAACTTACGACTTAGAAATTTCTATTTTGCACATAAGAGCAAGGAATGCTAGTATTTTCGGATTTCTTTTTACCTTAGACCAACAAGGTGAAGAAGAGGCTTCTAATGGTGGTCTTTATCTTCAAAACCAAGAACACCCATGGAGATGAAGTTGGTTGTTTTCAGATTTGGAAAATAGAGTAGTGTTCTCCTTGTTGAGAGGAACACAATGATACAATTTTTGTGATTTTTGGAGAAGGCTGGAGTAGTTAACAAGAGGAGAGAAGTGGGGGTTTGTGTTGGTTTATGCAAATCGCCATGGTTGGCATGGGAAGAAGAAGAAAAAATCAGAGAAAGAAGAAAGGTGCAGTACGTGAGTGAGGTGAGGAAATGAGGGGAGTAGGAGAGAGAAGGGGATATAAAGTAAGTTGTTACTTTTTGCTTTTTATTTGTTTTTGTCTATTGCATATAAGGAACAATTAAGGGAGTGTGAGGGGGAAAGGAAATCGGCTACACACAGCCCTCTTATGGGTTTAAAAATTTTATTTGCAATAGTGGACACACTAGTTTGGTTTATTTATGCTTTCACCCCACAACTTCCCATTTTTGACAGTTTTTATTATATTCTCGTTTAATTGATTTTATTGGTTCTAGACCTTCATTAATTTTTATTAATGACTATTTGGTTGACCAAAATTATTACGAGTCTATTTGACCCGCTTAAAGTTGTGTTTTCCCGGTTTCCTCGAAAAATGCGCTTTAAGGTTCGTTCGTGTTTTTAATCCATTTTAAGGATCCGTTTTCTTCGGGATTTGTTCCCTCATGATTATTTTGATATAATTAAGCTTCTAAAATACTTATTAGCCTAATTAATCATTATTTTAATTACAGGGTATTTCAATCTACCCCCTTAAGGAACTTTGCCCTCAAAGTTGTTCAAGGTTAATGGTTTAAAAATTCTACTCATTAGGCAAACCAATTGCCATAATATGTCTTACTACCACCTATGAGGTGTTTACTCCTTCTATATTACAAGCATGTACAAATCAAATACCATACACAATTCACATGCACAATGCACCATTTCTAATTCATACCATCACACAATACACAATTGCAATCCACAATACACATTACACCGATGCATTACACATTGTACATACACACCAATACATTCCACATTGCACATACATACCAAATACACTTTGCACTACATGTGCCATCAAAACATACTACAATACATAAACACTAATACAATGCTAACCCAAAGCAATGCAAAATCAAAATGGCTCTATCCCCCTTAAAGGGGTACGCCCCGTACCTGTACCCGCTAAGTACTAGACTAACTAGTCTATGAATAAGTGTGGGTACTTCGCCTTTATGGCGTTTTCTAACTCCCATGTCGCTTCTTCAACATCATGGTTTGACCATTGGACCTTCACCATTCGTATAGATTTATGGAGAGTGTCTCTGGTCTTCCTATCAAGGATTCTAACAGGAGTCTCGACATATCTCATGGTCGGCTCAATGGATAGTCTCTCGGGCTCTAGGACATGAGAAGCATCGGCGATGTACTTCTTGAGTTGTGACACATGAAAAACACCATGGACACGCCCTAAGTCCTTAGGTAATGCTAACCTATAGGCTACAGATCCAACTCTCTTGGTGATAGTGTACGGCCCTACAAACTTTGGGCTCAGCTTGCCCTTTTGGCCAAACGGAATACACCCTTCATAGGTGAAACGCGCAAGAACACTTGGTCGCCCACAGCGAACTCAAGGTCGTGTCGTCACACATCCGCATAGGATTTCTGTCTATCTTGGGATGCCTTCATATTGGCTCGGAATTGTTGCACTTCCGCTTGGACTTGTTCTAAATACTCCGGTCCTATGATGACCGCTTCACTTGACTCATCCCAACACAAGGGTGTACGGCAAGGTCTACCTTATAATGCTTGGAAAGGCGACATCTTAATCGAAGCATGATAGCTATTATTGTATGAAAACTCGATAAGATGAAGCTTATCTAACCAGCTCCCCTGAAAATCTAAGGCACATGCCCTAAGCATGTCCTACAGTGTCTGGATGGTCCTCTCTGCCTGACCATCGGTCTAAGGATGGAAGGCGGTACTCAACATCAGTTCTGTACCCAGCGCTTCCCGTGTAGCTCTCCAGTATCTCGAAAGAAATCTGGTGTCGCGGTCAGATACTATGGTCTTCGGGATTCCGTGGTGTCTGATAATCTCCTTGTCGAATAGCTCTGTGAGCATCACTACCTTCCAGGTGTCCTTCATCGACTATAACCCAGATCATGTTGAGTCCTCCCCTAGCAGGTGGGAGTCCTAAAACAAAATCCATGGAGATATCATGGAATTTCCACTCCGGAACTGGCATCGATTTTACCATTCCACCCGGTCTACGATGTTCAAATTTTACTTTCTGGCATGTTAAGCATCTCAACACATACTCTGTCACATCTGATTTCATTCCAGACCACCAGAAGTACCTCTTCATGTCTTTGTACATCTTGGAGGATCCTTGATGGACTGATAAAGTAGAACTGTGTGACTCTCGCAGGATGCGATCCCATAGCTCAGCATTGCTTCAGGGGACGTATAGCCTGCCATTCAGCCGAATTAGACATCTTCATGCAACCTAAAATCATACTTCTTCTTCGCAAATGTACCATCTGTGATCTTCTGTCTGATTTCGGTCATGTAAGGGTCGCTCAACTGAGCGTCTCGCACCTCGTTAACCAAGCTAGAAGAAGCGAGTAGTGAATGGAGCGAGTGTGCTCGACGGCTCAGGGCGTCGGCTACAACGTTTGCCTTCCCTTCCTTGTACTACAGGTTGATGTCGTAGTCTGAGAGAAACTCCATCCACCTTCTCTATCTCAAATTCAACTCTTTCTGCGTGAATACATACTATAAGCTCTTGTGGTCGGAGTAGATGGTGATGCTTACCCCATAGAGATAGTGTCACCATATCTTCAAGGCGAAGACAATGGCTCCAAACTCTAAGTCGTGTGTCGGGTAATTCTCCTCATGCTTTTTCAGCTGGCAGGAGGCATAGGCTACAACCTTGCCATTCTGCATGAGTACGCATCCCATTTCCTTGCCTGATGCATCACAATACACCTCAAATCCCTCTGTGCCCTCTGGAAGAGTAAGGATGGGCGTTGAGGTCAATCAGTCCTTTAGGCTCTAGAATGATGCTTCACACTCGTCTTTCCATACAAACGGTGTATCTTTCTTCATCAGTGTAGTCATGGGTTTAGCGACTTTCGAGAAGTCCTTTACAAATCTCCGGTAATAACCGGCTAGACCAAGAAAGCTCCAAATGTCGGTAACAGACTTAGGTCTAGGCCATGATCGTACAACTTCAATCTTAGAAGGGTCAACTAAAATGCCTGCACTCAAGATGACATGACCGAGGAATGATACCTGATCTAGCCAGAACTTGCATTTGGAGAAATTTGCATAGAGCTGGTTCTCGCGCAGTATCTTAAGTACTTTCCTCAAATGAATTTCATGCTCTTATACTGATTTTGAGTACACAAGGATGTCGTTGATGAAGACAACAACAAAAGTATCTAACTGCTCACTAAATAGTCGATTAAATAAATCCATGAATTTTGCTGTTGCATTTGACAAACCGAATGGCATGACTGTGAATTCGTAGTGGCCATATCTGGTGTGGAATGCCGTTTTCTCGATGTCTTGCTCTCTGATAGCAATCTGATGATACCCAGAACAGAGGTCAAACTTGGAGAAGACTGAGGCTCCTTTCAGCTGGTCGAATAGGTCGTCGATGCGTGGCAATGGGTATTTATTTTTGACTGTGACCGCATTCAGCTCGCGGTAGTCAATACAAAGTCGGAGGCTACCGTCCTTCTTCTTCACGAAGAGGACCGGTGCTCCCCAGGGTGATACGCTCGGGCGTTTGAACCCTTTGTCGAGTAGGTCGCGTAACTGCTCTTTCAACTTTGTCATTTCTGCAGGTGCCATACGGTACGGTGCCCTAGCAATGGGACCAGTACCTGGCAAGAGGTCAATCTCAAGTTCTACTGCTCTCTGAGGTGGCATACCAGGCAGCTCCTTAGGGAATACGTCAGGGAATTCAAATACAATTGGTACTTCGGGATTGAACTCTAGATCTCTCTCTAGGTCTTGTACATAACACAAATACACTTCATGGCCCTTTCTGAGCTCCCGGTACATAGCCATAGCGGAGATGACTGTGGTCGAAGGCTCTCTCGGTCTCTGGCGGTAAGATACTGTAACCCCAGAAGGACTCTTGAGCAGCAATCGATGCTCAGCACAGAGGATCCGTCCCTTGTGTCACTCCAACCAGTTCATCTCGATGATCAAGTCGAATCCCAATCCATTAAACTCGATGAAGGAGATGGGTAGGCTTCGCCTTTGATTTGGATAGTGGCTGACTTGTAATACTTGGTACACTGTACTCGCTCCTTCCATGGGAGAGTAACCAAGAAGTTCGGTAGCTCATCCGTATCTAGCCCCAACCTCTTCACAAAAGATGGTGATACGAAGGTGTGAGAGGCGCCGGAGTTGAATAACACTGAGGCTTCAATGCCGTTCACTAGGAAGGTTCCAGTTAAGATGGTGCCGCTTTTACCATCTTGTGCTTCGGTGAGGATACTCAGGTTACCTTCGGTACCGAGTCCACAACCTATTGAAGTCACAAGTTCATAAGTATTGATGGTGGACACAAGTGAAATTAAATCAACACCGCTCTTTATTGATAAACCAACCATCATACATACCGTGTCTCTAATACACGTTACTAACACATTACATGATACTACAAATTTAATACTTCCTAAAGGTATGGTTCAAACGTCCTTGTTTCATGTGTGTGGCATTGATTATCTCCGGCGGTGCCATATTAAACTTGATCTTGTTGATCCCGTGATACAGCATCCTAGATTTTCCACCCATTATTAGGACATCTTCTGATCTCAATACCTACTTCTTTGTGAGGTCCACACGCTTCTGCTCGCTATACATTAATACGGCGTCATCACCAATGGACCAAGACACTACGGGCACTCCTTGTTCAAGAGGTTCTACTGTCTCATCCTTGTCTTGGTGTAACCCAAGTCATCCTTCTTTCTCACAGAAGTTGACGATACATAGGTCCACTTCAAGTGCGGGAATTGGATAATTTTCACATTGTTGTGAAAGTTCTACCGCTTGTGTGGACAAGTGTTTGAAATTCTGGGGGTATTGTTGGTGGCGTTGCTCCATCTTGTGTTCACGTATCTTGGTATGTCTTGGTATCAGGATTCCAGTGCTCTCCCAAGCACATCATCATCAGCTTCATCTTCGCTCCACCGGGGAATTCGGGTGTGTAAAATCCTCCTGGACCCATTCCTAGCAAGTTGCATCGTCGGATGATTGAACTCTGGGTGTCGGGTGTCAGGTATTCCTTTAATAAAATTATACCTGGTCAGATGACCTGACACTGCTCGCTGTAGTAGTGGTAAGTGGCGATGTCGGTCTCTTCTTGATTTGGTTTTGAAGGTATCGGGTAGCAAATATTAAAACTACTATGGTTCTAAATTTCATCTACGGTGAGTACTTGTTATGCCCCATATTTTTTTTATTTTCTTTCTGATTCGCAAAGGGAGTTTGTGCTATTTTGTAATCTAATGTTAGATTGTCTATGGCATTCTTCTTATGTCATTGTGTTATCTTGTGGAAGGAGGGTTAAAGATGTCCTTTTGCATTCTGTTAGTAATTAAAGAGTTAAGGACTTATTTCTTATTTAATTATTTCTTAACTCTCCTTTCCCTAATTTCTAATCACGATCAATTCCTCCTTCCACTATCTTGACGCACGACGGTTCTTCATCGCTCTTCTCCTCCCTTTGCTCTTCTCCATTCTTTCAATCTCCTCTCCGAAAATTGGTGGCTGAAGTTTCGTTAGTGGAATTCTGTTCGTCTGACGGTCGTCAATCAGGTTGGATTGTAGATTGGTTCTCTTCTCCATTAAGGCTTCCTCTTCTATTTGCTAACCTCTGGTTTTGTATTTTGGGAGCGGTTCAATTCGAGGGGTTGTCATTCGATTGGAGATTCGGGAAGGCGATTCGTAGAGTACACAGAGATGGCTTAGCTGCGGATGTGAGGTAGGTGGTAGATGGATTCGGTTGTGTGCGTTCACCCACGGGGGTTTTGGTTCCGTTGTTTTCCGTATATGTTTGTGTGGCTTCTAATTTGTGTAACTTTGTGTGTGTTCCGGATTTGCGTTTTGATGTGTTACAACCCCGTGGGAATCGTATGTGTTTTGCGTATTTTGATATGTAAGTATAATTTGACAATCGTGAATCTACCTCTATGGTTCCCTTCTGTTTTGTGAACTCGGAGTGCTTCTGATTTGAGAGTTCGGATTGTTTAATTGCCCTATGTTTGGTGATCGATCTCTGTCTGATTTGTCTTGGTTTTGACCTTCTAAAACTGCCATGGTTATGCTTTAAAGACTTTGGTTTCGTACTGCATTTTTGACATTGTTTTGAGGACTCTGTTCGCATCTGATTTCGTTCTGGAAATTGAACTTTTCGGTGCGTCCGAACTTCCGTCCGAACTTGGAAGTTCAGACACGCTCTGTTGCGTCTGGATTTTCTGAGAGTTTCACTATGTCCGAACTTCCGTCTGAACTTGGAAGTTCGGACACACCCCGTTTTGCGCCCTCTGATTTTCTCTTCGACATGTGTCTGAAATTTGAAGCTCGGACACATGTTCGGACTTCGCACGAGTTGTTTTCCGAAGGACGTCCGAACATCCGTCCGAACTTGGATGTTCGGACACCTTGAAATTTTCTGTGGATTTGAGTTTGACTTGCGTCCGAACTTCGACGTCCGGACACAAGTTCGGACAGCTCTCTGATTTGACCATAACTTGTTCGTTTGAGCTCCGTTTTCAGTGCCGTTTGCGGTGTTGGTTTCCTCCTTCGGAGTACTATCTGTTTTCATGTGTTTTAGCATGTGTTTAAGTGTTTTTTGATTTTAAGGTCTCCGTTAATCTTTTGAACTCTGTTTTGCTCTGAAAATGTGATTCAACCTCTGACTTCAGTTTGCTTTCGTATTTACTAGTCGGGTTACGACTTCTGTCTGGCTAAGGCTTTCCGTTGGTAAGCTTCTGCTCTAATTTCGTTAAGCTTCTGCTTTCTGTTATGATCTGACAGGACTTCTGCCCTGTTCTGTATAAAGCTTTGGTCTGTTCTGAAAGCTTCTGTTTTGGGACCTAGTCTTCTCTGTGTTTGAACCTTTGGATGGCTGGTCTCGCTGTCTCGTAGCGCGCTATGTAGGATATCCTTCTGCTTCATGGGTGATGTTCCCCGTTCTGTTCACAGGTGAAACAGTATACTTATCCTAATACGATCCAACTTGATCCAATGTAATAGTACATCTATCCTAGTATGGCTCGATCTGATCTTCTATCCTACCTTACCTGGTTTCAAACACAGAGTTTCACGAGAGTAAAGAGAGAGAAAGAGAGCTTATATTGGAATCGAGTGTGAGTTTGGTTGTCAAATGCTGTGTATCATATTTCATGGGGGTATGCCCCTATTTATAGTATTTTGGGCCAGGTTTTCATGATGCCAGCCTGTATTTTACATGTATAAGTACAGTTTTACCCCCTCTTTAATACCCTTGGTCGACCACAGGCGGTCGACCGTATTACATTTTACTTTGTCTATGTCCTATTTTCATCCGGTCGAGGACGGCCGGATGCCCTATGTGTTTCTACCTCCATCCGGCTAATGCGGCCGGATGCTCTGCGTATCTCTGTTCTCATCCGGCTAGAGTGGCCGGAAGCTCTACGTCCCTTGTTCTGACTTGGTACCATTTCTTCCCTTCTCATCAGTCCCACAAGTTCTATCTTTCTGAATTTTGGTGAAGAAAATAGAACTTCTGTCTTGTGCTTTGGCGAAAAATTTATTTTTACAACTGCGGCCAACTCTGAGGTTCCTTGGTCTGTCCGTGCTTTGTCTTTACTTTATCCCAGTCCCACAAGTTCTTTTTCTTCATACTTGGAGAAAAGGAACTTTTTATTGGCCATGTGCGAAGCTCGTGACTCAATCCTGTTTGTTTTGCCTTTTGAATTTTTCCGCCTTTTTTTGGTGTTGAATACGTAAGGTCCTTCTTTCGACTAATTATCGGAGGCGTCTTTAGGAAGCATGTGGCCCTTCCTTTTCCTCTGCAAAAAGGTGTTTTTTGTTTTCACAAACATATATATTTATTATTTGTTTGAGCGAGGGAAAACTTCTCTCAAAGTTTGAGTTTTTAAGTTTCTTCCTCTTTCCTTCTCTGCTCATTTGCTCCGACTTTCTTCTTTTTGTCACCTCCTGTTATCGCGTTCTTCGCTCTCTCTCTCTGTTGCTTAACTTCGCTTTTGTGCTAAGCTCAACAATGTCGTCCTCCTCCTCAAAACAGAAAAATCTGCTTCTAAATTTCCTCCCGCCATCGAGGCGATTCAAGGCTCTCGCTCTTCCGACGGTTTTCGCCCTTCGCAACTGAAGTTCACAAGACCCTTCCGTTCTGGGCGCCAACCCTTTTCCTCTTCTCTTAATTATTCCTCCCTTTGCGATTGTCTTAGGGGTGTCGAAGCCCCGCTTGGCACGCAAATTTACCTGCCATCCCCCGATTCTCACCCTAACGATGATTTTGGGAGCGGGTACGTAGTTTTTGCTGATTTTTTTCGCTCCGGTCTGACCATTCCCCCGCATCCCTTTGTGCTGGGCTTCCTCCTTCGCCGCTGCTGCACTCTTGCTCACCTTCATCCAAAGGCTCTTTCGCATCTCCACGCATTCGTTTCTCTTTGCGAGGGTAGCAAAATTCGGCCGGAAGGCACTGATTTCGTCCGATTCTTCTCAGTTAGGATTGATTCGGCTAGCCTGACCCTTATCGCGAAGACTGGATACTCCCTCTTCGACTACAAGAAAGCTCACGATTGGGGGTCACGGTGGTTCGTAATTGTCCCTCCATCCGGCCGAATTTTGGGTGTCCCATACTGTGCTGAGGTTGAGAGAGGTCAGCTGATCAGCCCCCAAATTCCTCCGGCCGAATTGCCGATCTCGAAGATTCTGAGGGCAGTAAACAAAAAACCACCGACTGTCGAGACGTTTTTCTCAAAGGAACGTTTGTCTTCTCTGAAGACATATTATAGTAAGTGCCTTTATTCCTTAATACAAACTCCGCCATTCCTGTCGGTTTTCTTATTATTTTGACATATTGCATGCAGATTTCTTCCAGAAGGGAGAAAAGGTCGGCCCCTTTTATAGCTGGAACCTCGTCACCTTCGAGATTGGGGACGAAAAGGTCAACTACTACGGTACGCTTGATGCGGCTGCTGCTGCGGCCGAACAACCTTTGGAGAGTGCTCCTGCTCCGGCAAAGCGTTCTAGGCAAGAATCCGAGGATGACCAAGCTGGTCATTCAAAGAAAAAGAAAAAACTAGAGTCGCCTGATCGTGCCGTTGCCGGATTGTCAGGTACATGGCATGTGAGCCCCAAGTCCGGGCGCCGTGTCTTCCTTCCCCTCCCCCTGGTTCGGGTTTAGACCTTGGTTCTCGCTCGGGGCGGGAGTCCGGTCTTCCGACTCCTATTTGTGAGCAATTTCCTGATTTGACAGGTTACTTTTCCTCAGATCCTGCTCAAGAAAACACCTTAGAGGCCACAGACCTCTGTGCTGATCCTCCGGCCGAACCAGGTTTGATTCTTGCTATGTCCTTCCGCTTCCGGCTTTGTATATATTTGATAATGTGACCACATTTGCTTTTGTTATTGCGGCAGCCTCTGTTCCTGTCAAACAAAGACTAAAGAAGAAAACCACATCAAAGCCGAAGGCTCCTCAGCCAGGGATATCAGGAGAAGGGCAAACCTCTGGCGATCCTGAGGCCTCAGGACCATTCTCCATTGATGTTGCTGGGGCCATGGATGCGGCAAGGAATAGAGGAATGGAATACCGTGAGGTGCCTGAGAATCCTGAGCTCCGGAGTAAGCAGAGAGAGGACTTCATAGCTTCCTCTTCTTCCTCCCCTCCTCCTCCTGTTCAAGAATCTTACACTGGACCCTCCCAAAAGGAAGGGTGGTTCTACCACTGCGGGCACCCCCTCCCCTTATTATCCTGTGATGCTGCCAAGTATTCTTCTCTCTGGAAGGAGGCAATTAAGAGATCCAATCATCCAGACGGGATCTTTGCTCCTCCGGCAACTTTTACTGCTACTAAAAAGAGGCTGCGGATCGGAGACGGGCGGGCAGATGCTATCATGCGGCATTCCCTCCAGTAAATGATGTGTTTGACATGATGGGGGGGAATCTTTCAGGTTGACATGTGTGTCTCTTTTTATGTTTCCCTTTTTGTTTTAGTGTGGCTCCTTCCCTGACTTTGTGTATCGTTGTTGTTTAGGTGATGTCCATGGCCCAAAGTACTGAGGTTCACTTTGGCAATCTCCAATCCAGGCTTCGCCATGAGGAAAGCCGAGCCAACAATGCCGAAGAGGAGCTGAGGCTGACCCGCTCCTCTCATGACACTTATATTGACCAGGTCGAGTATGAGATCGATCGTAAGGCAAAGGAGAGAACCGAGGCAATCAACAAAGAACTGCAGCTGTCCCGGCGAGAATGTGAGCGTCAGCGTGATGTGTATGAGCTGCAGCTGCAGAAACTCCGGGAAGAGAACTTTTCTCTAAGAGGCCGGATCAAGGAAGCCGATAATACGTTGATAGAGGTATGAAAACCGTCTCTTATTTCCTTGGCTTTGGTTAAGTTTATTGGTGTTCGGTTCTTTTTGACCTAGGCATTATGCTGGATTAGGTACGCACTATGCACCGGAACGATGTGCACAATCTTCAGGCTGAAAAGGCCTTTTTCTATGAGGAGCGGAATTCTTTCAAGCAGGAGGCTGAAACGCTCGAGCTGGAGAAGCAAACTCTTCAACGGGAGAATGAAGCTCTTGTGAAGGAAAAAGAAAAGCTTATCCAGGATTTTGATTGCCTGTCGGAAGAAAAGGCTGTGCTGGAAGAGCAGTTGAGGTCTTCTTTTGACCAAGAGAAGCAGTCTCTGCTCCGAGATTGTTCTCTTTTGGAATAAGAGAAGAAAACCCTTGCTGCGGACAAAGCCGCCCAGATAGAAGAGAGGACCAGGCTGGAGGAGAAGGTAAAGGAGCTGGAAGAAGCTAAGTCTCGCTCTCAGGCCGAAAATATTGAGTCATTGGGCCATGGTAAACTTCCATTCCCTTAACTTTTGCCTCTCTTTTGGCCCTTTCTTCTTCTTATTTCTTTTTTGTTCCGGCTAGGCATGAGTTCTGCCAACTTACTGAAGCACATTACTCAGTTGAATGGCCGGTTAGTCCGTGCTAAAGAAGAGCTGTCATTCACCAACTCAGAACGTGATAAATACCGAGCTCAAGTCCTGACCCTTGAATCTCAAGTGGCCAGGCTCAAGTCATTCTCCCGGCAGTCTCAAGAGGAGGTACAGAAGCAAGGCACAATTAATGCCCATCTGAAGGAGTCTTTTGCTTCGCAGTGTCGCCGGATAGTCGACATTTGCCAGCAGATTGTCTCAGATCACTCCCTCAAGAAAGGAGAGTTGCTGGATGATGATCTGTATAACAAGCTTGAATTCAAGGTTGTTGCTCAGAAGTCCAACTTTTTTTCTGAACTTGAGAGGTTCTGCCGCAGTCCTGGGGAGACATGTTTTGGTGGCGGCGAGGCTTCATTTCTTCCAGCCGGAAGTAACATCCTGCCGTCAGCCGGAGGGATGCAGCATCTTTCCAAGAAGTCCATGTCTTCTGAGAGTGTAGCTGGTAGCGGCGATAGATTATTAGCTGTTGAAAAGGAAGCTGTAGAAAAAGTAGGATAGAAGCTTCTTTCTTTTTTTTTAGAGGGGTTTTTGTTTCGGCCTGTATTTTTGTGTTTGCCGAATCTTTTGTAATGATCATTTTTTGTAACTGTCTTTACCCCACACTTTGGGAGAAATATAAGCTATATTCTTCACCATTTTACTTATTTGTCTGCCTGAGTAACTTTTTGGGCCAAGTTTTCTGTTGCTGTGATATTTCTCTCCTCTTTTTTAACGGTGCACGTATGCTTATCTTATGCGAGTTGTGTTAGTGTAGTATTTTTTCTCAACACAAGGGGCTTTTGGTTTTGGACCTTTTGTTCCGGCCAGACCTTTTTTCTTTTAAAGTATGGTGTCTATGGTTTTTAGCCAGCTTTTTAGGATATGGAGTATAGGAATCTGTGGTCTGCTGGCCGACGCCTATTTTTAAGGTAAGATAGTTTGCAGTTCATTGGCCGGATGTTTTTATTTCAAGGTATGGTAGCTTGCGGCTCGTTGGCCGGATCTTTCTTTTCAAGGCATGATAGCCTGCGGCTCGTTGGCCGGTGCTTACTTTCAAGGCATGATAGCCTGCGGCTCGTTGGCCGGTGCTTACTTTCAAGGCATGATAGCCTGCGGCTCGTTGGCCGGTGCTTACTTTCAAGGCATGATAGCCTGCGGCTCGGCCGGTGCTTACTTTCAAGGCATGATAGCCTGCGGCTCGTTGGCCGGCTTACTTTCAAGGCATGATAGCCTGCGGCTCGTTGGCCGGTGCTTACTTTCAAGGCATGATAGCCTGCGGCTCGTTGGCCGGTGCTTACTTTCAAGGCATGATAGCCTGCGGCTCGTTGGCCGGTGCTTACTTTCAAGGCATGATAGCCTGCGGCTCGTTGGCCGGTGCTTACTTTCAAGGCATGATAGCCTGCGGCTCGTTGGCCGGTGCTTACTTTCAAGGCATGATAGCCTGCGGCTCGTTGGCCGGTGCTTACTTTCAAGGCATGATAGCCTGCGGCTCGTTGGCCGGTGCTTACTTTGAATACTTCAGGGGGTGATCAGTCCCCTGGTAAAAAGTACCTACGCTTTCTTTTAAAAAATACCTCATTTTATTGATTTTATGTAGCAATGTTTTTACACATAAAACTTTTTTAAACATTCAGCATGCCAAGAGTGAGGCAGCTCGTATCCTTCACCATTTTTCAGACGGTACGAAGCTCGTCCTGTCTTCTGGTGTATGATGTATGGTCCTTCCCATTGAGGTTCCAGCTTCTTGGGTTGCTTAACCTCTCGGAGGACTAATTCTCCTGGGGCAAAACTCCGTTCCTTTATCCTTCTGTTGAAATACCTTTCTACCTTGGATTTATCCTTCGCCATCCTTACTGCGGCGGCCATCCTGGTTTCTTCAAGGAGGTCTAGGTGATCCTGTACTCCCTGATTGTTGACCTCTTCATCATATGATTCCAATCTTACGGATGGCACTACAATTTCCGCCGGAATGACGGCTTCCAAACCATATGTCAGTCTGTAAGGCGTTTCTCCTGTTGGCCCTCTTTCTGTCGTTCTGTATGACCAGAGGACCTGGGGTAACAATTCTGCCCACTTTCCCTTTTTCTCATAGAGTTTCCTCTTCATCGCCTTTACTATTTGCCCATTCGCATTCTCAACCTGCCCATTTGCCTGAGGGTGGGCTACTGACGCAAATCTTAATTCGATCTTCCATTCTTCACAGAATTCTCGGAAGCTTTCACAATTGAACTGTGTTCCATTATCAGTTATTATTACTTTTGGTATGCCAAACCTGCATACCACGTATTTCCAAATGAATTCTTGTGACTTTCTAGCCGTGATGGAGACAGTGGGCATTGCTTCGACCCATTTTGTGAAGTAGTCGATAGCGACGTATATGAACTTGAACCTCCCTGGTGAAGATTCCGGGAATGGGCCCACAATGTCCAATCCCCACATAGCAAAGGGAATCGGGCATAGAATAGATTTTTGCTCCGCCGGAGGGGTATGTATCTTGTTTCCATGTTCTTGACACTTGCGGCATTTTCGTATATACTCTTTGCAATGCTCCATCATTTTTGGCCAAAAATATCCGAGTCTCAAGATTTTGTGAGTTGTGGTCCTTTCCCCCTGGTGATTTCCGCAGAGCCCATCATGTATTTCTCTTATTAATTCTGCCCCTTCAGCTATGGTAACACACTTCAGAGCCGGTCTTGCAAAAGATCGCTTATATAGCTGATTATCTTCAATAAAAAATGATGCGGCTCGCCTTTTTACTACTCTGGCCTCCTTTTCTTCTTCCGGCAGCTTTCCTTGCCGTATGTAATCTATGATTGGAGTCATCCAGGATTCTTCTTGGTCATTTGTCTCCACTGCCAACACCCGAGTTCCTTCTATGCTTGGGGAAGTTCTGACTTCTAGCCATATCTCATTGGGTACCTTTTCGGCCATGCTTGCCAATTTGGCTAAGGCATCAGCTTCGACATTCTTTTCACGGGGAAGGTGTTTTAGCTCACATCTTTGGAAATTTGCCCTTAGTTCCTGGACCTTGAGCAAGTACCTCCATAGTTTTTCCTCTTTGACCTCATAGATGTTGTCATTTTGTCTTGCCACCAACATAGAGTCCGAATATACTTCTAATTCTGTTAAAAACAGGTTTTATTTTCATAAGTTTTTACCTCAGACAGGATTTTATAAAATGAAGAAACAGAGAAGGTGTCTTTTCTATGGAACCTGTCGCCCCGAGGGCTGTAGCTACTTCCAATCCCTGGATAAGAGCTTCGTATTCGGCTTCGTTATTAGTAACATCAAAGTCCAGACGGAAGGCATAATTCAAGCTTTGCCCATCCGGCGCCTGTACCACTATTCCAGCTCCTGCCCCACTTTTGCATCGAGCCCCATCAACCAAGATGACATATGGACTCTGAGTTTGCTTTTCTTCTTTTGCAAAGTTTGTTTCTGTTATGAAGTCTGCCAAGGCTTGAGCTTTTATCGCCGTTCTGGGCAAGAAGTGAATTTCATATTGTGTCAGCTCTACTGTCCAGCTTACCATCCGGCCGGAGGCATTTGGATTGTTCGCAATTTGTTTGAGCGGCCAGTTGGTCCTGACAAAGATTCGATGTGACTGGAAGTAGGGTCGTAATTTTCTTGACGCCACTACCAGTGCGAACAAGATTTTCTCTATGTTAGTGTACCGTCCTTCTGTCGGGCTCAAGATTTTGCCCGTATAGTAAACTGGTATCTCCCTCTTCTCCTCCATGATTAGGACAGCTGCCACCGCCCAATCTGTTGCGGACAAGTAAAGGTATAGATCCTGCCCTGGGGTAGGTACACCCAACTTAGGTAGATCCCGAAGCATCTCCTTGATCTTTTCAAAAGCTTCTATACACTCTTGCCCCCACTGGAATTTGCTGTTCTTCCTTAGAATATTGAAGAACGGGATTGATTTTTCTTGAAGCTTGGAACAGAACCTACTTAACGCTGTGAGTCTCCCATTCAAGGCTTGAACATCTTTGATGTTTCTTGGAGGAGAAAGGTCGAGGATTGCCTGACTTTTTTCCAGATCAACTTCAATACCTCGTTGTCCAACGATAAAACCAAGAAACCTCCCTTTGGTTCCACCAAACACACATTTTTCCGGATTTAGTTTGATTTGGTATTTATCCTGAATGTCGAATGTTTCTTCTAGATCCTTCATGTGTTGTTCTTTCGACGGACTTTTTATAACAATGTCATCAACGTAAGCTTCCACATTACGGGAAATTTGCTGACAAAATACTTTGTCAATCATCCGTTGAAAAGTGGCCCCTGTATTCTTTAGGCCGAAAGGCATTACTTTGTAACAGAATGTTCCGGCTGAAGTGATGAAGGAAGTCTTTTCCGAATCATCCTCTTTCATTTTTATTTGATTATAGCCGGAGAAAGCATCCAGAAAACTTAACACAGAACTCTGGGCAGTTGAGACTACTAGTCTGTCTATTGATGGCAGGGGATAAAAATCCTTAGGACATGCCTTATTTAGATCTGTGAAATCTACGCACATTCTCCATTTTCCATTTGCTTTTTTCACCATAACAACATTAGCCAACCAGCGTGGATACGCAACCTCCCTGATGAATCCGGCCTTGAGGAGTTTTGGACCTCGGTTCGTGCGGCTAAATCCCTTTCTTCCCCTATTACCCTTTTCCTTTGCTGACCGCCGGATGCTTTGAGTCTACCCTAAGCTCATGCCGGATAACGCTTGGGTCTATACCAGGCATCTCGTCCGTGCTCCAAGCGAATGTCGCCCTTCTTTTTTCCAGGAACCTCATTAAGTGAGTTTGCTCTCCACTGTCAAACGCAGTTCCTATTTTAAAAATTTAGAAGGGTCAGATTTTAAAAGTACCTCTTTGGGGGGATCTTGGGCTGTTCGACATTCTTCTTCCTTTTGATCCGGCCCTGTGGAAGAGGGTAACTTTCCCTTGAATTCCTTGTCCGAACCCACAGTCTTGACCACTTCCTCACTAGGAAGGTTGTCCATGATGCGGACTTCACACATTCGGGCCATCTTTTGGCTTCCTCTTATCGTAACCACCTTTCCGCTTGAGGTTAAGTACTTCATTTTTAAGTGATGAGTGCTGTGGACGGCTTTGAAAGCATTGATCCCTGGCCTTCCAAGGTACATGTTATATCCAGAAAGGCCTGGCACAATAAAAGCCGTGAGCCTTTCTGTTCTTCTTTCGTCTCCTTGCCCAAGGTCATTGTGAAATCTATACTACCGGAAGACGTGGTAGAGACACCTCCTACAAATCCTCCTAGAACGCCGAGTAGGGCTTGATCTTCTCTTCAGGCACCTCTAATCTCTTAACCGCTTCGGCTGATATGACATTTGCTCCGGCCCCACTATCGATCAAAATTCCCTCCATCATCCGGTCGTTTACTTGTGCACGAATAACAAGCGGATCGTTGTGTGGGTATAGGACTCCATCTTCATCTTCGTCGGAGAAGAAATTGGAGGAAAGCTTTCTTTTTTGGCGATTTTCCTCTCCGGGAGTTCCTGATGTACTTGATGAATATGCCTTTTTCTTTCGTTAGGGGTTAGTGGTCCTACCTCTGAAAAATGTCCTGTGAGTTTTCTTAGAGGAAGTTTTGTTAGCTTTCTTTTTGGGAAAAGAAGTTGTTTACAGTGAAGAATGCGAAAAGAATGGAAATTTTATTTCTCCTGTTGGCAAATGATCTTTGACAATCTATGTGATACAAAATTTCATTTTAAAGCAGACCGCAAATTGTAATTCTAGATTTTTGTCCTGAATAAAAGGAAGAAAAAACTTTTACTCTCCTTTTTTACAAACCTGTTATCATCCCCACTGATTTGCCAGGGTCAAGCCTGGGATGAACCTCCTCCTCTTGTCGCCCTCGGGGTGCATTCTGGGTACCACCTTGTTGGCCGCTGTATTGCCTTTGTGCCCCAGCTACTTGCCTTCCTTTCTTCTTATTTTCCTCAATGACTCGGAGCTCTTTGGCCAAGGTAGCACAGTTCACGGTTGGTGGCTGCGATTCCCGTGATATTCACAGAATGCAACCGGAATTTCCCCCTTTGTTGCATTGCAGTGATTACTTGAGGTAGCATCTGTGCTACCGTGGCGGTGACGATCTCTGCTATCGTCTGTGCGCCTGGTCCATCAGAAGTCTCTCCCCTAGGTCGGCCTCGACCTCGTCCTGACATCTGAACATTTAACATTTTCATTAGGCTTGTAACACCATGACCAATGGTCTGGAATTTAAGCAAAGGCATCATCCATAAGGACGTCAAGGGAATCCGTACTTAACAACGGTAATTCCTAGTTAGGTTTCTAAATATCCGTTTTAAAACGGTTGAAATCCTAACTCGGAAATCCGTATGCTCGGTAACTTAGGACATCAGAGCGTAACTACGCTCTGATACCACTTTTTGTAACAGCCCTACCGCTAATTCCTTACTTATCGTCTAATTGTCTCGTTCATGCTACTACTCGTAGCGGAAATACTACTACTACGGTGGGGTGATACAAGGCCGCAAACCGCCCATACGGCTAGCAAGGCTTACACTAATACAATACGTAACAGTCTGATGTCTAGAAAATACCGAGCTACTACATTACTTACCAAATACCGAATATCAATTACTTACAAAAGTGATTACCGAGTATCCAAGCATATTTAATTACATCCTTCCTCTAGTTTACCAAAAATAATGAGTTTCCACAAGCTACTCATCTCTAATTCATAATCCCACAATATCCAAAAGGGTGTACCCTATGGTACACCGGCTAAACAAGAAGGCCTATAGCCATGTACAACTTGGTACACCTCTCATAATTCATTAATTACAACCAAAAAGAAATCATCTTGATCTAAACAAGTCTTCACCCTTCTCGAGCACCTGTACATATTAAAAACGGTGCCCCAAGGGGCTCAGCAAAAAGCTTCATATAAACTTCGCATATACCGCATGCTAACTAGGGTACGACGACTATTTAAGGTCGACTGTACATGCGGTTCAATTAATAACATACATACATGCTTTTATATACACAATACATTCATACAAGATACAATGCACACAACTGAAGGCAACTCTCAAGCCAAACAGCATATCAATACCATGCACAATACTTACCTTCTCAAGGGTTAGCCAAATTCACATCGGGTTAATCGGATGTTCATTACTCATGACCTCCGGGCAGGGACTACACCGTCCCACCAGCGGGCTTTAGGTGGCTCTCTAATCCAGGATGCTACCCATTTAAGGGGTTTGGGCCATGGAAAAGATTAAAGCCAGGAATTGGATCCAACCTCTTGTGTCTCCGCCTCCTCACGCGTGGCCGAAACTATATCGGACTTCTACTCATTCCAATTTACCAATTTAGTAAGTTAGATTGGTTTGCTTGTTAGGAATTAGTTAGAAGTCCATTACAATATCATTCGGTCACTACAATGTACAACAAACATACACGCACTCATTATCATCCATACATTTCATGAATTATACAAACTATGATTTAAGAGAATATTCAACAAGGAACAATATCATATATTCACAAGTAAGCATATTAGTTCCGATTCGTGCATTTATCTTATTTAGCTGATCAGTTAGCACACAAAACACAAATCAGAGTAACCAAGGTAGCATACGGGGCATGAGAAGTTCATACCGTTCACCGTTGTACTTGCAACAGACTTTCCTTCGGTGTTCACAATTCAAGTCCTATAACATACATGGAGTTGTATGGTTAATGATTTAGTATTGATCTAGCTCTTTATTCCATTACATTTCCCTATGTATACTCACTAGTTCTTACATGTTACATTTGATTAAGAATCCATTTTATACTTTAAGTTCATTTCCTTACTCATCAATGAAATACTTCTATATATATGTACATATGTATATTGTGTATATATATATATACAATTATTATTATATTTTTTTGTATGATCGACCGACCTTACCCAGGGTCGGACCCATGGTCGGTCGAAGTCAGTAAGTTAATACACTGGAAAATTCAGGCCCGACCAACCTTGCAAGTCCGGTCCCAAGGTCGGTCCATTCCAGTGTGTTTGGGTTCGAGATTCTGGACTCAAACGACCTGGACAAGTTCGGTCCCAAGGTCGGTCCATTCCAGTAGACTTCCGTCTTTGTAATTCTCGGCTCGACCGACCTTGCCAAGGGCGGTCCCAAGGTCGGTCCAGTCCAGTAGTTTCATTTTTTTAATTTCAGTCTTCCTTTTACCCATTACTTCCCCAATACTCCTATATGTAATCCCACATGTTTTAACACTAATTAAACCCTCTAAATCATCTTAGTTCATCCATTAACTCCTTACTCTTTCTATACTAATTCACACCCATGTTTTCCAAGTATCATTCAGCACTTATGTAAATTCTTCCTAGTTTTGTTTTGCTACAGATTTTGGTTCTCACTTCCTCCATTCATAGTTTCCTCTCCTAATGCCATTTCTAAGGTTTACAATGCATTATCTATCTCTCTTAACCTACCCACAACCTAGCTCCATTTAAAATCTGTTTTCAAAGTGTTTCTCCACTTATTTCTAATTCTTAAGTGTTCTAGTTCTAGGTAAAATTTGACATAGTCTCCCATATATTTTTACACTCTCACCACATCATTTACACTCACATTTGTCATTTATATCACCTGTTATTAACAACACTAATACACAATCTTCCAACACAAATATTAGACATTAAACACTCATTTTATTCCTGCACACAACTCTATTTCCATTAGGTTTTAACAAGTTTTCAAGTGTCTTTAAAGCTTTAAAACATTTTAGTCTTCTTCACATTATACTACTGTAGACACCAAAAATTCTCACCCCATAAAGCAAATTCTGAAATAATAAGAGGGGTCGTCGCCTTCTTTTTTTCCAAAACATATTAACGTGCGTGCTAAGACGAAACCATCATTTTATAATCTTTTTCAAAACATTTCAGAAAAACACGATTCTTCGAAAATGAATTTCCATCGACAGTCCAGTTTCAAGGGTCCCCTTTTGTTTATTCACTTATTTTACTACCTTATTTTGTTTTGTTTATATTCTATTTATTTATTTTATTTTTATTCATCTATCCTTTTCCTTATATTTATTTTATTCTACTATTAGCATTAGTATTTTTATTTTATTTTATTTTTTTTTTTTTTAATTTTTATTTCTATTTATACACACTCAATTTCATCTTACAAACTCAATCCACACTTGATTAAAATCTGACCTAGCCCAATTCCTTAAACCCACCACATTTTCAGCCCAACCACATTTTCAGCCCATGGCCTTAAGAAGCCCACCCAAACCCTACCATCTAAACCCTAAGGGGTGGTCAACACGTAAAAACCGGACAGAGCCACTTGCCCATTCGGAGATTCTTCTTTGCTCTCCTCATCTTCCTCCTTCGATTTTCTCAGACCAAAGAAGGCAAAACCAGAACTCCCGACTCCCATCTTCCTCATGGCCGCTCTGTCCTCCTACCTCCGATTTCCCTACTCTTCGATCACAATGTCCTCGCCACTACCCTCAATCTTGAGCCAGATTTGACTTTTTTCCTCACGGGATTACCCTAACCATCCCACGAACATCGATATTCTTCGTCGTCCATGGAGCCACGCTGTTCACTACTTCCCCAGAGACATGTCGATTTCGGTCCCGTTTTGACCCCCCCGATCGTTTTCCGGCCTTGTGGGATTATCGGTGGCTTCCTCTGAGAGTTTTACCTTCGGTGAGATCTTCACAATGTTTTACACTTTGGTGCCTCAGATTTGGTATCGTCGAGGGATTTATTCCTCCAATCTACTGTGGTGACATCTTGCTATCACCCAAAACTGGTTTTCTTCTCTCAATTCACATTGATTTTATCATTTCTCTTATTGAGGATGTTGTCGAGTTTTTCTCCCATTCTGAGCTCAAGCTGGGAGCCCCTGAGCTTCTCTAATACCAGGTAGAAGACCAAATCTCTTAGAAGTGATACTGCATGTTTGATATGGATTGCACGAGTTTCCGGACTGTTCAATTCATTCGTGGCTTTAACTTTGTGTTCACTTCCAATTATTCTCATGAACATAATCTGTTCGAGTAATAGACCCGACATTACCTGTGGACGTCCTTGTTTCTTGTGATTAGAGATTGCTCGTAAGATTGTTGAGGTCATGATGTTTGCGGTATTGTTCGTTCCACATGAGGTGGTTCCTTGGCTTTATGGATCCCTTTTGTTGCTCTGGTTTGTGAAGCCCTTTGGTTACTTTTGGGTTGCTTATAATTGGCTTCACGCTTTGAGACTCATTTATGTCATCACGAGAAGAGTCTCATTCATTGGGTTTTGTTGCTTCTGTTCAACTACTGATCCTACCTTTGTCATTATGGATTGGCATTGTCATATGGCTTTTGGGTTATCGATCTGGTTGCTTTGAATCAGACATGTCAGTTTGGACCATTGACACCTGTCGAAGAGCTGGTTTAAAAATCTCTGCCCTTTGAGTTCGGTTTAAATTCTTGGGCGATTTCAGCCTACATGCTACCATTAGTGTGCTCACTTCTTTTGGTTTATGTCTTGACCGAGGTACATACAAAACCGATGATATTTGAGCTAAGGGTTGTCTAACGTGGGCTGCTTGGAATGACCTTGGCCTATGCTGATGCATTTGGGCATGATGCTTCTCCATTGGGTTTGGAAAATTCTATCTTTCGACCTTTATTACGATTCAATCTCCTTTGATATTTAATTGTCCCTTTGCGCATTAATATTGGGTTCGGGAATACAGCCCACTGCCTTGACACTAACTTGGACCCTTGTACATTACTTTTGGCTTTGAACTCGTGTTGATTGGTGGTGTTATTATCTTGACCCTTTTCATGCTTCTTACCTTTGGTTTCATGTCTTGACCGAGGTACATATACAATTGAACATTGTGGGGTCTACTTGAGTCGCGCCTGATGGACTTGTGGCTTGACTTCAGATCATGCTACCCCTTTGCGCTTTGGGCTTACCTTCTATGGGTTTGGAAATTCAATCTTTCTTCCCTTTACTATAATTCAATTGCCTTTGATAATTAATTGCTCCTTGCGCATTGATAATGGTTTGGAAATCAGTTTGAAACTAGCACATGATTTGTCCCTTTTGCGCTTGGATAAGAACATAGAATCGAGTGATAGTTGCCCTATGCTATGATTGTACATAAATCACTCATTGGCTGGATGTTCTTCATTAATTTTCCATCTTCGAGGGAAATGATATAAACCCTTTTAGGTATGATCCCACATGACTCATAATCCCACCCCTTTTGATACTACACTTTGGTTGGAGTTATAATCTAAGATGACAAATTAATTTGAGTAGCAACCCCAATGTTTGATTTATCTTACAATCCTCGGCATTTGTTGGCAGCTTAAAACTCTTTTCTATGTTCTCGGTTGGGGTGTGGGAGATGATTAGATTGCCCCCTTTCCTCCCATTGAGAGGGGCCGTATGATCCCATTGCACACATCCCAACCTCCCTCCGTTCTCTTGACTGATGTATTGTGCCTCTCTTGGTTGTGTTTCTTTGACATGTACCTAATGCTCGTGGAACGGGAAACTACTCTAAGACTAAGCAACGGGATCGTGGCTTGCACTATCGGGGTCTCCGCTTCAAACACATGTAACGGTTGGTCACTCCTTGCTGATCCTACCAGCTCAAGTGAGGTGGCGTCGATGCGACCCCCCATAGCAGCTTGTTTTTAATTCAAAACTTTAATTCTTATCATGATTTGTAACTTGTCTATTAATTGTGCCGCCTAATATAGTTTTGGGTTTCATAAATTTGTACACTCGTTGGTATGATTTTGTTCTTCCGACTATCTGTTGTACATATTCTTGACTGCTTGCCTTTACATGTTCGATTCAATAATGCATTGGTCGTCTTCATTTATTTGTCAACTTTGTATTATAAATTGATAGATCGGCTTAGCACAGATGGCCATAGAATAGCTTTTAGGTTTGCCCACTTATTTCTGGACAAAGTCCAGTTTAGAAAAGCTTCTAGGTCCGGGGATGTTTCTCACTCAAACGGGCCGTAGAGTCTGGTCGGTGGGGAATGCCCTTCTTTTATAAAATTTTCCAAACAATCCATAATTGTCAGAATAAAACTCACAATCAATGATTCGTTTCCAATAAAAATTCAATTCAAAACCCAAAATTCAATTCCAAATTCAGCTCAAAAATTCAATTCAAAACCCAAAATTCAATTCCAAATTCAGCTCAAAAATTCAATTTCAAACCAATCTCTCTCATCTAACACACTCCAAAATCAATCTCTTTCACACACTCTCATCAAACACACTCCAAAATCAATCTCTTTCACACACTCTCATCAAACACACTCCAAAATCAATCCCTCTCATACTCCACATCGTACACTCTTCAATATCAAGCTCTTTCATACTCTCTCATCAAACACTCACAAAACCATCTCTCTCATACTCTCATCAAACACTCTACAAAATCAATCTCTCTCACACTCTAGCACCAAACATACTTCAAAATCAGCTCCCCTACTCACTCATCGAACACATTTCAATGTAATCCTTCCCCCTCACTCATCAACACTCTTCATACACAATTCAAAATTCATTCCAAATTCAATATCAATCCCAACTGCAAGTCATCCAATTCGAGGCTCAACAATCATTTCAGTTTGAGGCCCAATAATCAAATTCAATCTGGCCCACTTCCAAACCTGGCCCGTTTTCCAAAACC
Organism: Limonium bicolor; assembly: GCA_023374045.1. Classification (NCBI taxonomy): domain Eukaryota; kingdom Viridiplantae; phylum Streptophyta; class Magnoliopsida; order Caryophyllales; family Plumbaginaceae; genus Limonium; species Limonium bicolor. The sequence goes on along the minus strand of CM041777.1, from coordinate 250,094,139 downwards.
GAACCTGGCCCGCTTTCCAAGCTCAACCCGGCCTATGTTTCGAGTTCCAAACCTGGCCCGCTTTCCAAAGCCAATTCTGGCCCACATTTTAAGGCCTAATTCGGTCCAAATTTCAAAGCCCAATTCGGCCCACTTTTCCAAGGCCCAAACCTGGTTCATTAGTCCGAATTTGGTACACAATTTCATTCAACCTCAATCCATTTTCAATTAAAAATCAATCTAAAAACCGATTCAAACCCATCTCCAATCCAATCCAACTTCAATCCAAAATCAATAAGGCCCATTTCAGCCTAACTCAAAACTCATCCTAGCCCAAAATCCATAAAGGCCCAATTCGGCCCAAAAGCTCACAAGGTCCAGCCCGTCCCAAAAGCCTAGACAAAAACCCCTGACCGAAGCTCTTCCGTGACCCATAATTGTCGAACACACTCCAAGTATTGACCTAAACCGTTTTGACCCAAGCTTTGACTTTGACCAACTTTGACCAGCCCAAGCTTGACCTTGACTTAACTTTGACCAGCCCAAGTTTGACCATGACCCAACTTTGACTCGATCTCATTTTGACTCAGTCTAACTTTGACACGGCCCGTTTTCCAACCCCAATCCAAACTCATTCAAATCCAAATTCATTTCAGTTCCAATTCAAATCAATATTCATTCAACCCTGCTTCAACTTCGATTTCAATTCCATTCCAATTTCTTCCACACTCTAAATGTCTCATAGACCCCGTCTCACAGACTTTGTCATTCCAATGATTCGAACGTCTCACAGACCTGAGCGTCTCTCAGACTCGAGCGTCTCAACAGCCCAACAGACTCGAACGTCTTAACAGCTCAACAGACTCGAACGTCTCAGCAGCTCAACAGACTCGAACGTCTCAGCAGCTCAACAGACTCGAACGTCTCAGCAGCTCAACAGACTCGAACGTCTCAATAGCTCAACAGACTCGAATGTCTCAGCAGTTCAACAAACTCGAACATCTCCATAGACTCAGCAAACTCAAACACCTCAAAACCTTCAGCTTCTCACACCCGATCACCTTCAAAATTCATAACCCTTTCAAGCCTTGATCATCTTACAGACCCGAGCGTCTCACAGACTCCGTCATCTCAAGATTTTAAATGTCTCACAGACTTTTTGCACCTCAAACTCCAAAATAAACCCAACAATTTGTCAAACCTCACAAAATGACCACAAAACCTATTTGACGCCTCAAAGACCCAAAAGGTCAAAACCCCAATTCCTTCAAAACCCCAAAACTCCCAAACCTCCAAAAACCCTGAACTACGTAAGGTCTGATCTCAACAGGGAGTTGAGTACGTAGGCAACCCATCTAGGGTGCGACCCCATTCCAAACAAAAAACCCTTTTCCCCCTAAGGTGTCCTTCATTCCTCTCAAAACCTTCTTCGGTTCTCACAAACTTCAAACCATCAGACTCTAAGTCTTGTCTACTCACTCAACCTCAAACTTACTCCTAATCTTCATTCTATACTCAATCGAATTCACCAATTCTTCCTCTTGGCACTAGCTTGGCAGAAAAGCTTGCCTCATCCGCTCTCTCTATCTCTCTCTTTCTCTCTCTCTCTTCTCATCCTAATCCTATCCTTGGCTTTAAACGAATCTCTCTAAAAAGGTTTTGAAAGAAGGTAATCCCGACAATTGGAGACCGAGGTTTCCTCGGGCACCAATCCAAGGTTGTGGTCGTTGCCACTTCTGAGGGGTGTAACCCAGTGCGAACCCACACAGAATCTCTAGTATGATCAGATAAGTCCTATCCATAGGCAACAATCACAGAGTCAATTAACGGTTCCTAGAACCCTTCCCTCCCTTCCTAGTTCCTTAGGTCAAACTAGGTGGCGACTCTAGTCAATTCCGCCTTATAGAGGCATAAGTCCGCGTGGGGCCCATTGAGAGCGGGTGTAGTGCATACTTGCATTCCCCTTTATGCTTTCTGGGAAAGACGGACGATGTAGTAGGTATTTGAGGGCTGCCAGAATAACGGGTTTTCACCCTCCACAGAATGGCAAATTTTAGGATCTAGACTTCTTAGTTAGACCGTATTTTAGATAGACCCCCCCATACCGAAAAATCACCCTCCACAGAATGGCGACTCTGCTGGGGAAAACTTGAGTAAGTTTTTCTCATAAACTTGGTCAAGAAACTGAACTCCATTCAAAATTGTCGGGATTCCCCAACTTCTTTCAAAACCTTCAGAGATTCATTTCCAAGCCTTTAGGATTACTCTACTCCACACTTAGAGTGTGCTTTGTGAGGATAGTTAGGACGAGTGTTTAGAGTTCAAATTGACTTTGATTACCACATGTGTGCTTTGACCTTTGCATGCTTCACTTGTTTACTATTGTGTGTTTACTGTCTTATGTTTACTGCTCTTCATACATGACATATATATTGCTTATTTATGGTTTTTGTAAATGGGGCCTTCGTAGAAAGGAGTCAACCCATTGTTGCATCGGGTAGTTTAGGACATGCATTCCTCTGTGTCACCTTTACTATCTGCGGGCGGGATTAACAATTGGTCCACAATTGATTCCCTCTGAGTATGGGTCCTTCGTAGTTAAGGAGTAAACCCACGAGGTGGTACGGCCGTAGTTGTCTACACCTTGAAACAACTCAGGATCCTTTCAAACACCTTTTCGAGTCAAAGCCAGCATATAGTAAGCTATGAGCCTTCAGTGTCCAGCTGCCTTATCCGGTGTCTAGGATGGGTTTCATGGGTAGTTGCCCCCTTGTATGCCGCCTGTCTGACCACCCTTTTGTCTTACCCTGAAGATTGCATGGGCTCAGTTCTCCAGATGTCCTCTGCACCACGGGTGTCTTTAAAGCCCAATGTCGCGCTACAAATTCATAGAGGATCCCGTATTTACGGATACCCATACATGACATAGCGTAGTCAGCGAATAATTTGGACTTTAGACACACCTCATCGTGCAGACGACGAGAGACCCGTTCCCATGCAGTACTTCCCCGAGTTTCCTGAAAAGTGAGTATGTTGTGATAATCCCCGGCCGTGGCTCGTGTGACTGTATCACTTCGGGTATCCTGACCTTTCGAACTTAAGCACTCCGGACTTTCTTGATGACGTGCCCCACAAGGCATAACAGAGATAAATACGAGAGATGAACAGTGAAGGGACGACGGTTCCCCCGGTGGTATGGAAGCATTGATTGACCTGGAAGGTGATTATCCCAATCATTCACACTCAGCTCCACATAAAATCAGCCACGATTTTTTTATTTTGCGTTTACATCTGCGTGATCATGTTTCAAAAATTAGCAAAAATCAGAAAATCAATCATGTCGAACACTCCAATGAAATATCTTCAAAGTCGTCCATCTCGAATGTTTTCAAAATTGTTATTTCCAAAACATTTTTTCAAAACCGGTTTCAATCAAAGTCTTCCAGAAAACAACCTTTATCAAACGTTTTGCAAAGAACAGATTTCAAAAATCTATTATTTTCAAATGATTTTCAATCAATATTTCTCACAAATGTTGTTTCAAAAACTATTTCAAAAAACAGATTTCAAAAACCTACTTTTTACAAACGAATTTCAAACAACTTTTTTTTCACGAATAGTATCTCAAACTTGTTTTTGAAAACAGTTTTCAAGTTGATTTTCACAAATGTTTTTCAAAATAAATGATTTAGTCCCCATGTTGTGACCCGCTATTTTTGAAGTTCAACCCACCTTCAAGAGCAGCGGTCATTACCGTGAAGCGTACTAGTCATTTCGTGTTTTCACAAAAGTGGTGGATTTTCACATAAGATTTAGTGCTCGATCATTCACCTTTCCTTTCTCAAAAATATCCCTCATTCCCTCGACGGAGCAAGTGAAGCAGCATGAAGATTGACTACGCGGATCAAGCTGAAAGCCAGAAGCGCACCAACCCGTGGAGCTAGCCGCGTGATATGAAGACTGTCACCAACCGTTTAAATATAGAGTCAGAGGTGTACCAACTCGAGTCAAGCAACATGAAGACTAGCAACGACCGTTCGAGTCTGAAGCAGCTGAGGGTCAGAAGAGCACCAACCAGTTTCTCTTGATCACAATGTCACTTTGCTGCAAGAGCCCAAAGACAAGCGAGCAAACAAGAGCCCGAACTTGAGCGAATGGCCAGTCAGGAGCCCAAACATGGATGTGCAGTCAATCAGAATCTCGAAGACAAAGCAGAAGAATTCGGAAGAAGTTTTTTAACTCAAACTCCCCATTTAATGACTTTGAATTGATGTATAGGTTTTCCCCTAGCATTCTTTTCTCTCTTGTCAATTTCTGAATAGACTTTGTGTATAGGTTGTACATTCCCTTTCAATTTATTTAGATCAATGTGTACAGGGTTCCCCACTCCCTATTTTATTTGCGAATGACCGAGCGTCAAAATTCATATTGAGAAAATCCACCACTTCGAAAACACGTGTTTTCAAAACTGTTTTCTCCCAAAAAAAACTTTATTTCTTCCAGTATGCACGACTTGCTTCTTCCCATTGTCAGTCGGTTCACATTCGTTAATCACGCATGAATCGTACTCATCACAGAAAAATTGCATAATCACATGTTACATTTCCAACACACCTCACGCGAGCATTCATCCCATTTTTCAAGCATGCTCACATTTGTCAGATTGTTCTTTCTATAGTGATGGTCGTGTTTGCAGGTGAATAACTGGCTTTGCCTATGAGTGGCGACATGATCTTCGAAGTGATAGCAAGAAATACCGGGCATTCAAGCTTTTTTCCCATTCAGCATACCATGTACATAGAGACCAACAACCACAAAAAAGCATGCACAAAAAAAATTCCAAAAAAATCACACATCCAAAAATCCAAAAAAAGTCATACATCCAAAAAATCCTAAAATAAAAAACATACCTTCAAAAATCCCAAAAAATGCAGTCACTGTCATATCATGGGATCACCATGCGGGAGTTTTCACTCCCTAAAATTCCAAAATCCCAGGAGCCAATCATCGACCAAATACCATTTTGAAACAACTTCTCTCACATCACATCCAACAACTTGACCTTCTTCAGGGCTTACAATGACGGGATGAGCTTCATGAACCGCAAGCTGAGTTCGGCTCAAGCGAGACTAGTCATAACCTTACCACTCATGCATTGCATCCATTAAAAAAAACAAGCAAAAAAAAAATCGAATCAAAATCCAAATAAGTAATTTTCATCCTCATCATTTCATGCATCCTATACATAGTAATTCCATATTACCACATCATATTGCATTGTAGATAATTGCATTTGCATACTCCCATATCGAAACGATGTCTTCGGCGAAAAGCTTGATTGATTGTTTGAACATAGTGTTTGAATTACTAAACTCTTGACCCGTCAATGAACTCAAGGGTCCAATCAAAATCAGCACCACAAACCAAAGTGAGTAGTGTGCAAAGGGCGGTATTTTCCTTCGAATTTCAAATGAGTGTTTTGGACAATCCATTGAGTGATGAGGGAAAGTAAAGAGTTCCAATTGAGGTAAAACCACGAGCGACATGTGCATTCCTTCAGCACATGGAGAGGCACAAATCATAGTGAGAGCAATGTCGATAAACATGATACGAACTGTGATTCATGCAAAGATTTGAGAAGAGTAAGAAAACAATCATTGAATAATGAGAATGACGAGGCACTTAGGATCAAAATCCCCACAAAACCAAAAAGCTTTGACTGCCCTGTACATAATCCCTTAGTGAGCCCCGCTGAGCCTTTCACGATAAAACCTTTTTCTGTGAACTCCACAACATGCCAACCCACGTACATATGCTTACTTGCCTTTGCAATAGAGGATCTCAAAGGAGCCGGAACCATGGTCCCTCCCCACCATCTTTCACAAAAGCAACAAACAAAATGCTTGAGGAAAACAGAAATCAGTGAGTCGATGCAACTCCAAAGCCAAACACCAAAAAGTTCAAGAAGATCGATGAGTCAATGCAACTCCAAAGCTGAAAGCCAAAATACAAAGCAGAGAACGCCTGAGAAAGTTGATGAGCCAAATGCAGTTTCAAAAAACAAAATGAGAAGAAAGTTCAAATCGAACACCAGAAGAGGCAAGAAGGAGAAATCAAAATCAGAAGGACCAATGATGTCCCATAGAAACCAATAAAAGGTTATCAAAACCCGTCCAATCATTCCACCCATGGCAAAGGCGAAACACGTCCTCTATTGCACAAAAGCTCCACAATTCCCAAATAAATCCTCCAGACCCATGTGACATACATCATACCCATTAACCCCGTTATAACCCAATAAAAGACCTCTGACTCGTTAGTTGGTGAGCGTTAACTGAAAGTATCGGATCTAAAACATGAATCATAAGTTTCGTGCTTGTTATCAACATGTCCCACCTCACAATGCAGGGACCATGAGCGAATGAGCGTAACCTTACCTTACAAGGTTTTTCGAGTGCGAGTGACTCTTTGATCGAAGCACCAAATCATAAACAACTAACCCCATTGCAGGTGAGGAATTTGTGAGGATCGGAAAGTCCAGAACCTCGAAAAAATTCTAAGGAAAATACTGCTCCGAGCGTCGAGAGTGTCATTACACCATTAGCACACACAGCTAGACTCACGAGATTGATCCATATACCTCCATGAGAGGAAAGTGATTCGCGCACTCGAGTTCAACAATCACTCAAGATCGAACCGAAGATGTCTTATATTCGTACACCTCATATTAATAAAGATAGAGCCATACCCTCTCTCCAAAAATTGCATATGCATTTTGTATCGTACCTAGCACGTAATAATTGCATGCATCATAACCAGTTCATCATCGCATCTGACCGGTAAGAACTATGCCTAGTCTCGCTCAAGTCGACTTCAGTTGCAGTTGTTGAAGCGTGACTTTCGATCAAAAGATGTCAACTAGAGCCATACCTAGCCATCATTAAGCTATATCGAACCATCTCAGAGCCATCCCGGGCTACCTTGAGCTGCATCGAATCATTTCTGAGCCATCCCAGGCTATATTCGGGCTGCATTAAACCAATTCGGAGCCATCCGGAGCTTTGCGTAGACCATCCCGGAGCCATCTAGTTTCATGCTCGAGCCTCATCGACACCACTCCCAAAGTCAAGTAGAAGCCATGTGGGAGCCATCCTCAAAAATTGAGACTATCCCTAGAGCTACATGAAGCCATTCTCATACTTTGAAACCATTCTTGGAACTACACAGGGGGCATCCTAATAGTCCGAGAACAATACGGGAGCCACCTCAATTCCACATCAGATCTATCTCAGGGTCTTGCCTACAGAAATTCGAACTACGTATGGTCTGATCTCAATATGGAATTGAGTACGTAGGCAGCCCGTCCAGGGTGCGACCACATCAAGGGCGAAAATTTCCCTATTCCCCTCGGTATCATTAAAGTGAACCAACCAAAGCATCGTCACGCTCAATCAGCACAAGTCATCCCGGAGCCATCCATGGAAATCCTGGAACCATGATGGGAACTCCCAACAAAGTCATGCAACTCTGTTTCATCATTCACTCGTGAAAAACCATCCTCTCACTACAAAGTCCACCACAAACCCCGTCAAACAATAATAATTCATCGTCAGAGCCATCAAACCACCTTGAAAATCTCAAAGGCATATCAAACCCACCAATTGCCACAAAAATCACAAACCATGTCAAACCCACCAACCACCCCGAGACCATTGGTCACACCGGAGCCATCAGTGCATACCGGAGCCATCAGTGCATACCGGAGTCGTCAACGCATGCTGGAGCCATCTCAGATCCTTGAAGCCATGCCGGAGCCATACCGGAGCCATCCCGAGGTTTTGATGTTACTATAGAGCCATCTGCTCACACAAAAACCTACATCTACAAACAGGGAGTTTAATTCAATTAATACATTGGTTAATCACCTCACATCACATATCATCTGCATATACCCACAAAATTTGCTCACTATCTGACGCATCTTCACACCCGCTAGGCAGCTATTGCGCTACTAGTGCGGTCGCATTTCATTTTACACCCGCTAGACAGCTATTGCGCTACTAGTGCGGTCGAATTTCATTTTACACCTGCTAGACAGCTATTGCGCTACTAGTACGGTCGCCTTTCGTTTTACACCTGCTAGACAGCTATTGCGCTACTAGTACGGTCGCCTTTCGTTTTACACCTGCTAGACAGCTATTGCGCTACTAGTACGGTCGCCTTTCATTTTACACCTGCTAGACAGCTATTGCGCTACTAGTACGGTCGCCTTTCGTTTTACACCTGCTAGACAGCTATTGCGCTACTAGTACGGTCGCCTTTCGTTTTACACCTGCTAGACAGCTATTGCGCTACTAGTACGGTCGCCTTTCGTTTTACACCTGCTAGACAGCTATTGCGCTACTAGTACGGTCGCCTTTCGTTTTACACCTGCTAGACAGCTATTGCGCTACTAGTGCGGTCGCATTTCATTTTACACCCGCTAGACAGCTATTGCGCTACTAGTGCGGTCGAATTTTCATTTTTACACCTGCTAGACAGCTATTGCGCTACTAGTACGGTCGCCTTTCATTTTACACCCGCTAGGCAGCTATTACGCTACTAGTACGGTCTCGCCTTTTTTCCTCCACTAGGCAGCTATTACGCTACTAGTGCGAGATCGTTCATTTCATAACCCACTAGGCAGCTATTACGCTACTAGTGCGGTCTCGCCTTTTTTCCTCCACTAGGCAGCTATTACGCTACTAGTGCGAGATCGTTCACTTCATAACCCGCTAGGCAGCTATTACGCTACTAGTGCGGTCCCGCCGTTTTTCCTTCACTAGGCAGCTATTACGCTACTAGTGCGAGATCGTTCACTTCATAACCCGCTAGGCAGCTATTACGCTACTAGTGCGGTCCCGCCGTTTTTCCTTCACTAGGCAACTATTACGCTACTAGTGTGAGATCGTTCACTGCATAACCCGCTAGGCAGCTATTACGCTACTAGTGCGGTCCCGTTCCTTTCCTCCACTAGGCAGCTATTACGCTACTTGTGCGAGATCGTTTCAGACCCACCTACTAGGCAGCTATTACGCTACTAGTACGGAACTCGATCAAAGTATTATAGGCTCGTCATAAGTCCTATAGCTAGATGTCAAGAGGTCTAGTTGAGGCTCTCCTAAGTCCTCGTACTCTGGATTGCATTCTAGGCTCGTTATAAGCCCTAGGACTGGATATCAAGAGGTCCAGTTGAGGCACTCCTAAGTCCTCGTGCACCCTAAACCAATCAGATTGTCGGTATTCTAGGCTCGTCATAAGTCCTAGGGTTAGATGTCAAGAGGTCTAACTGAGGCTCATCATAAGTCCTCGTGCTTTCAATCGCCTTCATACAATCACGGTCGCATCCCAATGCACCACTAAACCACAGTGAGAATTTTTGGCGCCCCGTCAACCTTGATCCAATTCTGCAAGGGCTTGCAAAATTGAATCAAGGGGAGCCATCTGTAGACACCAAAAATTCTCACCCCATAAAGCAAATTCTGAAATAATAAGAGGGGTCGTCGCCTTTCTTTTTTTCCAAAACATATTAACGTGCGTGCTAAGACGAAACCATCATTTTATAATCTTTTTCAAAACATTTCAGAAAAACACGATTCTTCGAAAATGAATTTCCATCGACAGTCCAGTTTCAAGGTCGTCCCCTTTTGTTTATTCACTTATTTTACTACCTTATTTTGTTTGTTTATATTCTATTTATTTTATTTTATTTTTATTCATCTATCCACTTTTCCTTATATTTTATTTTATTCTACTATTAGCATTAGTATTTTTATTTTATTTTATTTTTTTTTTATTTTTTATTTCTATTTATACACACTCAATTTCATCTTACAAACTCAATCCACACTTGATTAAAATCTGACCTAGCCCAATTCCTTAAACCCACCACATTTTCAGCCCAACCACATTTTCAGCCCATGGCCTTAAGAAGCCCACCCAAACCCTACCATCTAAACCCTAAGGGGTGGTCAACACGTAAAAACCGGACAGAGCCACTTGCCCATTCGGACATTCTTCTTTGCTCTCCTCATCTTCCTCCTTCGATTTTCTCAGACCAAAGAAGGCAAAACCAGAACTCCCGACTCCCATCTTCCTCATGGCCGCTCTGTCCTCCTACCTCCGATTTCCCTACTCTTCGATCACAATGTCCTCGCCACTACCCTCAATCTTGAGCCAGATTTGACTTTTTTCCTCACGGGATTACCCTAACCATCCCACGAACATCGATATTCTTCGTCGTCCATGGAGCCACGCTGTTCACTACTTCCCCAGAGACATGTCGATTTCGGTCCCGTTTTGACCCCCCCGATCGTTTTCCGGCCTTGTGGGATTATCGGTGGCTTCCTCTGAGAGTTTTACCTTCGGTGAGATCTTCACAATGTTTTACACTTTGGTGCCTCAGATTTGGTATCGTCGAGGGATTTATTCCTCCAATCTACTGTGGTGACATCTTGCTATCACCCAAAACTGGTTTTCTTCTCTCAATTCACATTGATTTTATCATTTCTCTTATTGAGGATGTTGTCGAGTTTTTCTCCCATTCTGAGCTCAAGCTGGGAGCCCCTGAGCTTCTCTAATACCAGGTAGAAGACCAAATCTCTTAGAAGTGATACTGCATGTTTGATATGGATTGCACGAGTTTCCGGACTGTTCAATTCATTCGTGGCTTTAACTTTGTGTTCACTTCCAATTATTCTCATGAACATAATCTGTTCGAGTAATAGACCCGACATTACCTGTGGACGTCCTTGTTTCTTGTGATTAGAGATTGCTCGTAAGATTGTTGAGGTCATGATGTTTGCGGTATTGTTCGTTCCACATGAGGTGGTTCCTTGGCTTTATGGATCCCTTTTGTTGCTCTGGTTTGTGAAGCCCTTTGGTTACTTTTGGGTTGCTTATAATTGGCTTCACGCTTTGAGACTCATTTATGTCATCACGAGAAGAGTCTCATTCATTGGGTTTTGTTGCTTCTGTTCAACTACTGATCCTACCTTTGTCATTATGGATTGGCATTGTCATATGGCTTTTGGGTTATCGATCTGGTTGCTTTGAATCAGACATGTCAGTTTGGACCATTGACACCTGTCGAAGAGCTGGTTTAAAAATCTCTGCCCTTTGAGTTCGGTTTAAATTCTTGGGCGATTTCAGCCTACATGCTACCATTAGTGTGCTCACTTCTTTTGGTTTATGTCTTGACCGAGGTACATACAAAACCGATGATATTTGAGCTAAGGGTTGTCTAACGTGGGCTGCTTGGAATGACCTTGGCCTATGCTGATGCATTTGGGCATGATGCTTCTCCATTGGGTTTGGAAAATTCTATCTTTCGACCTTTATTACGATTCAATCTCCTTTGATATTTAATTGTCCCTTTGCGCATTAATATTGGGTTCGGGAATACAGCCCACTGCCTTGACACTAACTTGGACCCTTGTACATTACTTTTGGCTTTAACTCGTGTTGATTGGTGGTGTTATTATCTTGACCCTTTTCATGCTTCTTACCTTTGGTTTCATGTCTTGACCGAGGTACATATACAATTGAACATTGTGGGGTCTACTTGAGTCGCGCCTGATGGACTTGTGGCTTGACTTCAGATCATGCTACCCCTTTGCGCTTTGGGCTTACCTTCTATGGGTTTGGAAATTCAATCTTTCTTCCCTTTACTATAATTCAATTGCCTTTGATAATTAATTGCTCCTTGCGCATTGATAATGGTTTGGAAATCAGTTTGAAACTAGCACATGATTTGTCCCTTTTGCGCTTGGATAAGAACATAGAATCGAGTGATAGTTGCCCTATGCTATGATTGTACATAAATCACTCATTGGCTGGATGTTCTTCATTAATTTTCCATCTTCGAGGGAAATGATATAAACCCTTTTAGGTATGATCCCACATGACTCATAATCCCACCCCTTTTGATACTACACTTTGGTTGGAGTTATAATCTAAGATGACAAATTAATTTGAGTAGCAACCCCAATGTTTGATTTATCTTACAATCCTCGGCATTTGTTGGCAGCTTAAAACTCTTTTCTATGTTCTCGGTTGGGGTGTGGGAGATGATTAGATTGCCCCCTTTCCTCCCATTGAGAGGGGCCGTATGATCCCATTGCACACATCCCAACCTCCCTCCGTTCTCTTGACTGATGTATTGTGCCTCTCTTGGTTGTGTTTCTTTGACATGTACCTAATGCTCGTGGAACGGGAAACTACTCTAAGACTAAGCAACGGGATCGTGGCTTGCACTATCGGGGTCTCCGCTTCAAACACATGTAACGGTTGGTCACTCCTTGCTGATCCTACCAGCTCAAGTGAGGTGGCGTCGATGCGACCCCCCATAGCAGCTTGTTTTTTAATTCAAAACTTTAATTCTTATCATGATTTGTAACTTGTCTATTAATTGTGCCGCCTAATATAGTTTTGGGTTTCATAAATTTGTACACTCGTTGGTATGATTGTTGTTCTTCCGACTATCTGTTGTACATATTCTTGACTGCTTGCCTTTACATGTTCGATTCAATAATGCATTGGTCGTCTTCATTTATTTGTCAACTTTGTATTATAAATTGATAGATCGGCTTAGCACAGATGGCCATAGAATAGCTTTTAGGTTTGCCCACTTATTTCTGGACAAAGTCCAGTTTAGAAAAGCTTCTAGGTCCGGGGATGTTTCTCACTCAAACGGGCCGTAGAGTCTGGTCGGTGGGGAATGCCCTTCTTTTATAAAATTTTCCAAACAATCCATAATTGTCAGAATAAAACTCACAATCAATGATTCGTTTCAACCAATAAAAATTCAATTCAAAACCCAAAATTCAATTCCAAATTCAGCTCAAAATTCAATTTCAAACCAATCTCTCTCATCTAACACCTCCAAAATCAATCTCTTTCACACACTCTCATCAAACACACTCCAAAATCAATCTCTTTCACACACTCTCATCAAACACACTCCAAAATCAATCCCTCTCATACTCACACATCGTACACTCTTCATATCAAGCTCTTTCATACTCTCTCATCACTCACAACTCACAAAACCATCTCTCTCATACTCTCATCAAACACTCTACAAAATCAATCTCTCTCACACTCTAGCACCAAACATACTTCAAAATCAGCTCCCCTACTCACTCATCGAACACATTTCAAATGTAATCCTTCCCCCACTCACTCATCAAACTCTTCATACACAATTCAAAATTCATTCCAAATTCAATATCAATCCCAACTGCAAGTCATCCAATTCGAGGCTCAACAATCATTTCAGTTTGAGGCCCAATAATCAAATTCAATCTGGCCCACTTCCAAACCTGGCCCGTTTTCCAAAACCGAACCTGGCCCGCTTTCCAAGGCTCAACCCGGCCTATGTTTCGAGTTCCAAACCTGGCCCGCTTTCCAAAGCCAATTCTGGCCCACATTTTAAGGCCTAATTCGGTCCAAATTTCAAAGCCCAATTCGGCCCACTTTTCCAAGGCCCAAACCTGGTTCATTAGTCCGAATTTGGTACACAATTTCAATTCAACCTCAATCCATTTTCAATTAAAAATCAATCTAAAAACCGATTCAAACCCATCTCCAATCCAATCCAACTTCAATCCAAAATCAATAAGGCCCATTTCAGCCCAACTCAAAAACTCATCCTAGCCCAAAATCCATAAAGGCCCAATTCGGCCCAAAAGCTCACAAGGTCCAGCCCATCCCAAAAGCCTAGACAAAACCCCTTTGACCAACCCAAGCTTTGACTTTGACCCAACCCTAACCTGGGCCAACTTCGACCAACCTAACTTTGACCAGCCCAAGCTCGACCTTGACCTAACTTTGACCAGCCCAAGCTTGACCTTGACTTAACTTTGACCAGCCCAAGTTTGACCATGACCCAACTTTGACTCGATCTCATTTTGACTCAGTCTAACTTTGACACGGCCCGTTTTCCAACCCCAATCCAAACTCATTCAAATCCAAATTCATTTCAGTTCCAATTCAAATCAATATTCATTCAACCCTGCTTCAACTTCGATTTCAATTCCATTCCAATTTCTTCCACACTCTAAATGTCTCATAGACCCGAGCGTCTCACAGACTTTGTCATTCCAATGATTCGAACGTCTCACAGACCTGAGCGTCTCTCAGACTCGAGCGTCTCAACAGCCCAACAGACTCGAACGTCTTAACAGCTCAACAGACTCGAACGTCTCAGCAGCTCAACAGACTCGAACGTCTCAGCAGCTCAACAGACTCGAACGTCTCAGCAGCTCAACAGACTCGAACGTCTCAATAGCTCAACAGACTCGAATGTCTCAGCAGTTCAACAAACTCGAACATCTCCATAGACTCAGCAAACTCAAACACCTCAAAAACCTTCAGCTTCTCACACCCGATCACCTTCAAAATTCATAACCCTTTCAAGCCTTGATCATCTTACAGACCCGAGCGTCTCACAGACTCCGTCATCTCAAGATTTTAAATGTCTCACAGACTTTTGCACCTCAAACTCCAAAATAAACCCAACAATTTGTCAAACCTCACAAAATGACCACAAAACCTATTTGACGCCTCAAAGACCCAAAAGGTCAAAACCCCAATTCCTTCAAAACCCCAAAACTCCCAAACCTCCAAAAACCCTGAACTACGTAAGGTCTGATCTCAACAGGGAGTTGAGTACGTAGGCAACCCATCTAGGGTGCGACCCCATTCCAAACAAAAAACCCTTTTCCCCCTCTAAGGTGTCCTTCATTCCTCTCAAAACCTTCTTCGGTTCTCACAAACTTCAAACCATCAGACTCTAAGTCTTGTCTACTCACTCAACCTCAAACTTACTCCTAATCTTCATTCTATACTCAATCGAATTCACCAATTCTTCCTCTTGGCACTAGCTTGGCAGAAAAGCTTGCCTCATCCGCTCTCTCTATCTCTCTCTTTCTCCTCTCTCTTCTCATCCTAATCCTATCCTTGGCTTTTAAACGAATCTCTCTAAAAAGGTTTTGAAAGAAGGTAATCCCGACAATTGGAGACCGAGGTTTCCTCGGGCACCAATCCAAGGTTGTGGTCGTTGCCACTTCTGAGGGGTGTAACCCAGTGCGAACCCACACAGAATCTCTAGTATGATCAGATAAGTCCTATCCATAGGCAACAAATCACAGAGTCAATTAACGGTTCCTAGAACCCTTCTCCTCCCTTCCTAGTTCCTTAGGTCAAACTAGGTGGCGACTCTAGTCAATTCCGCCTTATAGAGGCATAAGTCCGCGTGGGGCCCATTGAGAGCGGGTGTAGTGCATACTTGCATTCCCCTTTATGCTTTCTGGGAAAGACGGACGATGTAGTAGGTATTTGAGGGCTGCCAGAATAACGGGTTTTCACCCTCCACAGAATGGCAAATTCTTAGGATCTAGACTTCTTAGTTAGACCGTATTTTAGATAGACCCCCCTCATACCGAAAAATCACCCTCCACACCGGTCTGATGGGCTAAATTCCCGAGCGACTACACATACCATTCCTTTCCATTAACAACAACAACAACGTACAACTTTCACTATACCGAGTATTTATAACTGGTGCCGACAAACAATTTCGGTCTTACCACACCTACTGTATACGTACACTTAAATGATTACCCATGTACAATGACTACCCGTCCTACTCTCGAACGGCTTCCAGCACTTCGTACCTGAATAGGAAAAGAAGAGAAAGGGTGCCCCCAAGGGGCTCAGCACCTTTGCTGGTATGGTAATCCCGCAGCCCACATGCTACCGGGCCACGCACACTAATTCGTCTTAGCATGCGGTTGATTATATTTAAATCATGCATGTAACAGTAAACACACAACACTTAACATTTCGCCTCAATGGGCTCACAATCGGATAATACATCCTACTTAATAAGTCACTCATGGTATTCATCATCCCTAGAGTGTTCCTCCTCTAATGGAGCTACTTCCTTAATAGACGACACATACCCTTAAATCGGGTTATCCTTAAACGCCTCTTATCACAAACTGGGAATCATATCCATGATCCACACACTCCATATTACAACATATACATACACTACATACAACACCTAACAACACTTTGCACGTTTCCACGTGCACAACATATACCGCAATGAATATTGCATCACAACAAAACACATAACATAACGGGAAGGTTCTCTTAGGAACCGACCCAAACATTGTTAATACACTGGTGAGCCTAGAGATTGTTGCCAGTCTCATGATAATCCGTTACATAACTCGTTACCGTCCGTTAAATGAACGGTTAACTTAACACAAGGGTCTCGGATATAGTGATCCAAGCACACCGAACAAACATAACAATAGTATGCCCCTGTGGCCTGACGTGAGTCAGTAATAGCCTTGGTTAAGCTAAAGGGAAGGTTGGGAACCAAATTGGAAAACAACCATAACATACAGAGAGGATCGAACCTGCTATGACAACGACCCCCATACTCACACGCGTGGCCGGAACAGACCGGACTCCTCACTCCCCCGTTAGCACTTGTTAGAAGTTCAACTTTGAACTTTATTAAACAATCACAAACATTGGGTTAAGTCTTGTTAGACATACACAAGGGAAAGAGAGTCATACCTTCACATACAAACATCACACACAAACATCACATAACCAGCTCACGCATAGCCGTGGTTAGAACGTTCCTTAAGTCGGAAACGTTGTTACCGGATACCGTTCTCCTACGTTTACCTAATAGTGGTTAACTAGCCCTTCAAGCGCATTCGAGGTTACCGGTATCGGCACGTAAACATACAATAACAATACGACTGTAAACTCGTTTCATGATTTATCTCATAACGTGGCAAACATACAGAAAAACACATTGGCATACAAGCCGTGTAATCCGGTAGGACACAGGTTGCAAGAAAACCATACCTGTCACCGGAGTCCACTTTACCACGTCCACTTATGTTCCTCGAGCAATTCTCGAACAACTGTTAACATCACATGTGTTTTTATTAACATTGGGTAACATGTTTGTTTAAAGTCTAACGCTTATAACTTTTCCCGTTAACTTAGTTACATAACTTTACATTTCAACTTGTTTTACTTTTACATTTTGATACTACTTTTCACCCCTTAATTACCATTAAAACTCACCCTCATGTCCTTAACAACCTTATAACATCATTACCTATCAATCCCCATCATTACACACCATTTCTATACCTTAAAACAACAATTTTGGTCCATACAGTGGCCTGTCCGAACTTGTGTCCGAACTTCCAAGTTCGGACGCAAGCCGCGACCTAATACTGAAGACTATACACACGTCCGAACTTGTGTCCGGACTTCCCAAGTTCGGACACAGTTCGAGGTAAATCCCAGATAGAAACAGTCACGTCCGAACTTATGTCCGGACTTCCCAGTTCGGACACAGTTCGAGAATGAGAAAATCCTTTACCCAACAGAGCCTGTCCGAACTTCCATGTCCGGACGGAAGTTCGGACACGGCAAAATGCTCAACTTCTACACCTTTAAACACTTAGCCAAATTCCTCCAAAGCCTCCAACACTTATAGTTTATACTCCTTAAGTCCCTTAGTGATGATTCATGCCAATTCTAACCATTATACCAAGACATTTCTTCCACACAACATCATCATTCAACATCCTTTCCTTACATATCAAAACTCCTTATGTCATTCTTACAATTCTTTCCCAAGCTACACTTCCTCCTTAATTTTTCCAAGTGGTATTTCACCAATATTGACCACTATACCAAGGTGTTTCCTCTACACCTTAACATCATCTCTCAAACTTCTTTTCTTACTAAACTAAACCTCCTTTTTACAACTCCTTGAATTCTTTTCTCAAAACCTTACTTAAACATCATTCTCCTTATTCATCAACATCACCCAAACCTTAAACAAACTTCTTCAAGACTTTTCAATACACTCTCAAAACACACATTGAATTCCTAGAACTTCCAAGATAACACCTAAATCCTTGCATCACTCTAAATCACCTTAACACATGTTTTCTTCTCAAGTAAACATTTATTCACCTATAACACTTCCTAGTTCACCAAAACCACTTAAAACACTTAGAACTTATCACACATTTTCCCAAATTTGGCCATAGCTTCTCTTGTATATACTCACATCCAAATTCTTAGGTTTTTACCTTATTTCATTCAAAACACCTAAAATCCATCAAACACATTTTTATACACAAACTTCACACATTTAGCACTACATCACAATATAGTGCATAACTTAAATTGCTTGGCACTTAGGCCCTTAAACAACGTGGCTCTTAGGCCCTTAAATTGCATAAACCTTAAACACTGAATTTCCCACATAAGTAATGCCTTTGACCTGCAAATACACCCAACAATACATATGCCCTTAATAACTCCTTGAGAGCATTTTACTAGCTCATTCGCCATTGGCTCCTTAGGTATTTTATTAAGCAAATCAAGCTCATTTTCCTAAGGCATTTAAACTACATTGAGATAGTTTGTTTACCTCTTTTCCTCTCAAACTTCTTTCTTGTTTCCTTGTAAAACCGGTGGGGTGTTTGGTTGTTTGTCAACTTCTAAACAATGTACAAATAGTAGAATGAGTATTCAAGCATTATGCTTCATCTCATTGTAAACCCTAGTTACACATATTGTTTTAACACATTAAGGTAATTGTTTTACCTTGGAATTGGAAGAGAACTTGAACAAGTATCAAGAGAGGACTCCTCCTAGCCCTTGGAAGATTCAAATGAAGCTAAAACAAGCAAGATAAATACACCATGGTGAGGTGAATTTTCGGTCAACATGAAAACATGGAGGAAATGTCATTTTTCTTTGAGTTTCCTCACCTTGAAGCCAAGGAGAATGACAAGGCATGAAAATATGAGCTCAAGCTCCTTCAATGGTGAATCTTCATGGCACCAAAATGGAGTTCTTGAAGATTTGAAAAGATAGAAGTGTAGAGCTTGGTCTAACTAAGACAAATATAGTCTTAGAATTTGATTTGGAGCATGGAGTTGGATTTGGCAAAGAAATGAAGATGGAGAAGAGGGGTTGCCATAGCAAATCGTAAAGAGAGAAAGAAAAAGGTAGAAGACGGTGGGAAGTGAAGGAAATGAGAGGATGAAGTTTGGAGTCTACTTTTAGAAGATATTTATGTACTAAAGTAACTTTCTTCTTTTTACTTTCTTTTCCTTCCTTCCTTTAATTGATTTTTACATGGTGGTGACTCACCTTACTAAAAACCGGCCCCATCATATACTTAAGGGTACTTTAGTCTTTATTTGTCAATTTAATTACTTATAACATTATATGTTACAACTAGCTTATAAAGTTACTATTCACAAACTAAGGCACTTAGAAGTGAAATTTTGATTTCCCATTAATATAGCCACCCAAATGTGATACTATATAGTACACATGTTAATTAAAGAGCAATGATGGACATTTAGCCATTCAAAACTCATTTACAAGACAATTTTTCAAAAACGTGCTTTAAGACTCCTTAAAGCACATTTTGTGTTTTAACTTGTTTTCAAGCTTGGTTTTCTTTGGTAATTGGTTTAATATGTTCATTAACATATTTATAAGGTATAGGTATGACCATTAGGTCTTTTACAAATTTATCCCAAGCTTAGAGCACATTTTTGCTCTTATTGACTTTAAGGTATTTATTTGTGTTTTGTTTGGTTTCATTGTCTAACAAAGTTTCCTAAGGACTTAATTAGCCTTATAAAATCATAATTAAATGTTATTAAGTCTTGGTAGGCTCTTTGGGTCCTAACCAAGTTCACTCATAGCTTAGAGCATGTTTTTGCTCATACTGTGGCTTAGTGCTTTATTGCACTTTACTATATTTTAAATTGTCCACTGATGTTTCTAAGGCACTTTTTAGCCTTTAAATAACATAGTTTGATATTTAAACCACATATCAAGGTTTGGGGTATTTCAACCGCTTTGTCCAGACATGTGTCCAACCTTTTAGATTTAGGCGCCTAAGTGTGTGTCTACGTGAGATTCTTCCCCATGAGTTGTCTGGGTCTTCTGGTCAGGACGTATGTTTGAATGCCAATATGATTCACCATCAACTCTCGAGTTGCATCCAGACACGCAAGTCTGAACACATGTCCGGACAGACCACTGGAACTCTTGACTTGTGTCCGGACACGCAAATCCGGACACACGTCTAGACACAACTATAATAGAGCTTAAACTTCATTCTTGCTCCGATTTGCTCTCCGTTTGTTGTGTTGTAATTCTCATTAAGTAAATTATACAATTCCAACGGTTTTTTTTTATATTTGACTCATAAAATGCATCATTTCACTTAATATTGCCCAAAGTAATGTGAATTAGAGGTGGAATAAACCCTTAAATATCTATGTATTTCACACTTATCAACTTTACACCGGAATCCTCAACCTAATAGTTTTCAAATTTTAAGGGTTTATGGCCACATCTAGTTGGTGGATGGAGAATAATTTTAATGGGCTTATGGTCCGACCATCCCTACGTCGAATGATGGTTGCGAGCCGCTAGGAAAAAGTTTCATCCACTCAAAATTAGCGAGGAAGCGATCTAGGTGGCTCTTAGTATTCCAAGGACCCCATTGTTGGTTGGAGAAGGTAAACATATCATCGATAAATCCCATATCATGAAGATCACAAGTTCCTAGATATAATTTAAAGGCTCGCATACGTAAATGGTTGCGACCTTCTCACCTTCTCTGTTCGTAACCATAAAGGAATTCGTTGAAATCACTAAAAATCATCCAAGGTTCATATAAAGCGCCACAGAGGTCTTGAATGAGAGCTCAGGTTCTCCACCGATCAGAGGTAGTTAACCATCCATAGATCCATGAACCACACAAGCTCGACCCAGGCCTTCATCCACTCAATAGTCCATATGATGCGTAGAGTAGGATTGTATTTGGACGAGAAATACATGACTTCAGTACAAGGTGATTCTTCCCCTTCGACCCGTACTGTCAACAAAAATCTTTGAATAATCACGTAATCTTCGAGCAAAGTGCTCCATCTCCCTACTGGAGAGCGTTGTTTCTGATAGGAAGATAAAGTCCAGATTCTCATCAGTAATAAATTGTAGCCCCCATCAAACAAAGTTTGGATCGCCTAGCCCCCGACAATTGATGAGTATTATACTCATTGAAAGAGAATAACGAAAGAAGAGAAAATGAGGCACATGCGGAACTGAAAAGGCAGTCGATCGTCAACATGAAAGGAATAAAAAATATAATGGTGTTGATAACAAGGGTTGGAAAACTTTGGATGTAGACTAAACCCTACTAATGACTTACCGACCTCAAGACAAGGCAGTCACGGCGTAAAAAGGAAGTAAAATGGAAGGTGGGGTAACAGGCTAAGAAATGGCAAGAA
This sequence comes from Limonium bicolor, assembly GCA_023374045.1. Lineage (NCBI taxonomy): Eukaryota > Viridiplantae > Streptophyta > Magnoliopsida > Caryophyllales > Plumbaginaceae > Limonium > Limonium bicolor. The sequence goes on along the minus strand of CM041777.1, from coordinate 250,072,741 downwards.
AAGGGAAGGTGATAGAAAGGGGCTAGGCTCCCACCTAAGGGAGAAAGAGCTTGATACTCATCCAAGCCTCTTCTTTGTAAGGAAGGGAATACTTTTCAGTTCCAAAAAGAATGTACTTGTAAACCAAAATGTTATGGGCTCGAGGCACCCATTTTACACCCACGAAACCTTCATGTAAAAGGTTTGGGATATTTTGCGGTTCAGCATGAAGGTGTTCTTTGTAAGGTGCAATAATGAACTAAGGGTATTTTTTAAGTTCTTAAATGTACAAATTAGAGTTTTTCTTTTTTTTCATTTACAGGTCGTTTGGTACTGAGGCATAGAATAAGAATTTCTGGAATTTGAGATGTGCCAATATTTGGTTAATGGAATTTTAATTCTAAGAATTATACAAATTCCAAAAAAGAGGCACTATTGAGAATTTATTCCCTCTAAAATAGGTAGAAATTGCTATTCCAAATTTGTTCTCCGAGAGCCGCATCCGTGCTAAATTACAAGTTAATTTCTTTTTAGACTATTTATTTACATAGTTGGCATCATTTTTATAGGAACTACAATCCTCTCTCTTTCAATTCCTTAAATTACTTCAATTCATTTTTTTTCAATTTTATACTATATACATGTGTTCTTTGTTGACAAACCATATTATGGTTCATTTGCATATTAAGAATATCATAATTTAATTAATAAAAAAAGTTTCCAAATTAAAAATATACATGAACAACTTTTTTGGTTTACAGTTCTCATTTGTTTTTATCATTACAACTTGTGTACGTAATAATTTAGCATTTAGTATTTTTATATGATTCATATAATTCATGATTAATGAACTTAATTATTCTCTATTCTAAATTTTATTTTAAGAATTATATTTTCTAACCAAACAAAACAATACGAGAGATATATAGCTATTGTATTTTATAATCTAGATGGATTCCTGGAATATAATTTTCAACCAAACAAAAACATAGCTAATTCCAAGAATTTTTATATTAACAACCAAACAATGGAATGTTTAATTCCAAGAATTCTATTCTAAGAACTACATTCTTGGAATTTACATTCCAATAACCAAACGACCCGTAAGGTTATATTTTGGGTGATTTGTGGTTTTGATTAAATTTTTTAGGATTAATTTATTGTTAAAATGGGGTTTACATTTGTAAAATTATCTTATACGAAATTTACGGCAACTTAGGAACTCTTATAATGCATAGGGTACTTTTATGATGCATTATGGAATTTAAGAATTACAAGAGGATTTACACTAAATTTTAGAAATTCTTGCAAAGGAGAGAACCAATTTTAGAAAGGTTTGGATGTAACAAGGTAACAAAATAAGAACACTTAATTGAAATATAACAAATATTGTCATTGCATCCATATTGTTTTCAAACAAGTTTTCTTGTTAGAGATTAGGTGATCAAAGTTCTTATTGTGTCATAGAAATGTTTATATAAAAGTTATATGTTATTTAATACCACACATACACTTGAACATGTAACTAACAAAAGTTTCAAAAATATTTAAACATGCAGAGTAAAAGAAAAAAAGTAAGAATTTAAAGACAAATATTAATGTCTTGAAACTAAAGAGTTGTACAAATTGGAAAATGATTACGATCCATATATAAAGAAAACCAGGGACGGATCCAAAGGGAGGGCCGGGGGCACCGGCCCCCCAAAACTTGTGAAAATTTGTCAATGCTCTTATAAATTTTTAAAAAAATAAAAAATGACATAATATTTTAAAGAGTGACAGTGTCAAAAAAAATCCCCCACAAAGCTCCTCTAGAAAACCCTAAGCCTTCTAACAAGTTACTTCCTTCATATCAGTATAGTGAATGGATTTTATTATGGATTTAACAGTAGTCCATGAACTGCTCTAGCCTTTCTCTTATTAAATGAGGGTTTTAACTAATACCAAACAGCCAATTTTGTAAAAAAATCGTGATTTTATGTGTTTGTATCATTTTGTATACGAATGACTACCATAAATATATGAGTTAAACACATTATGAAACTCCAAGCACCTGCTAACTATGTACCTTTGTGTAAATCAAACACGAGGTGGGTAACATTTTGTATTCATAATTACATTTGTATTTTGTTCTAACTTACAATATAAAACTCCGATATGAACATATCTGAACACCCAACATTCCATAACGATACACCTAGAACATGTTCACTATGGATCTTTGTATAAACCAGAAACACGGTTGCTAACCTTTTTTTCTTAAAAATATTTGTTCCATTCTGAAACGAAAAATCTAGCACCTGTTCACTATGTACCTGTTCACTAAAAATCCGTCGAACCAGTGACAATATTATAAAGTGTAGATTGAGTTAAAAAAAATATTACTCTATACCATACACCATAAAAAACATCATAGGAGAGTTAAAAAGTTGAAGGCTTATTTTAGGCTTTGAAGTTCAGAGTTTAGGGTCTATCGACCCTAAACCCAAAAATAAATCTTCAACGTTTTAACTCTCCTAGGGGTGGGTTTTAGGGTTTGTGGTATATGGTAATCTTTTCTTAAAACTTGCTATGTGCTTTATAATGTCGTCATTGGCTTAGTAGAGTTTTAGGGTGTGTAGTTTAGGGTTTAAAGTTTTTAGATACTAAACCTGAACTTCAAACCCTAAATAAGCGTTCAGCATTTTAATTGTCATATGGTGGGCTTTAGGGTGTACGGTATAGGGTAATATTTGTTTAACTCATTCTATACTTTACAATGTTCTCACTGCCCCGACAGATTTTTAGAGCTACCTAAACCCTGACCTTCAGGCCCTAAAATAAGTCTTTGACATTTTAACTGTCCTATGTTGGTTTTTAGAGTGTGTGGTATGGAGTAATCTTTTTTAACTCATTCTACACTATAATGTTCACTTTGTAACTTTGCATTAACCAGGCACATGGTTGTTAACATTTTTCTTCTTAAACACATTTGTATTATTTGCTAACATACAAAATATAAAACACCGACATGAATATAGCCAAACACCACAAATTTCTAAATGAAACACCTAGCACTTGTTCACTATGTACCTATGTGTAGGAAATTATAAGAGTCTCAAAGGCTATTTTGGTAATTACTCATATGAGCAAGGTGCATTTTGGTTATATGCAAATACAAACAATGCCTAATAAAAGGTGCCTTTATGTGAAGGTATTACTAGAGTTATGACTTCATGGGAAAGACATCACTAAAGGGATATATCTTTCCATACTAATACAACACTTCATATAAAGGAATGTCTTATAATAAAATAAGGCATCTTTTGGAAGGGTATCTTTATGGAAAGACACTATTTGAGAGGTGTCGCTCCATAAACAACACTTCCAACACCTATAAATACTCACCCTTGTGATCATTTTTCGATATACGTTTTCCGCTGAATGATCTCTATATTTCCACAACTAATTCTCTCAAAACTACACTTGTATTAACGCTAGTTGGAGGCATTTACTTCGTGAATACATTGAATCGAATCTTCGTTTCAATACCGGGATACCGTTGATCAAGGAAGAAGATCTATATTTATTTAGAAGACCAAGTTGTCATCAATCGCTCTTTTTCTACAGTGTGTATAAACCATACACAGTGTTGGTAACAATTCTATTTTTAAACACAATGGTATTCTTTTCTAGTAGACAAAATATAAAACACCGTATGAAACCACTGACATTTGTCCATTAAGTGTTTGTGCATTATTTGTTGTCATTTGGGTACTTCTTATTGGGGCATAAAAGCCATAATTTTTTTGATGGTATATCGTATCGAACCGTGGTGCTTTGTCAAGGTATATTTGGTACTAATGCATCTATATACAAGTTATATAGTTGTAACACTAGTTTCTACTCATGGGACATAAAAGGCACCATGATTGGCTGAACGAAACACATAGCACATGTTCACTATGTACCTTTGTATGAACCAAGCACAGGGTTGGTAACATTTTTATTCTTAAACACTTTTGTATTGATTTCTAACAAACAACATGAACATAGTCAAACACCACAAATTCTTGAACGAAATATCTAAAAGGCACCATAATTGGCCGAACGATACATCTAGTAACTACATACCTTTGTATGAACCAGACACAGGGTCGGTAGCATTTTCTACTTAAACATATTTGTATTCATCTCTAACAGACAAAATATAAAACACCTACATGAACATAGCCAAACACCATAAATTTATGAACAGAACACACCTGTCCAGTACGTACCATTGTGTATAAACCAGAGACATTGTTGGTAACAATTCTATTCTTAAACACATTGTTATTCTTTTCTAGCAAATGAATTGTTACAACACTGTCTTCAATCCGGGGTCAAAGAAGCAGCAGTTCCAAAGACTACATCTGCAGAGGCGCATACACAAGAAGAGAATGAACAGAGGCGCAACAGTTCTAGTGATTTATATCTGAAGAGTCGTATACAGAGAATAAAGAGAGGCGCAGACACAACAAGAGAATGAATAGAGGCGAAGAGCATGTATGTTCCTTTTTCACCAGTTAGGGTTGCAAAATCATTGTGAGTGAAGAGAATGAAGATAGCCATGAATTTTTTTCCTGAATTCAGCCCTGCTTGAGTCTTGTGTGAGACGCAGCGTTTCTAGTGATTTATCTCTATAGAGGCGCAAACACAACAAGATAATGAAGAGAGACGCGGAGCATGTATGTTTTTGTTCACTAGTTAGGGTCACAGAATTACCATGAGTGAAGAGAATGAAGATGACCATGATTTTTTTTCCTAAATTCAGTCCCATCTTTAGTCTGGTGCGCAAGATGCAACAATTCCAATGATCAATCTCTACAGAGTCATATACACAAGATTAAAATGAAGAAATGTACAAAGAGATATAGTGAGAACGGGGATGAGGTGACGAAAAAACCACAAATGTAGAAAACTACCCCTAATTTAGAACTAAATCAATCTCATAAATATAATCTAAACCGTCTATTATCATATTTCTAATCTAATGGTCAAGATTTTGTCCATAACCATCCAAGGGAAAATTATCACTCCTGAACATAATCTATATTCATTAGTAAATTCACCTTCTTAGAAACTTATACTCGTCTAGCAAGAATTTAGGGGAATGTATCAACATCCTAAAACATGTCATATATAACCATTCATGAAAATTATTTACAGAGGATATGGAAATAGCCAATATCCAGTCCCCTTTTATGTTTGATTTTGATGAAAAAATTATGCAAGTGACGAGCTTATCTAAAACGGAGAAGTACATTTGACATAGCGCATAACCTAATTGCACAGAAATCGTATTACTGGAATAATTTATCACGCAAATTGCATAATAACTAAAAGCAGTTTTGTCCGATAGTTTTTTTCTGTGAAACACTATTCAGCTATTGTATCATACATTTTTAAACTATCTTTACATTTTATTTGAACAAGTATCATATAAAATTGAATAATTTTTATAATAACACATAACTATTGTATCAATCTGAATAATTAATATATTAATTTGTTATTGGGGCTGATTAATAAGAAAGGGATGGATTTCATAATTAAACTTCCGGATAAATTAAAGAAAATATTTTTTCAACAGTCAAATAAGAGAACCATCGGCCGGGCATATCTCAAAGAGTACCAATCCCCCGGCAAACATCTATCTGCGCAAAACCGACCCATGGATAGAAAGAAAGATGCAAGACAAGGTGTGTAGCGAAATTGTCCCCTCTTCGAATAATCCACCGCTGATCATGTAGAGTGCTACGCCAGCCACCGTACGACATTTAAACTTAAATGAACGGTTAATACTATGCTCGCCTTATACTAGTTGTACAGTAGTATTTACCAAAAAACACACTGCAGTTCATGTCATCAGTATGGGGTTCTGAGTAATTTACACACATATACCGTAACCTCAAAGTGGTTACCAATAATTATGATAAACACAAAGGGGTTAACTGTATTATGTCCATTCTTGAAGGGGTTCGGGAGTTTTTTTTTTTGATAAGTATGGCCTCTAGCCTATATAACACAATCCAAAAGGAAGTCCATATTACAAGCCCTAACTATCTTAGCAGGAATGTCTTCCTCCACCCAAGTTTTGAAGTGACAGGAACTATTAAACATCTTAGAACACAATGCTAGGATTAAATTACAGGGATTGGCATCTAATTGAACCAACATGCTTTCAAAAACAGAAGATAAAGCTACTAATTCCTTGGAATAATCATCGTCACCACCATCAATTACCCTTTGGAGGGCTTTTTGAGTATCTTCCTTCTTCACTTGAATCACTACCTTCTTGTAACCTTTCTCAATCGCCCATTTCATACCAAAACATATGGCTCCTTTTTCTTCATTCTGTTCGACTCCATGGCTCTGTAATTTGCTGTTGAAAATCATGATAGGATCTCCTTTAGCGTTTCTCCAAATGCCGGTCACAATTCTGGGTTTACCTTTGTATCTGAAAGTATTACAAGACAACTTGATACTATCCTGCACAGGAGAGAACCTGTTATTTGAAATACCTGATATCACACTTCTATTTTGAGCAAAGTTGTTATAGTTTTCTGTAAAGACTATATTGCTTTCAACAAATGTTGTCCAAGTAGCATCCGGGTTGTGTCTTGTATAATTCTTAGCATCATACAGTGCCCACATTCTATTAGCAACTGTAATCAGTTTCGTGTTATTCCAGCTCCTAGCTGAAGCCAGAATCCAATTTTGTGCTCTTTGATCCCCTTCAATTTCCATCTCGCTAGTGTTGATTAAGTCTGTCCAATAGTCTCTAACCATGGCACATTCAAATAATGCGTGAGCATCTGTATCAACCAGACCACAGAACAGACACCTAGGATCTCCCCCCACTCTTCTAGCAACATTAGCTACACAAGGAACAATGTTGTTTTGAAATTCCAGAAAAATAACTTCACTCTTGGACTGCAAGACGAAACTTTAAGTCTAGAGAGGAGATTATCTTTGTCTGTTCTTGTACTACCAGAGGCCAGAAGAGAATCATTCCACTCAGCACAGCTTTTATAAGCTGAACTTACAGAGAACTTGCCATTGGTAGAGTGATGCCACACCCAAGAATCCTCCTCATTGAAGTTAATATTCATACTCAGAATTAGAACTGCATCAACCTGGTAGAACATTTGGTTAACCAGATCTCTGTTCCATTGATTTCTGTTTTGGTCAATTAAGGAACTAACCATGCCCAAGTTATTCCCTGAAGGAGTAGGAGTAATAGGTCTGAAGGAATAATGGCGAGGGATCCAAGGAGAATCCCAAATAGGAGTATCACAGCCAGTACCAATTCTCCTTCTAGCTCCTCTTTTGATTAAAGAGATAGACGAGAATAAGGAATTCCAAATAGGACTGGCCTTGAGGGCTTTTTTGGCCTCCAGGGCAGAGCAGTTAGGAAAATACAGGCCTTTGAGAATCTTAGCAACAAGAGAATCCTGATTTGTCAGAATTTTCCAAATCTGTTTACTAAGCAGGGCTTGATTGAAATTAGAGATAGACCTGAAACCCATCCCCCCATCTGTTTTGTCTTTGCACACAGATTCCCATTTTACCCAATGCATACTTCTCTTGTCTTTTTCTCCTCCCCACCAGAAGTTCGAGAAGATAGAATTAATCTTAGAGATAGTATCTTTAGGAAGTCTAAAAAGAGAGAGGGAGTAAGTGGGAATGGATTGTAAAACACTAGTTATCATAACTGATCGGGCATCTTGAGACATTGGGTTGGCCCAGGACATAACTCTTTTCTTGATATTGTCAACAAGAAATTTGAAACGTATATTCTTATTCTTCCCAATAGACGAGCACAATCCTAAATACTTCCCAAAAGAAGTAGATTCAGAGACTCCAAATGTCTCACTGATGTTCTTTCTAATGCCACTGTCAAGTCTCCTACTGAAGATAATATCAGACCTATCATAATTAATTACTTGGCCTGAAGAATTGAGGTATCTTTGTAAAATATCCATAAGCACTGAAGCATTCTCCACATTAGCCTTACCCCAAAAAAGAATGTCATCCGCGAAAGCTAGGTGGGAGATACTAGGACAGTTTTTTCCTAACCTCAGACCTGAGAACAAACCTTCACATTCAGCTTTGTAGATGACACTAGACAATGGCTCCTGAATTTGGATGAAAATATAAGGAGAGATCGGGTCTCCCTGACGAATTCCTCTAGAAGGCTTGAAAAGGGAACCAGGAGAACCATTGATTAAGATAGAACATTCAACAGAGGAGATGCAATTCATAACCGGGTTCATCCAGTAGCTAGGAAATCCCATGCTCACCAGAATATCATTAATAAAATTCCATTCTATCCTGTCATATGCCTTACTAAGATCAGTTTTAAGCGCAAAGAAGCCTCTTTTTTTTTGCATTACTGCAAGCCAAATGATGTTGAATCTCCCCAGCAACTATCACATTATCTGAGATGTTCCTACCCTTAACAAAACCAGACTGAGAAGGAGAAATGATATCGGGAAGCATGTCTTTGACTCTATTAGCCAACACTTTTGACACAATCTTATAAAGAAAGTTACATAAAGCAATAGGACGAATGTCTCTAATGCTCACTGCTCCTTTTAACTTTGGAATAAGAGTTATGTAGTATTGGTTAAGAGAGTGAGGCATAGGATTACCTTGAAGAATATCCAGCACCGTAGAGGTGACCTGAGATTGCCAAAAAGACTTGAAAAACTGGCCATTAAAACCATCTGGTCCCGGAGATTTGTCAGAGCCTAACTGTTTGATAGCTATACAGACTTCTTTTCTGTTATAAGGGATCTAGAGCTCAGTGATATGATCTTCTTTTAACCTGCCATGAACTGCCTGAACAAAAATAGGATCCGTAACTGTATTAGTTGCTTTGAAGATATCAGCAAAATGTGATCTTGCGTTTCTTCAATCCCATCCCAAGAATACACCATATTCCCATTAATATCTAGCAAACCAAAGATCTTGTTGCTTCTGTTTCTTGCTGAAGCTTTTGAGTGGAAGAATCTAGTATTCTTATCACCCTCCTTGAGCCAATTAATTCTAGAACGTTGTTTCCACCACATCTCTTCCTTATAGAACAGCAGTTCCAATTCCATCATGATTCTCTTTCTATTATTAAACACACCAGCAGTATTATGAGTTTTATCAATCTTGCAGAGATCCTCCTTTTTTTCTTTTTTTTCCATTTGATTTTCTCCAGAGACCAACCTTTCCAGGCGGAAAGCTTGGAGGCACAGATTCTTAATTTATCCTGGACATCTGTAGAACTACTGCCCCAAGTATCTGTAACAATCTCTAGACATTTTTTTCTTGAATCCACAAGTTCTCAAATCTGAAGACTCTTTTTTGATTTCTAGATAAACCAAAGAATCTGATCAGAGGGTTATGATCTGAAGTTCCTCTCTGAAGATGCTCAACTGAAACAGATGGAAAAAGTTTTAGACTATCTGCACTGCAAAAAACTCTGTCTAGCCTACTTTTTGAATTACTTCCATCCACTTGACAGTTAGTGAAAGTGTGAGAATCTCCAAAAAATCCTATGTCAATGAGTCCACAGTCTTCCACAGCATCTCTGAAAGGAATAAGGTGTTTCTCTTGTCTGAACTTACCACCCAATTTCTCACTGTTAAATAAAATCTTATTGAAATCTCCCGCTAAAACCCAAGGTTTGATAGTAAGGTTTCTGATTTTTTTGATAAGATTCCAAGTCTTATACTTTTGGCTCCAGTTAGCCCAGCCATATATACCAGTAAAACTAAAACTTTCTCCACCAGGGAATCTGACATCAGCTGTGATGTGGTGATCTGAGAAATTACAGATTTTCACATCAGAATCTAATTTCCACATCAGAAATAAACCTCCACTTCTACCTTTACTTCCCACTGCCATACCATTGTAACCTTTGAACTTATTTGATAACAGATCCATCTGAGCGACAGACCTGTGGGTCTCCATTATAAAAACCAACTCTGGGTTAAAACTCTTATGAAGCCCTTTAACCCAAGCTACTGCCTCAAGGCGACCCAGACCCCGGAAGTTCCAACTAAGGCAACTCATTTTTCCTGGCAGCCTTGCATCTGAGCAAGGTCTGCCTGATCCTGACTTTTCCTCATTCCCTCAGAGTCATTCACCTCCTTATCAGTACCTGATAATTTAGTTAGAGACTGAGCTTTAGACTTAACTCTTTCTTTCCTTTTTCTCCCTCTAGTATTCTTAGTTTTGCTGTCACTTCCCATCTGAAACATTAAAACTTTTCCTTCCCTCTATGTTTGAGTCTTTTTTCCTTTGTTACTTCCCTGGCTAGCCTTGATCTCTTGAGTCTCTGGCACATCAGAAGGTTGATGTTCCATTAGATTCTCCCCTATCAGCAGCTGAGTTATAGACAGACTTTGATCATAGACAATTTCTTTGCTCATTTTTATTTTCTTTTGACTTTGATTTTCGAAGTTTTTAACTGCTCCAACCCAATCAAAAGAGTGATAAAACTTTCTTTTCTGTAATTCTTCTCTAGCTTCTATAATCTGTTCGAATCCTGGAGGGTAAACTGGCTCTTCAAGGGTGTCAGTTACCACCTTATCAGAATCATTGATATTATCTTCATCCACAGACTCCAAGTTCCTTTGAGAATCTTCAACAAACTCTATATTTAACTCCTTCTCCAGAGCCTCCTGTCTTCTGATATCCTCTTCTTCCATATTAACAGGCGATCCACCTTCACCATCCTCTTGATTCACATCATTATTTTTGCCAGATTCTCCTTTCTTCTCCTTTCCAGACATAATAAATTTTATCATCCTATTCTTTTTCCTTTCTCCCTCTTCTCTTTCCTCAGCTACTAAAAACTCTACTAGAGCTGTAGGGGAAGCATCAAATTCTGATCTCATCCAGACCCCATATCTATTATTATCATCACTTTCCTCCTTTGCCCAAGGACATTCTGCTTTAGCATGGTTTAGCCTACCACACCAGAAACAGAAAAGAGGTAAGTTATCATAGGAAATCCTACAACATCTATATGTCTTCCCATCATTCACTACTAACATTCTACAGAGGGGATCATCCACGTCTATCTCCACACACACTTTAAGAACCTTAGAAGATAGGGGATTTATCTTATCATTAGCTTTGATAAAAGACCCGATCATATTCCCCAGAGCTACAGCTGCATTCTTGTTGAAGTAACTCATGGGAAGATTATGTATCCCTGCCCAGACTGTTATCTTAACAGGTTCATGCTCATCAATATGCAGAGAAGGGTCAATAGGCATTAGAGCCAGCAATCTGTTTTGAATGTGCCACGGGCCATTCCAAAGGATATTTCTCATGTCAGCTCCAGAGTTAAACTGAAAAGAAAATCTATTATAACCAACCTCTAACACCTTGAGGAAAGCGCGGGGTTTCCACATCTGAATCACAAACTTTTGGACTACCTTGGCTTGGAGTCTGTTAGGATGCCAAACTTTACCCATCAGAGCATTCTTGAGATCGTTATTTGGAGCTCTTGAACTCAGCACATTACCTTCCACCTTCTCCAACTCAGCAGGGTGGATCTTCAGCTTTTTCCAGTTTGCCATAACTTCTTCCATGACTAGATTGAATATTAGCAAGAATGAGATTGACGTTAGATTTTTTCCTAAGGAAGTAAGCCCGTACTTTGAGTTTCCTGTAAGAACTCCAACGTTCTTCCTGTAATACGTTTCCAGTAGTTGGATAGTATTAACTCCTAAATCCTCTTTACTGCTATTAAACCGGTAGTTGGGCTTACTTTTAGCCTTTGATATGAAAGGTAATCTAGATGTTGTCCCTTTCTCATTGGTCCAACTCATACATCTTACTTTTCCTAGTACTGCACTCAAGTGCCCCTCCCCCATGCACCTTACTCCTACATCATACGTACTCTTCACTTTAATGACTATCCCCCTGCTGAGATACTCCTCTATATCACCTAACAGCTCCTCAGAGACCTCCTAGGAAGAGAGAAAGTATTCCTTAAAGAAACGAACCGAAAAATCGCCTCTCAAATCACCCAGAAAAGAGAGCATTCTGTAGGACTTTTTCTACTCTAATCTTTTTCTTTTTTGGGGTTCGGGAGTTGTTGATTTTAATGATTTGAAATTAATTAACATTTAGTTTTATCTAGAATAATAGTTTTTTAGAAATAAGTTAGGGTTATTAAGATTTTTTTAATAATTAGTTTAGGAATATTAGTCTATAAAAAGATATATTCCTATTAGTATGAATGCAAGAGTCACGTACTGCTATTCTTCTAATTAATTCTCCTCATGCTTATATTTTCAACATGATATCAAAAGCCATATTTTCAGCATGGTATCAAGAGGGCTTTCTAATAGTTGAGATCTAAAAAAATGTTATCGTATGTTTTTCTCTTTATTGTTGATGTTCTTTTTTGTTTTTATTGAGTGCAAAAGATTTGGTCATAATCAATAGTATTACAGGTTTGGTGCTGAGACAAGAAATTGAGAAGTTTCAGTTCTCGGAAGAAAAAAAAAATAGAAGGAAATATGTGATCATGGGATAGATTATTATTGATGAGATGTGTACCATAATTGCAGATGAAGATGGCAAGAAGTAGATATTATTGGTGAAATGTGCACCATAATTGCAAATGAAGATAGTGAGAAGTACATATGGATTTAGGAGAGAAATGCATATGAATTTAGGAGATAAGTCCTCCATAGAAGCTTTGAAGATTGAAGAGATGTGATTCAAATATTTTAATTTTTAGTAGGTTGTTAAGATTTTTTTCCCACCATTTTTTGAGAGAATTTCAAATCAAAATAAAGTGTTGGTTTTAATGATTTAAAATTAATTATTATAGTTTTATCTAGAATAATAGTTCTTATATTTTCAACACCAATGATGATAATTTACTTAGCAAATCAGAGACAGGCTCATGGCTATCGCTACATGAAAAACCCATAGAATCAATACAGCACAATTACAAGGGGTATAAGTGAACCGCTGTTAATAACTACCATCTATTGACCTAAATAAAAAAACTGTTATCTCGAGCTGAGAATCCAAGTTTAGCATTGAATCCACGTTATAGCTTCTCCGTTAAACTGATCATAAAGGAGTTAACGGCAACCTTATCCATAATTATCCATGAAGATTCAAATAATTCATGAAAGAACTCAACACTAATCTCCTCAGCAGCACTCTTAAAAGCTACTCCAAATGCGTTACCTTGAACAGCTCCAAGACGTGGTTTGCCAGTCACACCCACAATCAAAACCTTGTCTTGCTCTTGTGCTAAACAAGCACACAGCAAGGGCTTCATCCGCAAACCTCTTTCCCTTAATGCATCCATAACAAAGTAGCAGAACTTGATCAAAGCTTGTGGGTACCCCAACAGCTTAGTGTCACACGAATCTTCAAGCTTGACCCATCTGAATTTCCTTCCGCTTCTTATTGATCCCCTCTTGGTTATTGCCATACTACCTTGTCTAAGAATTGCCCTCTGCACTTTGATTGCACTCTCCATCCCAGATCTCAGTTTCTCCAAATTGTTCAGTGACAAAGCATCATAAGCTACTCCAAACTGCTTGGATGCACAAGTGCCATCAAATTTGACAAACGATTCCAACAGAGCAGTGACACCATACACCACATCAGCAGCAGATACTCTTGATCTGTACCCATGAAGCCTTAAAAAGCTTCTGTAATAAAACTCAGTTAAACCATATTCTGGTAAGTACCGTTCAAATTTATCTTTCATTTTCCTCTTCACCTCAATGCTCATGTACTGGAACTTCTGTTGACATTCAGTCAGCGCAAAACCCATTCGAGCTAAGAGAAGCTTCATATTCTTCATCCCATTCTCACTCCATGTCTTCAACTTGGGGGCAATGTACGAAGAACACAACATGGAATCAAACAGATTCCATTCTCTCAACAGCATAAGCCTCGGTTCGTCTTCGTAGGCAATTCTTGAAGACTCAGGCGCACGGATCTGTGTCCCATCTTTCAGTGTCACGGAAGTAACAGCTTCTAGATTTCCCAAGCTGTTTATGTGCTGCTCTAGCTCCATCACTCCTGCAAGGTACCTTTCATTGGTAAGTCTCTCATGGACAAACTGATCTGTTAGAGAGACACAAGCGAGCCAAAGTTGTTCGTTTGTATTCTTTCTCAAGGAATGAGAAAGATCATACATCAGAAATCCAGATGGCTTCCCGTGAAAACACCCAATCCGATAGTACTGTTTTTTCAGCTTACGGTAAAGCTGAACTGGGTCAGATTCCCCATCCTCATAAACCCTTCTCCTCTTCCTACTTGATCCATCTTCCTCCTCGTCACTGTCGCTGTCATTCTCACTGTCTTCCTCTTCCTCCTCACTATCCTGCCCATCATCCTCGTGGTTCAAGTCAGACGCATTCGCCAACGCAGAAACATCGAAATCGTAAGACAGATCTGCTTGGTCCTCGTCTTCCTGAGTGTAGAGCACCACGATCTGGTCATTCCCATCACTTAGATTGTGAAGGTGAATCGGACGGTGGCTATCAATGACAAAAACCCTCATCAACGGACCAAGATTGAGCAGCCTTCTCAAATCCCTAGAGCAACCCCAATTTATCAGGAGCATTGTCAGGGGCGAATTGGGAGAAATTAACGAACCTGAATCAGGACCGATGTACTTGTGGATTTCATTGAATGATGAAACAGGGTAGCAAGCATACTGGATGGACTCGGACTCCAGAATGTGGAAGACGATTTTCAGAGCACAAAGGGAGTCAACGTCGGAAGTTGAAGGGAATATGAGCAAGGGGGACGAGGAAAAATCGGAGTCGGAGGAATCTGAGCCTCTTAAAGCTGCTCTCCGCAATTCGGAGTAGAAAGTTTCCACCCTCTTCTCTCTCACCATTATCTAATCAGATGGAAGGGTACTGTGTAATGAATCTGACAAAACCTAAGGGTTTTGCTGTAAATAGAAATTCGAATGCATCTGGGATTATTGGGCAGTACAGCTCATATCAAAATGGAGGAAGGAAAAAGAGAGAAGGAATGAAGCTTGGGACGGCCGCCATAGAAGGGGATACTGGAGGTCTGGGTCAGGGTTGCTGAATGCAAATGTTGTTAAAAGCAGATTCGAACATCTGTTTCTCTTTGGAGCTCTTTTTTGAAAGAGCTTGTCTTCAGAACTGAAAATTGAAATTCTTTTAGAAATTATCCGAAAAGACAATTCAAATTTTGAGGGCAAAGCGCGAAAATTTGGCGGCATAAAATCGCGGAGATATAGAAGAGAGAGATTTTTATTGGGAGAGGATACAAGTTAATAAAACCGGCACGTGATGTGTCGTGTGGTATTTGGTTTTCACGCCAATTTTGCAGTGGTTGTAATTAGTATTAAGGGTAGGAGTTATAGATCTATTTAATTTTTAGTTTGAATATCTAAAGTCCGTTCTCAATTCTTTTTAGGGAAAATTACATCGCTCACCCATGACGTTTGGCGAAATTACACAGCCCACCCACGAGGTTTCAAAAATTACTTTGCCCACCCATGTGGTTTACACAATTTTACATCCAGCAACTTTTCTAATATTTGATCAACTTAAAAGATGGTTAAATGATATCCAAATTTGATGAAACTTTACATGGATGATGCTAAGGTGTTATATTTTAGTTCAATGCCAAATCCAAAGTTTTTAAGGTCATATATGACCTGTGGGACCCAATGAAACATGAGACACGTTCATCGGGTCCCACAGATCATATATGAGCTTAAAAAAAGTTGGATTTCATGTTTTACCAAAATATAACACTTTAATATCGTCCATGTAAAGTTTCAACAAATTTGGATATCATTTAACCATCTTTTAAGTTGATCAAAGATTAGAAAAGTTGCTGGATGTAAAATTGTGGAAACCACATGGATGGACAAAGTAATTTTTGAAACCTCGTGGGTGGGCTGTGTAATTTCGCCAAACATCATGGGTGGGCGATGTAATTTTCCCTTCTTTTTATATAGGTAGATGAAGATGATGGGAAAAAAGCTAGCACCAGGATCGTTCGATTACAAAACTGAAATAATAAGCTTTCAATTTGCAGAGGGGCGAGGGTGCACGCCGCCGCATATAATTTATGTGCGGCCTTATGAGTTGGCACCCAGTCAGCAGTCTAGTCAGCTGCTGACTGGGCTGTTTTTTATTATGTTAACTTTAAATTAGTGTATTTTTTAAAATATAAGTCCAAAATGTAAAAAAATTATACCATTGTTCATCTAAATTGAAGTTCATCAAAACAAGACCAAACATGAATATGTTTTGAGAACTTTCAAAATTTATATTAATTACATGTATATATATATATATATATGACGTGATTCATATCATTTTAGTGTATCATAATATCACTTTTAATGAATCATAATATCAAAATTAATGAATCATATGTTCATTTTAGTGTATCATATATAAGAATAAAAAATTTACACAATAATACAACAAAAAATAATATTTGTTATGTATGAAAAATACGCAATTCGCCATATGAGGTTTAAAATACACCATACAACA
Source organism: Limonium bicolor (assembly GCA_023374045.1). Taxonomy (NCBI): domain Eukaryota; kingdom Viridiplantae; phylum Streptophyta; class Magnoliopsida; order Caryophyllales; family Plumbaginaceae; genus Limonium; species Limonium bicolor. Next base: position 250,056,194 of record CM041777.1, on the reverse strand, counting down.
ATAATAATACACTACAAAACAATAATGATTTTTATCGGTTCCGAAGTTTGTTATCTAATTCACCACTTATTAGTTAATGAATCATAATATCAATTTTAATGAATCATAATAACAAAATTAATGAATCATATCTTCATTTTAGTATATCATCGCAAACATATAAGAATAAAAAATTTTACACAATAATACAACACAAAATAATATTTGGTATGTATGAAAATTACGTGATTTGTCATATAAGGTTTAAAATACACCATACAACAATAATAATACACTACAAAACAATAATGATTTTGATCGGTTATGAAGTTTATTATCTATTCACCACTTATTAGTTAATAAATTATAATATCAATTTTAATGAATCACAATATCAAAATTAGTGAATCATATCTTCATTTTAGTGTATCATCATAAACATATAAAAATAAAAATTGCAAACAAAATATAACACAAAACAATATTCGATATGTATGAAAAATACATGATTCATCATATACAACAATAGTAATAGACTACAAAACAATAATAATTTTGTATCGGTTCCGAAGTTTGTAATCTAATTCACCACTTATTAAATGAATCATAATATCAATTTTAATGAATCATAATACAAAATTAATGAATCATATTATCATTTTAGTATATCATCGTATACATGTAAAAATAATTTTTTTTAGTAGTCTAAATATATTCATGACTGGTCTTGTTTTGAAGAGCTTGAATTTAGGTGAATAATGATATATTTTTTTCTTATTTTGGACTTATATATTAAAAGTTACAATCATTTAAAGTTAATATATTAAAAAGGCAGCCCAGTCAAAAACAATCCAGTCAGCAGCTGACTGGACTGCCACATCACTAGAGTGTACGTTGTAGGGTGCGAACGTCCCGTAGCATAGAATTCGCCTTCAATTTGTGGGTCCTATAAACAACGGAAAATTCACGATATATCCATGTTTCTTTCGTAATTCACAATATACCCCTGTGATTTTCGTAATTCAACTTTAAACATACTTAAATGTTGTCCAAAATTGATGAAACTTTACATGGACGATGCTAAAGTGTTATATTTTTGTCCAATATCAAATTTGAAGTTTTAAACCTCACATGTGACCTGTGGGACCCAATGAACATGTGACTGCTCATTGGGTCCCACAGGTCACATGTGAGTTTAAAAAACTTCAAATTTGATATTGGACCAAAATATAACACTTTAGCATCGTCCATGTAAAGTTTCATCAATTTTGGACAACATTTAAGCATGTTTAAAGTTGAATTACTAAAACCACAAGGGTATATTATGAATTACGAAAGAAAATAGGGGTATCTCGTGAATTTTTCCAAAAAACAATCTTCATCTACTCTTTCTCAGTTTTAACGTGAACGGACCCTAAATATATGTTTGGATATGGGTAAAAGTTTTAACCTGAATTTAATCTGATTTGTTTACTTAATTTAATAAAAAATAAATTAATAAATAAATATGTAAATATGTTACTTAGATATGTATTATTATATATCTATTAGTAACATAAATAAAAATACTCACTTTCTTTAGGCCTACACAAATAATTTTTTTAATCCAATTGCATTCTATAGGTCATCTATATACACCATTTATTCTTTGCATGAAAACATAAATAATACGTCATTCATTCTTGTAGCCACACAAACTCAACCATTCACACACCATTTCATCCGCACAAATATCGAATATGTGTTAGGATTATCAACCCATTTAATAGAGTATTGACATTTGGAAAAATGACACACAATGATTCAAAGTAAATGACCGTCGTGCGCATGTTTTTAGGGACGACTGGTCATTATGAAGGAATAATAAAGTATTGTATTGAAACGGGTTAAACGGGTTTGGTTTGAGTTCTATGATTTTATATGGGTTTGGTATGGGTTGAAAATTTGTAACCCGATTATTTTTGGGTCGGGTATGAATCAATACAATTTTAATCGGGTTGGTTATGGGTGAGCTTCAACCCGACCCACAAACCCGGATTGCCACCCCAACAATTTAGTACACCATGACTTCGGTTGCGATCCCACAACCCCAAAGTCTTCTGGTATTGTGAGCTCTTTTCTTTTTAACATGTAGACTTGGTAATTTGGGTTACTCGTCTCGGGTGCGGGTCGGGATAATTATAGATATTTATTCAGTTTGGATTGGGTCAGGTTCATCTGATTTTAATTGGAGTTGGTTAACTTCCGTTTAGTTGATTTTGGGTTCAGATTAGCTTTTGGTTATTCGGGTTTTTGGGTTATGGGTCATTCGGGTGACTTATTCAAGTTAGATCTGGTTAATAACATTTTAGAGTATGAATTTAAGCAACATTTGTAACTTGTATTGATATTTCAGATTATGCTTCAAATCCTTTTAATCTAGTGTTAGTCTTGATCAAATTCAAGACTGCTATTGTGTATTGGAGAGACATAATCAAATTAGAGGATAATTTTTGGATATTAATTTATAACTATACATTATAAATAGTATCAACCAATTAAATTAAAATTTTATGGATCATAGGCCAATATTTGGCACTCGACACCCGGTCTACCCCATCATGTCTGACGCCATTCCTCCGCGTCTTGCGCCCGCGCAAGCGCTGCCTACATTGCCTCGCACGCGTGCCGCCTGTCACTACCTTGCAGTTGCACTCGCGTGTCCTTCACTCACTCCGCCGGGGGGGGGGGGGGGTCGTTATGTTTTTTTACTTATTCTATCCAACTTTTACCTTAATTTAACTTAATTATACTTGCAATTATATATTATAATAAGGTGTAACTTTTGTAATCTTTGTTCTTCTGTGATATTAATGAGAAACCTAAGTAGTGACGTGATGATGCACATTAAAACCATTTATCAAGTTTAGGCATTTACACATTAATATTGGTTAGTATGTGTCTTGGATGAAACATTTAGGTTTTATATTGAAACTTCATCAGCATGCACATTACTTTTGTTATTAAACATTTTAAGCAACACATCTATTGTCGGTAGTATGAACACTAAGGTATTGTTTTTCTTTAGTTAATAAATTAATCTAAATGTGAGTTATCGACTAAACTAATGTGCTTAAATGACTGGCAACATAAAGTTATTTTGTATGAATTGTTGGGTTTATCCGGCATGTGCCGTTATTTAAGGTGTTAGTTTTTTTTTTTTTTGTGATATTAATCAGAATATTTATTTTCTCCATCTATTGTGTAACTTCAAATAAAGAAGAAAACTGAAAAATAGTCATGAAGGTAAAAATAAGAAGAAAAACTAATTAATTTGTTTGAAGTTTTTGTACATTTAATATTTAAGAATTATTAATTTTATTTCATTTTTACATATGTTTTACCCTCCAGATCTCAATATTTGATTTTCTAGTTCATGGTATAAGAATTGAGGAGGAAAAAGTTATATATTTTGTCCTTACTTTTTACATTGAGAATTGAATTAATTTGAAAAATATAGTTGTAAAATAAAAGATGGGAGGTAGAATTGGAAACTAGATGAAAAAAAGAATAGAACATTATATTTTGAAAATAATGAAAGGATCTAAAAAATAAGATAAAGTAGTAATTTTTTTATAATATTATTCTCTTATAACATTTTTTATAATTATTTGGTATTTTTGTAAATTTGTAATTATTTTTGTAAAATCTCACACCCATGAATAAAATAATACATATAAATTTAAAACATAATCTACAATATCAAAGATAAAATAGTCATTAATTTTAAAATTTTATGAGATATATAATAACAAGATTTTAGAGCTATTTATGAACTTTCTTTGATATTTAATAGGTGACTGTTACTCCTAATCTACCTTGGTAATTTCTCATTAAACGAATAAAAAGTTGGAAACAGGATGGACGATGTCATCCACTTGCAAAAAACGGGATGGAACGTCCGTATATGCGGTGAACCGCCCGTATTCTGTTACAGTATAGCAATGATAGACGCTATAACCGTAACGTGAGCTATTGTTCACCGGAACAACAACTCAAAACCTCACCCGCAAGCTGTCATGAAGAAGAAGACAACCACGCAGAAGAGAGGAAAACACTAACGAGACAGAGGGAGAATAGCAATGAATATTCGTCGATGTATTATTTCTGTTTGAAAGCAGTTTATAGTCAGTTACTGTGTAACAGATTGCTACCAGAACCAACTTTAACAAAAAGAATAAATGAAACAAATTGTCACGAGACTATTTATTCAGTTACAACTATATTGCTTTTCCTGTAACAAATCTTCCCTCCCTAGAAAACCTTGTCCTCAAGGTTTGAAATCAGGGAACTTGCGCAACAGATCATAAAAGTATTCCCACGTTGCTTCCCTCAGGCAAATCAGACCATTTAATAAGGACTTGAGTAGCAGCCTTTCCTTGCCTGTTGACCATCTTCCTATCCAGAATGCGCTCAGGCTCATGGGTTAGAGCATCAGTAAGAGCATCAGGTAACTGAGTAGAAACTGAAGCTGAACCCACATGTAGTTTAAGCTGGGATACATGGAAACGGGGTGAACCGTAGAAGAAGTGGTAGATCCAATTTGTAAGCGCTACTGCCACATTTATCCAAAACTTTGAACGGCCCAAAATACTTAGGTGCGAGTTTCTGGTTTGAACGGGAGACCAAAGAATGCTGACGATATGGTTGTAATTTCACAAACACCATATCTCCGATGTCAAAGGATCTTTCAGATCTATGTTTATTACTCTGTTGCTCCATCCTATGCTGCGCACGTAACAGATGGAATTTAAGTATCTGTAACATATTTTCCCTGTCCTGAAGGCATCTTGCCACAACTGCAACCTTTGATTCTCCAGGCAAATAAGGAAGATGTGTGGAGGTACTTGACCGTAAACAATCTCATACGGAGTTAACTGAGTAGCCGTATGGTAAGAAGTGTTATACCAGAACTCAGCTAGAGGTAGATATTTACTCCAGAGATAAGGACGATCACTGCACATACATCTAAGGTACGTTTCAAGGCACCTATTAACCACCTCAGTTTGGCCATCAGATTGAGGGTGGTATGCGGAGGAAAAGTTCAAATCAACACCTTGAAGAGTGAATAATTCTTCCAGAATTCACTGAGAAAAACCGTGTCTGTCATGGTTATAGATCTAGGAAAACCATGAAGCTAAACACATTATCAAGATAGAGCTGAGCAACAGACGCTGCTGTATAAGGATGCTTGAGCGCCAAAAAATGAGCTGCTTTGCTCAGTCTATCCACTACTACCAAGATCACTGTATTCCCAAAAGACATAGGCAACGAATCAATAAAATCCATGGATATATCCTGCCATACCTCTTCAGGAACGGGCAAAGGTTGCAACAATCCAGGAGACGCAGCATGGTCATTTACAACGTTGGCATTCCTCACAAGCACGAATAAATGCCTGAATATCCTTGGCCATGCCTTTCCAATAAAATAAAGATTTATCCGTTGATGGGTAGCATCCCTTCCTGATGACCCCCTACACCAGAGGAATGCAACACTGCAGAATTTTCCTTCGAAGTTGATCATCATTAGGTATAACTAACTTGCTTTTCCTGCGCAGAATGTTATTGCTCCAAGAATAGTGTTGTGACTGTTGCTGTTATCTCCAAATCAGAAATAACAGCAGTAATATGAGGATCAGACGCATAAGCAGATTTGATCTGATTCAACAAGTCACATTCTAACACTGATAACGCAAAACTAAGAATTTCAGAACCATCTTTTCTAGAAAGAGCATCAGCGGCTAAATTCTCCTTCCCTTGCTTATACTGTATTTCATAGTCAAACTCAAGCAATTTAGGCAGCCACTGTTGTTGCACAGGAGTGTTCAAACGTTGCTCAAGTAAGTACTTGAGGCTTCTTTGGTCAGTGCGAATTACAAAGTGACTGTGGAGAAGATAATGCCTCCATTTCTGAAGTGCAAACACAACAGCTAATAATTCTTTCTCGTAAATTGACAGTAGCAGCTGCTTACCTTGCAAATGGCGACTGATGTAAGCTAAGGGATGCCCTTCTTGCATCAAGACAGCGCCAATTCCATGACTGCTAGCATCAGTCTCTACCACAAAGGGCTTGTCGAATTGAGGTAATGCTAACACAGGAGCTTCACAAAGAGCAGCTTTAACTGATTAAAAGCTCTGGTCGCCTCATCAGACCAAATGAAAGAGTCTTTCTTGGTCAGTAGAGTAAGTGGGCGTGCAATAGTTCCAAAATTGCGTACAAAACGCCTGTAATAACCTGCAAGCCCCAAAAATCCCCGAAGTTGCTTGAGGTTCTTTGGAATAGGCCAATCAGCTACAGCTCGAATTTTAGCTGGATCAGTAGAAATGCCATCTGCTGAGATGAAATGTCCTAGATACCCTTGCTGTAGCAAATGCACACTTACTAGCCTTAGCAAACAACTGATTCTGGCGCATCAGATTGAAAACTTGCCTTAAATGACATGCATGCTCATCTAATGAACTGCTATAGACGAGTATGTCATCAAAAAATATCAGAACAAACTTCCGCAAGTATTCTTTGAATACTGAATTCATTAAGCCTTGAAAGGTAGCCGGAGCATTAGTTAGGCCAAACGGCATAACTAAGTACTCATAATGTCCCGAGTGAGTTTTAAATGCAGTTTTATGTACATCCTCCATCTCCATTCTCACTTGGTGATAGCCAGCCCGCAAATCGATCTTGGAATAAACGCTAGAACCACCCAGCTCATCCATTAGATCTTCAATCAGAGGGATGGGAAAACGATCCTTAATTGTTAATCCATTAAGGTTCCTGTAGTCCACACAAAGCCTCCAAGTGCCATCTTTTTTCTTGACTAAAACAACAGGTGATGCAAACGGGCTTGAACTTGCTTGTATAGTGCCTTGATCAAGCAGTTCTTTAACAATTTTGTCAATTTCGTTCTTCTGGTGTACAGCATACCGATACGGCCGTTGATTAACAGGATTAGCACCAGACACCAAGGGTATTTTGTGGTTATGCCCCAATCGAAAAGGAGGAAGCTGAGTTGGATTCTGAAAAATATCAGAGTATTCCTGTATCAACAGCTCTACTGGAGGGGGTACCGACCCAGGTTGCGCCTCAAGTTGTAAGGCATCAATTTGACAAGTGTTTGGTTCTGCAAGTTATTCACGCATAACAAGTAAAGCTGAGATTTGTCTTCCAACTTCACAGCTAAACGCTTAGCCCTAACATTCTTCACTGAATCATTCTTAATTCCATTCAACACCATCTTCCGTGATCCCATTTTGAACTTCATAACCAGATTGCGAAAATCCCACTTGATTGGACCCAACTGCTCCAGCCATTGTACTCCCAAAACCATATCACAGCATCCCAAATTGATGACCAGAAAGTCTGCGAGAAATTCAGCCCCTTGGAATTGCCAAGTGAATTTCTCCACGCGACCAACCACTTGTAATGTACTACCGTCAGCGACAGATACCTTGGTGTGATTCACATCTTGAACGCAACACCCTAATTTCTCAGCAACTGATTTATCCAAGAAATTATGTGTACTACCAGAATCGATTAGAAAAAAATCGGTCGCTTATCGTGTAATCCCCGTACACGCATAGTACGATAATCTGACGTACCATCCAAAGCATTTACAGAGATCAACAATTCCTTTTCCGGCTCCGATTCATCCATATCGTTCGACGGTTCGTCGTCGTCGTCACAATCGAGCAGATATAGCTGTGTCTTCTTGTGCTTAAGATAATGACCTGGCGTGTATTTTTCGTCACAATAGTAACACAGCCCTTTAGCACGACGCTCATTCATTTGCTCAGAGGTTAGAAACTTTCTAGGAACCAATTGCTGCTTATTCGCATTCGTAGGTTCCACATCCTTAGGAGTTGGCAATAAACCTTTGGAAGAGTTGGAATGAGAAGAATTCCTCGTATTTTGCCAATTAGCATTCCAATTCATCTTTGGGTGTGCCTTCTCATACAACCTTCCCAACAAATAGCATTGACGAACCGATTTAGGCTGAAACATCCTTACGTGCATTTGCGTATCAGTACGCAAACCGGCAAGATAAGCACTGACCAGATATTCCTCCGACAAGGATACTCTGGTGCGAATAAGCTCAAACCGATTGTGATACTCAGCAATACCATCCTTTTCTTGCAGAGCTTTTAATTCTGCAATAGGATCATCTAACACTTCTTCAAATCGTTCCTTGACCAAAGCTTTGTAAGTCTGCCAGTCAAGAAGCGCCAAATGACCTGCATCTGATTGTACAATCGATTGATGCCATGTCGCAGCATGGGAATCGAAATGAATGGACGCCAAACCGACTTTGAGTTCCTCCGGAGTGTGATCAATAGCAAAGAATTGCTCGATCTTAAACAGCCACTCCTTAATCCTGTCGCCGTTAAAGCGTGGAAAATCAAGTTTGGCTAAACGCGTCACTCCCGAATACGATTTGCGACTGGTAGATTCACCAGAAGATTTGTCGGAGACGTGTTCGCTTGAAGCGGCAGTGTGTAATCGTAAAGCTTCGAAGAGATCGGCGATGCTCTTGTCGATCTTGGCGTTCTGTGTATCAATAATTCGCATTTTGTTCGATGAACATCGCCTGAATTTGAGGCTGAAGAGTAGCCTCCAACTCACGCACGGCATCACGTATCAGTTGACTGTTTCTTGTTTCCGCCATCGTTGCCACAGAATCGAGATGGAAGTCTGATACCTTTGTTACAGTATAGCAATGATAGACGCTATAACCGTAACGTGAGCTATTGTTCACCGGAACAACAACTCAAAACCTCACCCGCAAGCTGTCATGAAGAAGAAGACAACCACGCAGAAGAGAGGAAACACACTAACGAGACAGAGGGAGAATAGCAATGAATTCGTCGATGTATTATTTCTGTTTGAAAGCAGTATTTATAGTCAGTTACTGTGTAACAGATTGCTACCAGAACCAACTTTAACAAAAATGAATAAATGAAACAAATTGTCACGAGACTATTTATTCAGTTACAACTATATTGCTTTTCCTGTAACATATTCTGGAACTTTCGTATCAACACGCCCGCATCAGATCCGTTTGAAGGGGAAGGCGTTCCAGGTCAAGAGACGGCCGTATAAACGGCGCGCCATCTGATTTGCCCGTTTTTTGTTCTGAAACGGCAGGCAGGGCTTTGAGTTTACGGTAGGCAGGGCTTTGAGTTCTCTGCCGGTGAATTTATTACGTTCTTTGCTCAGTTTCCACCTTCAAATTCTTTTTCAAAATAAGAAAAAATATCATATTCTTCTCCCAGATCCAATCTTCACATTCGCACAGATATTAGGCATCACTTTTGGAATTGTGCTATGCTTTTCTTTTTATTTGGTGCGAGAACAAACTGTTTCCATATGCAGGGATTGCAGTACTGTCCCTTTGATTGGTGCGAGAACAAACCTTCTAAAGCGAGGTCACCGCTTTTAGACTTGGCGAAGTATAGTTTCCAACTTCGAGCGGTGCTCTGTATTTTTTTTGTTTTTTTTTAGTATTTTGAAGAAGAAGGTCGCATACATAAGTGCAGAGTGCAGTGCTTGTGCTCTGTTTTTTTTTTTGGAAAAATATACCTGTTTTCTTTTGTAATTCACAATATAGCCCTGTGATTTTAGTAATTTAACTTTAAACATGCTTAAATGTTGTCCAAAATTGATGAAACTGTGTTATATTTTGGTCCAATATCAAATTTGAAGTTTTTGGGTCCCACAGGTCACATGTGAGCTTAAAAAGCTTCAAATTTGATATTGGACCAAAATATAACACAGTTTCATCAATTTTGGACAACATTTAGCATGTTTAAAGTTAAATTACTAAAATCACAGAGGTATATTGTGAATTACAAAGAAAACAGGGTATCTCGTGAATTTTTCCTTTTTTTGACAAAGGTCACAGACCAAAAAACCAGTGCGAGCAAGACGATGCACTCTTCTCTACTTCTAGGTATTGCACTTCCTGTACCACGGTGATTTTGCAAGTATATTGGATAGTGGATACGGTAATATTTTTTTGGTTTTTATTGTTAAGTGACAAAGTGACATATTCAAGATTCCAATGAGTATTAATTTATTTAAAAAATAATCAGCTGCAATGATCTAGGTTCGATAGTGATCGTTCATTTGTTAAGAATTATTTAGCAAGACATGGAAAATATAGCATTTTATTAATATTTTATTTAGGTAGTAATAGCACATTTTATTTTGACCTTTTGTGACCAAGTGATAATTATTTATTTATATGCAATTATTTTATTTTTTAGATTTAGCATTATTTTAAAATGTGCAAACAAAATATATCAGGTTGAAGCATGTTGATGAAATTGTAAAAAAGGTAAAAGGAAATTAAGTTGTCGATATTGTGATAAAATATTTATAGGTGAAGTTTATAGAATGAACAACATATAGTTGATGTGTAAGGAGCTAGTGCATTGTGATAAACTCCAGCATCAGTGAACCAAGTAATATTAGAAGCTCTTCATAAAGTTGAATAAACAAAGAAGATCAAATAGTTATCGCGGAAGAAGAAAATATTGATTATTGCACAGCCTATTGATAAAATAGGCAAAAATAAAACATTTGCCTATTGATGATGTTCTACTATTTAAGATTTTGGATTTGTGTTATTAGATACTTATCAGTTAGGTCATAAAAAATATCTTATAAAAAAGATGATCACATTTATAGTTTTTTTTAAAAAATTATATTTCAAATATATCTTCCGTATCAATACATCCGTATCAGTACTTCCGTATCACGACTACAGAAAATAGCCGTATAGACGAGCCTACCGACAACCGCAGCTATCAATCAAGCAAGACCAACATACGTTGCCACATCCTTTATGATTAAGCCTGAAACGTCAAAACAAAGAGGGTCCAAAAAATGTAAAGTCACAAAGCCACTGACAACATAGTATTACATCTCAATAAACGAGCAAACTACCCTGAAACTAATTTTGATCATAGGCTCCCTGACAAGGTACAAAGGAAAACAAGAAATCTAAAACTATGCTACATCGAACAACCCACACCAAAGCATACAAGTTTTCCTAAGAAGATGCCTTTCCATTCTCATCCGCTATCAAGTCATCATCATCGTGATATATGTTATCCGCCATCTGCCAAATCTGAAGTATGTTATCCTCGGCAACGCTGGCAATGACCCAATCTTCACAAGGATTCCATGAGAAATCTGAGATTTTGCTTGTGTGACCGCCATGGATGAAGAGCAATTCTGGTGGTCCGTCCTCAGCATCTTCCGGGGTTTGTTCTTCATCAATCCTGTTAGACATACAATGCAAGATTAATCTAACGTCTGTTTGCAAACACACAAAAATCCTGTAGCTGATCTATTTTTAGACAAGTGTTTTAGTTGCTCATTTAGGGCATCCACAATAACAAAAGTGAATTCCACTCAAAATAATAATATTTTATTCTTCTCCTCACAATCTCTCTCTTCTTTTGCTAAGACACCCACTTTTTGGGTTTCTTAGTTAAGAAACTCTCACACATTCTCTCCTTCATGTCATATTTTATCTTTTTGTTTTACTAATTTGGAGTGGATTCCACACCATTGTGGATGCCCTTAGGCACACGTTACGGAAAGGAAAAGAACCATCATGATTGATGATGACAATGACTTTTATCCATCTCTGTGGAAGCGGATACTGTTCATCAACTATAACACTGTTCATGACTGACTACGGTTGTGAAATGATAAGTTAATTGATGCAATGTTCCACCAGTGTCAAACGGACAAAGCCAATATTACATATAGCAACCAATGACTAGAAGTTATCAATCAAAAGCCACTAATCCTACACATAAGCCACTGAGAATTCAAACGAGAACTATACACAATACTGGAGGTTGCACCCTTTTATTTCATCGAGTAAGAATTACAATTCTTAATAGAGCATAAAAAGAAGCCGAACCACATTCCACTGGATACCACTTTCTTAGGATATTTCACAAAGTAGCTTGACTAAAGCTGACTAAAAATAGAACACTCGTGCAAATATAGCCAACAATATTATGAAAACTGCAATTCGACAATATTCAAAGGCAATTAAAGAAGCCGAACCACATTCCACTGGAGACCACTTTCTTAAGATATGCAACAAAGTAGCTTCACTAAAGCTGGTCTGACTAAAAATTAAACACTCATGCAAATACAACCTACAATATTATGAAAATTGCAACTCCACAATATTCAAAGGCAATAAAAGTACCTGCTAAGATCCCACACCATAAGTCGCCTGCCGAGACAGCATGAAGCTAAGATTGTTTCATTTGTTGGGCTCCACCCCACTTGAAATACCTCCTCCCTTAGAGAAAAGAAAAACAACAATTAGACTTGTTCATCAACAGATGAGGAAAGCTTAACATTCAGAAAGATTGTAATCTCATGCATGTACTATGATAAGGTAAGAGGTATTCTTACTTGTGACAATCAAAAATATGAAGTGGTTTGTCAAACTTCCGGAGGTCAAAGAGCCTAACTGTCTTATCAGTAGAACCAGTCGCAACAATCCACTCATGAAAGGATTGAATGCCAAGCAGTTCACCTGCACACATATCAAGGGTACATACCAACTTGCCAGTCAGGTGAGCCATATCACACTTTACAATATCATCTCAAGACAGTAAAATGCTTTAACCCTTTTGTTGGACTAGTTTCATATGAAGTGTATTCCATTTCAACATCATCTTAAATAGTACTGCAGCCATGAATGAGACAGATTGCATGTTAACTTACAAACAAGTAAATGTATTGGTGTATGTATAATTGAAACAATGAAATATTGTTAAAGAATTATGAGACACAAAGAAGATTCATCGCTCATATTAATGTACAACTCACCTCACCATTATGAGCCACTACAGATTGTACAGGCTTGTTGGCTGTCGGAGTTCGAAGATCCCATAACAGCAAATAATGGTCATCTCCAACTGAACCAAATAAGTATTCATGCCTCAAATGCCACGCCACATCTTCCACCACACCATCATGAACCTATAATTCCCATTTTTAGTGCATACAGACTTCCGATAAGTTACAGGCTATGACTGATATCAAGAAAACAATTAGATCTCCTTAAATGCAAAACTTTTTGTCACCACCAAGTATCTATCATGCATTCTATCAGGGAAAATTCAATTCACTATAGAAGTACATAATATACTCCAATTGTCACAGGGATTCAAGGTGCGACTCAAAAAATAATATGTTAACACAAAACCAGACGAATGGCAGAAATAATAGCCAAGGAAAGAGACCTTAAATATTTGCATAGCGTCAAGAGTTTTATTCCGTGGGGTTGCATTAATGTCCCAAAGACATATTTGAGCATCATCAGAACCACTAAGCAAATGGCCCTGCTTAAATTTGCTCCAAGACAAACCATATCCTTCAGTGTTGTGACCCCTCAATCTCAGATCAGGATTGCAAGTACTGTCTGCTGGGGGCTTTGAAGGGTGCTTGCTGTAATCAAATACATATACTTCAGCATTTACTGTCTTGGTGGCAATTATGAATGGATTTTGTGGCATATAGCGAGCTCGGTTTACTTCTCCATCATGAGTGATCTCCTGTATTACTTGCACCTGCGATATGAAGACATCTGTAATCAACAAACCATATAGATGCTTTATATTGTGGAGCAGAAGTGGGAGGCATCTGTTGCTATTATAGTACCACCAAACGCTAGCATACTGCAAACAATTGGGAATCAAATGTACGGCCATAGAGTATGACGGGAGTACAATCCCTAAGACCCTTTGGCATGAAATGATTTCTGCTGAAGGTGGGAGTGCAAACCATAAGAACAGCTTCCCAGACACTTCCAGTATATTTGTGTTGAAATGGAAACCTAGGATGACGTCTAAGCAGAAGGATATACCCCATTTAAGTTGCAACCCTCCGTCCCATCACAAGTTGACAAAAAAGAACACTTCTTTATTAGTCAATATTCATGAACAATATGTCTTTTACGTTATTGTTCTCCCACATAAACTTGACTCGAAACCCTAAAATTGATACAGCGGCCTCCGCTCACGGACAATTATATCCCTTGCTGATAAAAAGCCTTTCTAAGATACGAAAAAACCTAGGGTACATACATATCTCTCTCCGTCTATTTCCCATGAGCCAAAAGGTAGCAATTTCAGCTTCTGTACTGACCCATTCACCACATAGACCACTTTCAAGGCAATTCAATCAAACTGTTCTACAGCTTAACCACGCATCAGATAAACCATATAATAGGGTTTTGAAGAGCAAACAAACCTTTCCATTAGCACACCCAAAACCTCCAACCTCGGACCGACTATCATCATAATGCCTAGCATCATTTTCAGAATCCTCGAGCGGAAGCTGGACCTGAGCAATCATGAGATAATTAGGCTCATTCTCGGACGTGTGAGTCCCCAAAATCATCTTCTGCACCGAATAATCTTTCCCAGGCAGCTCATCGCGGTCGGGAAGCCACTCGACAGTCAGGGAAGGCCATTCAAGGGCGTGGGTTATCACCAGATCGTAGAGAAACGGCGTGTTTTTCTTCCATATTTTGTATTCTTCGTTAATCAACCTCTCTTCGATCTCACCCCTCATCTCCTCCTCGTCCCTTCCCATCAAAGATTGCACTGCGGAATCTGAGAGGGAACTGAATTTGAGACCTTTACACTGTGAGAATTGGTGAAAGGACTGCGGTACTATCGACAAATTCGAAGTGAGGGGAGTATGGAAACCCTCGGAACCAGATACCTAAGGATGATGAAAGGGAATTTGTGTTTAGCGAAGTAGGGGACTAGCGTTCTAGACAGTGATGAGATAGGGCATATGGAAACCGGTGCGCCCCGAGAGAGAGAAGGCGGGGAAAGTGTGGAATAGAAGAGCGCGAAGGTTTACAATCCGGTTTTGTCGAGCACTATTGGAGACTGGAACGATGGAATTTACCTCAGGAAGGACGTATACTACAACATATTGACAGATCATGTGAAGGATTATTGTGGAGTCAACATATAGATAAATGAGTGCAATTATTCTTAAGCTGATTATTTAGCTTCGTGGGAACACAAAATCGGGATGGGTGAAGTGGGCTAGAGTGTGCAGTTGTGTTGGTATTACATTTTGGGAAATGCCGGTTAAGACCACTAATTCATAAGGCTTAAAGGCTGGAAAAAATTGTTATAGTTGAGAAATGAAGTTTTTTTTTAATCAACTTAAAATCATAACCATTAATCAGGGGCGATAAGTTAGAATTATGAGACTATAGCAAGTACCCATATTCGAGAGTAGTTTGTACATTAGAGTCTAAATACCAAGTACAACTTGATCAAAATATAAGGAGAATTCAAACCCCTAGGACTACCATTTGTAGTCGTAACATCTGCATAAGCATACACTAACTGAAAGCTAGCAAGATTCAAACTAATATTACATCCATCACACTTAACACTACTCAAACCTTGGAAAAACAAATGAGCTTGATAGTACCTGTCATATTCTTCATAATTGAATCCATAGTTAGATCACAACAAGTGCTAAGGCTACCCACCCAAAGGACAAGCTTCAGAGCATTTTGATTTGCTATGAAACTAACTGCACCATAAAAGTGCTTGAGATACTCTTGGAATTTAGACTCGGCGCCTCAATCACAAGAGAAACTTCATCCTTCATACATTCTTGTTCCACACACCATTTTTCTCTTGATGCTTAAGAGACCCATATTTAGTATAGAGCCTACCCATATTCAGCAACAGAAAATCTTCAGACCATACAGCCAGCAGAAAACTTTATTTCTCGAACTGGCAAAAGCAATAGAACTCTTACTACCCCTCGTACTAATATGAAACTCCATAGGATTTTCATCACCCACAAACATGCAACAAACCACCACCAGCACTGAACGACAGACAAAACATCGAGATCAAGATTGAACCAAAACACCTGGTTCAAATCTTGCACCACTGCTAGGAGTAGACCCATCCCTCATTAGTAAGACCGAAGGAGAGTCATGTGAATGCCCGCGCCATTCGCCAAATCCAAAAATACACGAATTCCACTACACCTAACACAACAGAGGAAGAAGAACCTGAAAAGTAGTCCCTGAAATTGACCACACCACCCTCATTAGAAAAAATCAAATAGAGACGACTCTGCGACACCCAATCTTGACGAGATCAACACAATTCAACTCCACATTGCAAAAATCTGAATCTGAACACACACACACATAAAGACAAAAGCAATCAACTGCAGCTCAGTATCAACCACCCCGAAGAAAGAAAGGTCACCCAGAAAACCTCGCGCTGGAAACAAGCAGATGCTGCAACCTTCACTGGTGGAACAGAAGCATTTAATGACGGCTGATTAATCACGGCTTAAACACAAACCATGATTAATAGGAGGCCAGAATTAATTAACAACGTTTATAGAATTAACCGTTAGCAATAATCGATCCGAGGTAGGCGCGCCTTTTTTAGAATGGACTTTAGATGACGTTATTAGTAAACCGTCATGTAAAGCCCGTGTTGACGCGCGTTTTACGGTCAACGGACTTTAGATTACGGTTTTACTAATAATCACCATCTAAAGTCCCCGCCCACTGATGGTCAACAACGCCGTTTTGACCTGACGCCAAATATTTCCCACATTATTTGATTTTTTTACACGCTCGTAATCTAAATGACAGTTACGATGTAGTTTTTACCAGCTTATTTTAGGTTAAAAAAACTTATTATAAATGTGTTGCATATGTTTGATCAAATAAGACTCATGGCTTTATGGCCACGGGTACATGAGTCAACATCATTGATCTTGAGTTCGAATCCCAGCATAGGCCAAATATTTTTCGCGCTATTTTTTTTATTTCGTTAGACTTTAGATTACGGTTTTACTGTGAACTGTAATCTAAGTCCTTTTAACTAAAACATTTGCCCGTTTACTCTGCACACTTACATACCTCTACTTCTCTCTCGCGCTATCTTCCTTACTGAAATCGCCTCCTCACTCCCGTCACCTTACTAACGGCCATCGCCGTCGTCGCTCCCGTCACCTTTGTCACTCTCATCGTCGCCGGTCATCACCCATCTACCATTGGTCGCCGCTGTCGACTCTAACGCGTATTGGGTATGCGCGGTTTCTGTCGATTGTTCCTATTTCTAACTTTGTTCATATATATGTCGATTGCTTGTTCTGACATTGTTTTTGTTGATTCTTGAGAGTGTAATGGAAAATGTTCTAACCTTGTTCATATATTTGTGCTCAGATTCACGGTTAATTGGAACCTAGTTCGTGGGCTGATTTCTGCACTAATTGCCCACTTCAGTGCTTACTTACTGTAATTTTATAAACCAAACTAACTGCTGTAGTGATGTTTCTTTGTTTATTGTTTTGAAGAGTAAATTTGAATTGGTTATTCTTAGCATTTAGTTTTACAATTAATACATAGTAGTGTAGTTTTAAAATATAAAATTAGTTTATAAGTAATTCTGATGGTGCGTCTGAATTTTATGTTGATAAAAGTGATTTGGAAATGTTAGAAATATAAGGGAGATTCTGTCGAATTTTCACCGCGGTTTAGCTAGCATTTTAACCTTGATTTTTTGATATATTCTAATGTTGTCGTTTTTTTGTTTATGCATCAGGACTACGACTTTATTTTGACTTCCGACCTCAACTGTCTTAGCATCGACTAATCGTGTACCAGAGGTAAGATTTATAAATATATATGATTTAACAAACTATCAAACATAGTTATCCGCCTAAGATATACCTAATAGTAGTATATCTTGGGCAGTCCCTGTCGAGACTGTCCATGATTGTTACATCTCACAACTAGGGTGTGAATGTGTTTTTAACATGTACTTTACTGATTATTTCAGCATTATCTCTTTATTGTTATTCAAATGCATATATTATTGATTAATATCATAATATCGTGCATTTGAAGAACTGTAGGGAGATGCTGCCGAAATTTTCAATAAATTACATATTAAAAACATGTTCACCGGTGAGATTTAATACTCATGGATGGATTTAGGTTGATAAGATACAAAAGTGTAAAGACTCTGCCACGGGTACGGTATGAAATGGCTGTCTTCATATAAATAGCTAAAAGGAGATGGAACATTCGTGGATTTACAGCAGAAAAATGGACGACAAGTTTTTAGAAGGAGCCGATAAGTTATGCACGGTGTTGACGAACAATCTGAAACCTTCAGACAAGGGATACATCTTTTGTTCGTGTATCGACTGCCAAAACAATCTGAGATATCGTGGAGTTGAAACATTTAGGGAGCATCTGATCCGCCGCGGTTTTACAAAGGATTTCCAAGACATAATCCGATGACATGGTCAGAGTGTGTTCGATGTTATTAAGCCTGATGAAGGGGATAATGTTCAGGCAAACACAGAAACAGAACTCGGAGATGATACATTTGCGGGTGACCCGGAAGATGTTAAGTTGATGTTGAGCCAAATTTCTAGGACGATGACATTGAGACTATGCTCGAAGATGTGGAACGACATCACTCTAACACACCAGACAAGTATGAAAATTTGTTGGATTCATCCAAAACACCACTGTACCCCGGGTGTGACCCTACAAAGTTAAGCAAGTTGAGTGTCGTCCTCAAGCTATTCAACTTGAAAGCGAAATATGGCTGAAGCGACGTAAGTTTCACTGCCCTCCTGGAACTATTGAAAAATTTTCTTCCGGTCGATAACGTTTTACCAAAGACTACGTACTCAGCCAAAAATTGATGTGCCCAATGGTTATGCAGTACTAGGAGATTCATGCTTGTCCAAATGGTTGCATGTTGTTTTGGAAATCGGATGAATTTGCTGAAAGTTGTTCAACATGTGGAGCGCCACGGTATCTGAAGAAACAATAAACTCACATCAGCAGTAGTAAGAAAGGTTCACCAGCTAAGGTACTGTGGTACCTGCCCATCATTCCAAGGTTCAGGCGTTTGTTCTCTGTTGAGAAAGACTTAGAGAATCTTCAGTGGCATTCAGTTCACAGGAAGAAGGATGGCAGATGGAGACATCCCGCTGATGCACCACATTGGAGAAACATAGACCTAAAATTTCCTGATTTTTGGTAACGAACCGAGAAACCTAAGGCTAGGCTTGTGCACAGATGGGATGAACCCTTACGGTACTTTGAGTAACATACACAGTACCTAGCTTGTGCTTTTGGTTATTTACAATCTACCACTGTGGTTATGCATGAAACCAAGATACATCTTGTTGTCTTTGTTAATATCGGGTCCAAAGCAATCGGGCAACAAAATTGATGTATTCCTACAACCTTTGATAGAGGATCTATAACTCTTGTGGAATGAAGGAGCTATGGTTTACGACTCATTCAGCAAAGTGGACTTCACTTTGCGCACTATGTTGTACTTCACAACCAATGATTTCCCAGCCTATGGTAATCTTTCAAGCTATTCAATCAAGGGGGTGTTGGCGTGTCCGATTTGTGGTGAGAACACTTGTAGCATTTGCTTGAAACATAGTGGCAAAAACGTGTACATGGGCCACCGAAAAATGCTTCCAAAAGGACATAAGTACCGAAAGATGGCAAAAGAGTTCGATGGGAAAGTTGATCACAGCGTGGCGTGCCAGCCTTTGATAGGTACTGAGATTTATAAAAAGGTGGATAATATTGTCAACAACTTCGGGCCGCCAACCAAAAGTGGTGAAAAAAGTGTCTGGAAAAAGAAATCAATATTTTGGGAACTCCTGTACTAGCAGCATCTGGAGGTTAGACATTGATGATAGGATGCATGTCAAGAAGAACGTGGGTGAAAGTATCACTAGCACCCTTTTAACATAAAAGGAAAGACAAAAGATCATTTGAAAGGAAGGAAAGATTTAACTGAGTTGGGCATACGTACGGAGCTTGGCCCGCAAGAACGTGAAAAATGCACATTCTTGCCTCCTACCTGTCACATTGGTGGTTCCTCTCATTCATTTCAATATTGTTGAGGGACACCAACCAGATCGAGTCATGCGGCAGTTCGGTAGAGACCAACCTTGTTATAACCCAAGATTTGGTTATATTTTATTTCGTCACAAGTGGGCTTACACTATTGTATTCTGAATTTAGGACATGGACGTCCTTCTGATTAAAGACATGGGTAGAAGGGTCTTCCTTCCTTTCCATTTAAATTCTGGTGAGAATAACCTAATAACCTCTTATTATTTTATTTCTTTCCTTCTTAATTACCCTCACTTCTAATCACGTTCTCACGATCTCTTTTACGTCCTCTTCTCGCTCAGTTTGAACCCTTAAACCGTTTCTCTCTTCTCTGTTCTCTCTCTTCCAAAATACGTTCAATCAAGTGCCCAAGTTCTGCTGTTGTGTTCTTGCAATTCGAGTTCTGCTGCGGATTCTTCTCGCTGTTGCACTCCGGTTCAGGTTAAGGTAAGGGCGTCGGTTGTTCTTGTGTAAATTCTGCAATTGAGAAGCCTACTCTCTTCTGATTTAGGTTTCTACAGTCTGATTGTCAGGATCGTCAATCCTTCTGCGTGGCTGTGTTCGGACTCCCCTCTGCGATTCCTTTGCTATTGATTCAGGTACGGATTGTGATTTCGTGGGTAATGGCAGTTTCTGATTTGGGAATTGGGTTCTGATTTCGGCCTGTTATTCAGTTGTGTTGTTTGGAGTGAATTGTCGTTCTGCATCCGGGAATTCTGTCCGTTGGTCGGCTCTGCTGTTCGGATTGTGGGTCATCTTTGCTGTTTTCGAGGTAGGTGGTTGATGGATTCGATTAGTGTGTTCAGCCTTGGGGCGTTTCCAATTCCAGTTTCTGAATTCGTTGTGGACCATTCTTGTGCTGTGGTTACGAACTGTCTGTTTGATGCTGTTTTAATGCCATTTCAATGGATTAAACCCCCAAGGTTGTTTTGTAAATGCGTGTGTTGATTTGAGTTGGTTTTGTGCCTCTGTTCGTGTTGAATTCGCTTCTGTCTTTTGAGTTTTTCGGCATGTCCGAACTTTGTCCGAACTTGGACGTTCGGACATGCCCTTTTGCGCTAAAACTTTCTGAAGTTTTCGCTGTGTCCGAACTTCTGTCCGAGCTTTGAAGTTCGGACACAGCCTTCTGCATTCTCTGATTTTGGCTTCGACTTGTGTCCGAACATTGATGTCCGGACACAAGTTCGGACTCTACACGTTCTGGTTTCCGAAGATCGTCCGAACATCCGTCCGAACTTGGATGTTCGGACACCTCTGACTCTTCTTCTGTTTTGAAGTTCGACCTGTGTCCGAACTTCGTAGTTCGGACACATGTTCGGACATCTGTCTGATTTCGACCTCCGAGTCTCGACTTGTGTCCGAACATTGATGTCCGGACACAAGTTCGGACATGGTACTGTTTTGACCATAACTTGCTCGTTTGAGCTCCGTTTTGACTTCCGTTTGCGGGGTTGGATTCCCCTTCTGATTTCCAAGCCATCTATGTGCTTTCTGGTGCCTTTGGTGCACATATGCTTATCTGTATTTAAGCTTCTGTTTTGGGACCTAGTTATCTCTGTGTCTGAGCCTTTGGATGGCTGGTTACGCTGTCTCGTAGCGCGCTATGTAGGATCCTTCTGTTCACGGGTGATGTTCCCCGTTCTGTTCACGGGTGTTTACACCTGTTCTGTTTACGAGTGAGGTTTCCTCGTTCTGTTCACGAGCTGGTTGCTCGTTCTGTCTGTATGCTGTGATCGCTAGTGTCCCACTCTGTTTTTCTGCTTCTGTCTGCTTCTGCTCTGTTTAGTCCCTTAATGAATGGACTTCTGTTTCTGATTTCTGACATGTTTATGGATTCTTTGACTCCTTCTGATTTGTCAACAATCTGTAAATGTTTTGAGCATGCTGGTTGATGAAGTTGGTCATCTACTGGGCATAGTTGTGTGCTCATTCCCCTACTTCTAACGCTTTTGCAGATTGATTAGCGAGGATCGTCTACCCTCAACTTCTGGAGTTTAGTCGCTTGTTATTTAGCTTCTTTTGAGACCTTTGTATTGAATTTGAGCCTTTGGGCACATTTCGTTAGCTTCCGCTTTTGACATTTGTTTTGGTGGGTTTGTAATAACTTCCGGGGATGTTCCAACATCTCTTTGCTTATACTTTATTTAAGTATTTCGTTTGGGCCTTATTTGATTATCTGTTTAAGTCTGTTTATTAGAGCCTTGCGTTATTATGTAATAATACGCGGCGTGTAATACCCCTAACTCCTAGGCCAGTGTTTGGGGGTGTTACATTTAGTGGTATCAGAGCTCTGGGTTCAAATCTGCTGGGATTTTAAGTTAGCCAGTCAGTCAGAAACGTCAGTGTTAGTGTCTGAGTCTAACTGCTTGCTGTTGGACTTTCAGAATGCCGCCAAGAAGAGCAAATAACCCTCCAGGGAATGTGGCTGATGCTGTTCAGCAGTTCATGACGCAGCTCATGCAGACCATGGCTGCAGGGGGTGGTCCAGCTGGAGGAGGACCAGCTGGCGAAGCAGGCCCAGCTGGGGCAGATGCTGGAGGGAGGAACGTGAAGGCGCTTCAGGAGTTCATGAAGCTGAAGCCGCCGTCGTTCGATGGGGCAGGAGACCCCCAGGTGGCCAGTCATTGGCTGTCAGAGGTGGAGAACTTGCTACGTGTGATGGGCTCAGAGGAGGAGCAGAAGGTGGACTTCGCCACCTTTCTGTTCAAGGCCGAAGCCAAGAAGTGGTGGAGGTCAGTTATGGGGAAGTTCCCACAGCCTTGGACGTGGGAGCAGTTCACTGGGGAGTTCAACAAACAGTTCTACCCCGACGTCTACAAGGATCAGCGCATTCTGGAGTATAACCGGCTACGCCAGGGTCGGGACATGAGCATGGAGGAGTACGTTCGTAAGTTTATCAGCCTGTCCAAGTTTGCACCTGAGCCTGACGAGCATAGGAAGGCCAGGAAGTTTGAGAATGGCTTGAGGCCAGACCATCCGTTCTACTGTGACGCCCCTGCGTCACAAGACCTTCAGGGACGTTGCTGATGTCGCCCTGTTGGTGGAGGCTGATCTGAGGGGCCGCCAGTCTGGCGGGAAGGACCAGAAGAGGAAGCAGAGGTCCGACGAGAGCGATAGGAGGGATCAGTCTGCTTCTCAGAAGAAGTCTACTGGAGACCGCTCTGGGGACCGTTCACGAGATAGAGGTGGTTCGTCTTCATCAGCTCCCGCTCCGAAGTGCCGGGTCTGCGGCAAGTTTCATAGAGGCCAGGACTGCTACAGGAAGTCCGGGGCCTGTTTCAAGTGTGGATCCATGGGACATAGGATTGCTGATTGCCCTCAGGCTGAGAGGAGCAGGGGTAGTTCTGGAGGTAGAGCCGTTGAGTCTGCTTCAGGGTCCAGAGATCGAGACCGGGCTGAGCAGAAGAAGCCCCAGGGCCAGGCCAGAGTGTACGCGATGGCTGGAGAGAGAGACCGATCGACTGACAGAGTTGTCACAGGTATTCTCCAGCTGTCTTCTCGTTCTGTTTTCTGTTTGTTTGACTCTGGAGCCACCCACTCTTTTATTTCTGCTGAGTTGGTGGGTGAGCTCGGCTTGCCTGTTGTGCCTCTGGGTGCTGAGCTGTGTGTGCATAGTCCATTGGTTAGGGACTCTTCTATGTTGTTGAATTCTGTCTGTAAAGCTAGTCCTGTGTTAGTCAAGAATAGGATTCTGTGTGCTGACCTCATCCCTATGGAGATGACTTCTTTTGATGTGATTCTGGGCATGGATTGGCTTGCTGCGCACCATGCCCACATTGATTGTGCTACTTCGAGAGTGACCTTTGAGGAGCCTGGTCATCCCCGCCTAGTTGTAGCAGGGAATGGACTCCCGTGCTCGCCGCCAGTCATATCAGCGATGCAGGCGTTCCGCTTTCTGAGGAAAGGATGCCAGGGATATCTGTGCTACATCCCTGAGGTTCGCAAGGATGCGAAGTTGGAGGAGATTCCAGTGGTCAGAGACTTTCCTGATGTGTTCCAGGATGACGTACCTGGGCTTCCTCCTGTTAGAGAGGTGGAGTTCTCGATCGAGCTCGCACCTGAGACTCAGCCGATTTCGAAGGCCCCATACCGGATGGCACCTGCTGAGCTCAAGGAGTTGAAGGTCCAGTTGCAGGAGCTGCTGGATAAGGGCTTCATTCGCCCTAGTGTGTCGCCTTGGGGAGCGCCAGTATTATTTGTTAAGAAGAAGGACGGTAGCATGCGGTTGTGCATTGACTACAGGGAGCTCAACAAGGTTACCATTAAGAATAGGTATCCTCTCCCGCGCATAGATGACTTGTTCGACCCGTTAGCAAGAGCTAAGGTGTTTTCGAAGATCGATCTGAGGTCGGGATATCATCAGCTGAGGATTAAGGCAGACGACGTGCCTAAGTCCGCTTTCAGGACTCGTTATGGACACTACGAGTTCCTAGTGATGCCATTCGGTCTGACGAATGCGCCTTCAGTATTTATGGATATGATGAACAAGTCTTCAAGCCGTTTTTGGACCAGTTCGTTGTAGTATTTATTGATGACATCTTGGTGTATTCCAAGAGTGCTGAGGAGCACGAGGAGCATTTGAGGACCGTTCTCCAGACCCTGAGGGAGAACGAGTTGTACGCAAAGCTGAAGAAGTGTGAGTTCTGGTTGGATCAGGTGGTGTTCTTGGGCATGTTGTCTCTAAGGATGGTATCTCCGTGGATCCGGAGAAGATTCGAGCTATTACTGAGTGGGCCAGGCCTACTAATGTTGGGGATATTCGTAGCTTCCTTGGATTGGCGGGCTATTACCGGAAGTTTGTGGAGGGCTTCTCCAAGTTGGTGATTCCGTTGACTCGTCTGCTTCAGAAGGATGTGAAGTTCGAGTGGAGCGATGCCTGTGAGCAGTGTTTTCTGGAGCTGAAGAAGAGGTTGACTACTGCGCCGATCTTGACTCTTCCAGAGGGGACCGACTCGTCAGCTTAAGCCATATGAGAAGAACTATCCGACCCACGACCTGGAGCTAGCTGCTGTGGTATTTGCTCTGAAGATTTGGAGGCACTATCTGTATGGAGCAGCGTGCAAAGTTTATACGGACCACAAGAGCCTCAAGTATCTGTTCACTCAGAAGGAGTTGAACTTGAGGCAGAGGAGGTGGCTGGAGTTACTGCACGATTATGATCTGGAGATCCTCTACCATCCTGGTAGAGCGAACGTTGTGGCTGATGCGCTCAGTAGGAGGGGTCCATCTGAGACCGTTTGTGCTTTGTCTGGTGTGCAGAGGTCTGCTCTCGAGTTGCAGCGCATGGGTATCTGGGTTGTTCGTCCAGAGAGGTCTGGGATGTTAGCAGCATTACAGATTCAGCCTACCTTGATCGACAGGATTAAGGCCAGTCAGGAGCTTGATGCCAATTTGCGTAAGATCAGAGATGAGATAGCTGCGGGTCAGGAGTCTGAGTTCAGGGTTTCAGAGGATGGCTGTCCGAGGTTCCGAGACCGCGTCTGTGTGCCTGCTGACGATGCCTTGAGACGTGAGATCATGCAGGAGGCTCATGGAGCTCCTTACTCGGTACACCCAGGCGGGGTGAAGATGTACCGGGATCTACGGGAGACATTCTGGTGGGGCAACATGAAGAGGGATATTTCTGACTTTGTATCCAGATGTCGGACCTGTCAGCAGGTCAAAGCCGAGCATCAGAGACCAGCTGGGTTGCTTCAGCCTCTTCCCGTTCCGGAGTGGAAATGGGAGAGCGTCGGTATGGACTTTGTTATGGGACTGCCTAAGACTCCGAGGGGTTTTGATGCAGTTTGGGTCATTGTGGACCGGCTCACGAAGAGCGCTCACTTCCTCCCTGTCAGGAAGACCTTCAGTTTGCATCGCTTGGCTCAGCTGTACATGGATGAGATTGTGCGTCTACATGGGATTCCCGCTTCTATTGTGTCTGACAGAGATCCGAGGTTTGTGTCCAAATTCTGGCAGAGTTTGCATCAGGCTATGGGGACGAAGTTGTCTTTCAGTTCAGCTTATCATCCTCAGTCAGATGGTCAGACAGAGAGGACGAATCAGGTCCTTGAGGACATGCTCAGGGCATGTGTGTTGGACTTTGGGGGCAGTTGGGATCAGCATGTTGCACTGATAGAGTTTGCGTATAATAATAGCTTCCAGACCAGTATCGGGATGGCTCCGTTTGAGGCCTTGTATGGCAGGAGATGCAGGTCACCTATCTGTTGGGATGATCTGAAGGAGAGAGCTGTGATTGGTCCAGACTTAGTTCAGGATGATGTGGGCAAGATTCAGTCTATCAGGGAGCGTCTGCTTGTGGCTCAGAGTCGTCAGAAGAGTTACGCTGATCAGAGGAGGCGACCTCTAGAGTTTGAGGTGGGCGACCATGTGTATCTGAAGGTTTCTCCAGTGCGAGGAGTTGTTCGGTTTGGGAAGAGAGGCAAGCTTAGCCCTCGTTTTGTGGGTCCTTTTGAGATCCTAGAGAGGATCGGACCGGTTGCCTATCGTTTGGCTCTGCCTCCGTCTTTAGCAGCGGTGCACAGTGTTTTCCACGTTTCCATGCTGAGGAAGTATATTCCGGACCCATCTCATGTGATCGACTTCAGTCCGCTTCAGTTGAGGGAGGACTTCACGTTCGAGGCAGCTCCTTCGAGGATTTTAGCGCGGGATGTCCGCAAGCTCAGAAGTAAGACCATGCCCTTGGTGAAGGTGCAGTGGTCGGGTCAGTCCGAGGAAGAGGCGACCTGGGAGGTCGAAAGCGAAGT
Source organism: Limonium bicolor (assembly GCA_023374045.1). Classification (NCBI taxonomy): domain Eukaryota; kingdom Viridiplantae; phylum Streptophyta; class Magnoliopsida; order Caryophyllales; family Plumbaginaceae; genus Limonium; species Limonium bicolor. Next base: position 250,029,440 of record CM041777.1, on the reverse strand, counting down.
GCGTTCTAAGTTCCCCGCCCTTTTCGAGCAGTAGGTATGTTTTAATTTCGAGGACGAAATACTTTTAAGGGGGAGGTGATGTTATAACCCAAGATTTGGTTATATTTTATTTCGTCACAAGTGGGCTTACACTATTGTATTCTGAATTTAGGACATGGACGTCCTTCTGATTAAAGACATGGGTAGAAGGGTCTTCCTTCCTTTCCATTTAAATTCTGGTGAGAATAACCTAATAACCTCTTATTATTTTATTTCTTTCCTTCTTAATTACCCTCACTTCTAATCACGTTCTCACGATCTCTTTTACGCTCCTCTTCTCGCTCAGTTTGAACCCTTAAACCGTTTCTCTCTTCTCTGTTCTCTCTCTTCCAAAATACGTTCAATCAAGTTCCCAAGTTCTGCTGTTGTGTTCTTGCAATTCGAGTTCTGCTGCGGATTCTTCTCGCCGTTGCACTCCGGTTCAGGTTAAGGTAAGGGCGTCGGTTGTTCTTGTGTAAATTCTGCAATTGGGAAGCCTACTCTCTTCTGATTTAGGTTTCTACAGTCTGATTGTCAGGATCGTCAATCCTTCTGCGTGGCTGTGTTCGGACTCCCCTCTGCGATTCCTTTGCTATTGATTCAGGTACGGATTGTGATTTCGTGGGTAATGGCAGTTTCTGATTTGGGAATTGGGTTCTGATTTCGGTCTGTTATTCAGTTGTGTTGTTTGGAGTGAATTGTCGTTCTGCATCCGGGAATTCTGTCCGTTGGTCGGCTCTGCTGTTCGGATTGTGGGTCGTCTCTACTGTTTTCGAGGTAGGTGGTTGATGGATTCGATTAGTGTGTTCAGCCTTGGGGTGTTTCCAATTCCAGTTTCTGAATTCGTTGTGGACCATTCTTGTGCTGTGGTTACGAACTGTCTGTTTGATGCTGTTTTAATGCCATTTCAATGGATTAAACCCCCAAGGTTGTTTTGTAAATGCGTGTGTTGATTTGAGTTGGTTTTGTGCCTCTGTTCGTGTTGAATTCGCTTCTGTCTTTTGAGTTTTTCGGCATGTCCGAACTTCCGTCCGAACTTGGACGTTCGGACATGCCCTTTTGCGCTAAAACTTTCTGAAGTTTTCGCTGTGTCCGAACTTCTGTCCGAGCTTTGAAGTTCGGACACAGCCTTCTGCATTCTCTGATTTTGGCTTCGACTTGTGTCCGAACATTGATGTCCGGACACAAGTTCGGACTCTACACGTTCTGGTTTCCGAAGATCGTCCGAACATCCGTCCGAACTTGGATGTTCGGACACCTCTGACTCTTCTTCTGTTTTGAAGTTCGACCTGTGTCCGAACTTCGTAGTTCGGACACATGTTCGGACATCTGTCTGATTTCGACCTCCGAGTCTCGACTTGTGTCCGAACATTGATGTCCGGACACAAGTTCGGACATGGTACTGTTTTGACCTTAACTTGCTCGTTTGAGCTCCGTTTTGACTTCCGTTTGCGGGGTTGGATTCCCCTTCTGATTTCCAAGCCATCTATGTGCTTTCTGGTGCCTTTGGTGCACATATGCTTATCTGTATTTAAGCTTCTGTTTTGGGACCTAGTTATCTCTGTGTCTGAGCCTTTGGATGGCTGGTTACGCTGTCTCGTAGCGCGCTATGTAGGATCCTTCTGTTCACGGGTGATGTTCCCCGTTCTGTTCACGGGTGTTTACACCTGTTCTGCTTACGAGTGAGGTTTCCTCGTTCTGTTCACGAGCTGGTTGCTCGTTCTGTCTGTATGCTGTGATCGCTAGTGTCCCACTCTGTTTTTCTGCTTCTGTCTGCTTCTGCTCTGTTTAGTCCCTTAATGAATGGACTTCTGTTTCTGATTTCTGACATGTTTATGGATTATTTGACTCCTTCTGATTTGTCAACAATCTGTAAATGTTTTGAGCATGCTGGTTGATGAAGTTGGTTATCTACTGGGCATAGTTGTGTGCTCATTCCCCTACTTCTAACGCTTTTGCAGATTGATTAGCGAGGATCGTCTACCCTCAGCTTCTGGAGTTTAGTCGCTTGTTATTTAGCTTCTTTTGAGACCTTTGTATTGAATTTGAGCCTTTGGGCACATTTCGTTAGCTTCCGCTTTTGACATTTGTTTTGGTGGGTTTGTAATAACTTCTGGGGATGTTCCAACATCTCTTTGCTTATACTTTATTTAAGTATTTCGTTTGGGCCTTATTTGATTATCTGTTTAAGTCTGTTTATTAGAGCCTTGCGTTATTATGTAATAATACGCGGCGTGTAATACCCCTAACTCCTAGGCCAGTGTTTGGGGGTGTTACAAACCTATTCTCATCGCTTCGCTTGATTGTGACAGACTTCACAGTCAAGATCGTTCTGGGCGTACTAACACCGACTGAGGATCTTACCTTGGTCCGTATGTGCAGCTGTGGGAAAGTAGGAATGACCGGCACATTCCTCTTCACACATACCCTTTATCACGACCACTGGGACCTCAGTCTGTGTACATGTGGTGGTATTCACAGTACAACATCCATTGGTTCACACCAGATGCATGAAAAAATGTCGTTCTGGTATTAACTTTTTTAATGTCAATATTTCTGTTTATACTAATTATTTTATAAATTAATTTGTTTATATAATTATCTCTGCATCATTTTTCTTCTTAACATCTTTTTCTTTTGTAGGGACAAGCAGTGCAGCAATTCCAGTATATGTCGCAGGATACTGATAGCAGTCAATATGTGACATACGTGGCTGATCAGACTGGAATTTATGTGCATATACGGTACGGGTACACACAGCTAGAGGATCATTTAGGCTCACCCTCTGCATTCCAGGTGTTCTAGCCGAATTGGGATGTGATCGGTAATGACGCACCACAGAGGGCATTACACAGGAGGAGACACAGTGAGCGGCGGCCAAGACACCATGATGACCCTCCTCCTCCTGAGTTTGCAGATCCGCATCAGCATTTTGATGCAGCAGTTGATGCTGGACAAATGCAGTATGATGCAGCAGTTGATGCTAGACAGATGGTAGTGGTTGAGCAAGCACCTTCTCAGGCACTACATCTGTAGGCTTATATAGGCGGTCCAGACTTTGGTCCCACATCCCAGCCGACTGCGGGATACACTCCTCACCTGCAGACTCCAGCTCCATATCAGCCACTATCGGATATTGGCGGTAGTACGGGAGGTAATGCGTTGTGGTCCGACGACTTCCTTAATTCGAGTTGAAATTTTAGTTTGTCTGGGTTGTTGGGATCTAGTGGTAGTGTGGGTGCAGGCCCTAGTCAGACTTCACAACATCTGACTCACCCTACTGCTACACCTTCTACACCACATACCCCGCAGCCATCATACTTTGGGATGACCATCGAGCAGCAGATTGATCGGTTAGAGTAGATACCAGCATCAGCTTGAACACCTATTCAAAACAATGAGCCGGAGAGTCTGCGTATGCAGCTGCGTTCGGTTCGGAACCCACCAGACAAATACGGGGATTGGACTCGTTGACTAGACTATATCATGATTCTTCTATTTTAGTGTTTGGACCTTTGTTTATTTTAAATTGAACAATGTATTTTGTTATCGTTGGGATTAGTAATTGTGAGATTACACTATGGTTTGATTTTTGATATTTGATATTTGATATTGACGACATATTTCGAATAATCAAACAACATCTGTTTAGGCTATAACTTTGTGTATATGTAGTACTACATGCACACATTATAGTGTACAAAGCTCATCTCATTCCGACTTCTACAAGTGTTTCATAAATAAGGTCAAAGTGGCTAACATACACAATATTTGAATTAAAAAACTGCATCCTGGTGCGGTATTGCATGCAGATTTCGAACAATCAAACGACATCCGTTTAGGCTATAACTTTGCACATACGTAGTACTACATGCACACATTATAGTGTCCAAAGCTTACCTCATTCAGACTTCTACAATTATTTCATAAATAAGGTCAAAGTGGCTAACATACACAATATTTGAATTATAAAAAACTGCATCATGGTGCGGTATTGCACGCAGATTTCAAACAATAAAAAACATCCGTTTAGGCTATAACTTTGCATATACGTATTAATACATGCACACATTATAGTGTCGAAAGCTTATCTCATTCTGACTTCTACAAGTGTTTCACAAATAAGGTCAAAGTGGCTAACATACACAATATTTGAATTATAAAAAACTGCATCGTGGTGCGGTATTGCGCGCAGATTTTGAATAATCAAACAACATCCGTTTAGGCTATAACTTTGCATATACGTAGTAATACATGCACACATTATAGTGTCCAAAACTCACTTCATTCCGACTTCTACAAGTGTTTCATAAATAAGGTCAAAGTGGCTAACATACACAATATTTGAATTATAAAAAACTGCATCCTGGTGCGGTATTGCGTGCAGATTTCAAACAATCAAACGACATCCGTTTAGGCTATAACTTTGCGTATACATAGTACTACCACCTAAACTCAAATTACCAATAAAAAGTTACCTAATTGTTTCCTGAACTTTGTCTCTCTATTCTATGTGCTATTACATTACGTCGCATTTCATAAATCGACTCTTGTTCTATGAATCATCATCATCAGCTTCAATAGGATCATAAATGACAAGTAAAGGAATATGTTCCATGAAATTGTTATACTCCATATAATTTTCCATTATCCGATGTACTGATGTATCAGTCCGTACGTGCAAAAAGGTTCACTCATAATCGGCCTCCAGACCCAGATACACCATTGTTGCTACGTTTATCCTGCCAAGAAGGGACCGTAGAGCACGACCTACTTATTGTTGTAGATGACGGAGATTATTAGGATATGACATACTTATTTCTACGCGGCTATGCCCCATCCTTCACTCGAAGTGTGCACCATGACTGCTGAAAGTAGCCATGTAATGAACGTGCAAGCTGAAAGGAAACTCCATTAGATTCTAAAAGCAAAGTAGGGCGTAAGGTATGAAGAATTCAAGTAGCAGGTAATTAGAAAGACTTTGAGAGGAGTACGTGAGGAATGAATATGTTTGGAGACCCATACCCTTTTTATAATACAATAGTAACGGTCACTGATAGTCCTAACGGCTAATGTACACCAGCATTTGCCAAACACGGTTCTTTAGCAATAACAACGATGACTGACAGTCCCAACACCTAGTACAACGGCTACTGTACAACCGCATTTGCCAACTGCGGTTTTTTGCAATAGTAACGGTCACTGACAGCCCCAACGGTTAGTACAATAGTTACTATACAACCGTATTTGCTAAATGCGGTTGCTGTGCAACGTTATGACCGGGCGCCACCATTTCTCCCTATAAATATTCCCCTCTTCACCCATCATTCTTCACACATCTCACAATCTCTCTCAATTACACAATCTTACTTGGAAATATACTCTCACACTATAAGCTTGTCTCACCTTCACAAACGTTGCTCATGGATATCCCATGCACCATGTTGCATTACGTTGAAGCAATGAACAACCAATCAGGTTTGTATTTTCAAAGAGCATATTCTACGTATCAATCCGATTTTGATATCCCCTTGAATATTACGTTCTTAGATTTTGAGAATCTCGTTGAGACGAGGCTGAAAGAGTAATACGGTTACCATTGCGTGGTCGAATCCATTCTCCATCGGTTACAATTATCTTCACATCCATGACCGTTTTGGGGGCCATTATAGATAAAGGGTGATGTCGACGTAGAACGGATGATTCATCAGTTCGTGTTCAACCAACAATGTTATACTAGGGTTGAACTATACGTGGTATATGGCTTTATAGAGGACAACCCCTTACCGTTACCTCCAAGGAGGACTAGTATGGGAGAGCTGGGGGCTATCTACGGTGTTGTCCAAGCGACGATGAAGAGGGAGGTCAAGGAAATGACGACAACTAGTGCTTGGTGTTAATATTTTTGTTGTCAGGATATCATCTTTCGCAGCAAAATAATATTTGTTTGTGTTAGGTTTTTCACTAGTTAAATTTTCCTAAAATGACGGAGGTCATCTTCAAAAATTAACGTAATAACAGTGTACGACGGAGGTAATCTTATATTTATAATGGTGTTATTCTGGTGCATTAAGCAAACAAGATTAAAAGCACAAATGATAATACAAATCCATTACACAACGCAAAACAATACATTCGTTCAGTCCTTCTTACCATAGCAATGAACATTAACAAAATGTAACAAAACAACATTAAACTGCTACTTCTGGATCGTAGTCGATCATAAGGTGAATTGCATCCACGTCGTCCTGGATTGGGATAAAGTTGCATACCATGTTCCGCACATCATAGTCGTTGTTTATCGGCATTGTACCCCAGCATGGCCATGGATGAGTACGCATAATTCTCCTATATATAATAGAAGTGACACGGTAACACTGGTCGCCATCCAAAATTGCGTCTTCGATCAACAATTTCAAGTGAGCATACGAGATATTAGGTAGATTTGGGATCTTAAGCCACTCTCCTCTTCCTTCATCTGTGGGTTCCATGCAAAATCCAAATGCAGTTGAGCTGCTAGTGTGTCCATGGCGACTCAAGGGAAAGGGAATGAAACTAGGTGAGATTTGTTCATATGATGTGCGCCTTTTATAATGAACAATTGAACAAAGGAGCCGCGTTTGAGTAACGCGGTTCTTGTTGTCTGGTCGTACGGATAGTACAGAATAAATAATAACATACATAATTGACGGTGTGGAGGGTGATTTTTCGGTATGAGGGGGGTCTATCTAAATACGGACTAGCTGAGAAGTCTAGATCCTAGAATTGCCATTCTGTGGAGGGCGGAAACCCGTTATTCTGGCAACCCTCAAATACCTACTAAATCGTCCGTCTTTCTCAGAAAGCATAAGGGGAGTGTAAGTGAACACTACACCCGCTCTCGATGGGCTCCACACGGACTTATGCCTCTATAAGGCGGAATTGACTAGAGTCGCCACCTAGTTTGACCTAAGGAACTAGGAAGGAAAGATGAGGATTGTAGGAACCGTTAATTGACTCTGATGATTTATTGCCTATGGATAGGACTTATCTGATCATACTAGAGATTCTGTGTGGGTTCGCACTGGGTTACACCCCTTAGGAGTGGCAACGACCACGACTTCGGGTTGGTGCCCGAGGAAACCTCGGTCTCCAATTGTCGGGATTGCCTTCTTTCAAAACCTTATTAGAGAGATTTAAAAGCCAAGGATAGGATTAAAAGAGGGGTGAGGAAAGGATGAGCTCGAAGAGCTGAGGAAAGGCTGGTCTTGGAGTTGGTTTGGTTGGAGTGTGAGAGGTTTTAATTGTTCTGAGAGATTTGAGATTGTTTCGGGCCTTCACGGAATTAAGAGGATGATGGGAGTTTTGGGGAGTAAAAGGACATTTCGGTCATTTTTGGTGGAGTCAAGGGGTGGTTGGATCATTTGGCTGATTTGAGGAGTTTTGTTGTGTTTGGATTTTGAAATGGTCGGGTTCTTGAGGTGTTTTGGGAAATCGAAATGGGTTGAAGAGGAATTCGGGTTTTGAGGATGATTGAGTATGGAAGAGGATATTTGGTTTACAAGTATTCGGGTTTTGAAGATGTTTCAGGTTTCTGGGAGTTTTCAAGAATTGGAAGTCCTATGTGACTTAGAGTTGGTTCAGAGGAGAGTTGAGAAGTGTTTATGGGTCCTAGAGCTCTGTTGGATTGGTTTATTCAGAAATGTATCTCCTAAAATTTTAAAACCGAAAAAAATCATTTTTGTTGAAAAAGGGCGGATAATCCCAAGGGATTACCCTATGTACCCCCTCGAACACGACACTTAACTAATAATAAGTGCCGAGGCTCGAAAGATGGGGCAATGAATTTATGTCGAAAAATAGGATTCAGAGAGAAACATCATGAATGAGATGTTCTCGGTTGAACCCTAGTAACGTCTCTAACTCCCGGGTTTTAAAACATTAAAAACCGAAAACATTGAAATCGAGCGGAAGGGAGTTAGACGATTCTAAAATCCCGGCTGCAACTAGGAAGGTCGTTACTTCCCTAGCACCCCGCCTTGTAAAAATCTAGGCTGCAATTTAGGGGAGGTTTGTCACCCTAATGCCCCGCCTAAAGAGATCCAGACTGCGACAAGAGAGGTTATGACCCCAGTGCCCCGCCTCGGATTTTTATTTTGGGAAGGGAGACAAGCGATGTTCTAACCGTGGAGGAAATGTTTTGAAGAGGTTAGACATTACTTGCTCTCCGAAAACGGTTTATTTTGAAGTTGAAAACTAAGTCAGAAAACTTTAAAAATTGTTCGGAATTCTCTGTAAAGAAACACTGATTTTGAGAAATGTTTTAGGAGAAAACTTTCTGTATATGTGAGAAGAACTTTCTGCATTTGAGAAGAGTTTTCTGTGATGTGAGAAGAGTTTTTCCTTTTAAAATTCCACAAAATGGTTTCTTTGAAATCTTTGACATGACTTTAATAAAAGATTGTCTTGAAATTCTTTTTGGGGTTTTAGGGAAGGAATTTACAAGTTGAAAGTGAAATGAAAGGAAACAGGTTTGAGACATGTGTTGGAAATGATTTGGTTTGACTTGTATCGGAAGATGAGCTGGATCACCATTCGGGTTTGACTTGGTTTGGTTTTCTGGTCAAGGTCAAAGCTTTGGTCAAGGTCAAAGCTGGGTCAAGGTCAAAGCTTGGTCAAGGTCAAAGCTTGGTCAAGGTCAAAGCTTGGTCAAGGTCAAGGCTTGGTCAAGGTCAAGGTTAGGTCAAGGTCAAAGTTTAGGTCAAGGTCAAAGTTCGAGTCAAAGGTCAACATTCAGGTCAAGGTTTGATTCTTGTGGTCTTGATTTGATTTTTATGGACTTGGTTTGACTTTTGTGGACCTGGGTCGGTGTTGGGCTTTGGGCCGAATTGGTGGGCTTGGGCCACTTTTGGATTGGGCTATGGGCCGAATTTGGGCTTGGTAATGGGCCGGTTGTGTTTTGAAATAAGCTTTGATTTTATTTTCAGGGTTGGGCCAAACATGGATTGGGCCTGATGGGCTTATTGGGCTGAACGGGTCAAGTTAGAAGTGGGTTTTGGGCTTCGGCTTTGGGCTTCGGCTTTGGGCTTCGGCTTTGAGCTTCGGCTTTGGGCTTTTGGACTTGAATTATTGGCTCTAGGGTTTGGATCTTGGGCCGTGGGTTTTTGGGTTGTGGGCCGGGGTTTGAACTTTGATTGTGGGCCGAGGTTTGGACTTGGGTCTTGGATTTGGACGGTGGGCCGTTTGGGCTTTGGACCGGTGGTGGGCCATTTGGGCATTGGGCCGTGGACTTGGGCTTTGGGCCGAGACGTGTTTGGGCTGAATGTGGGTTTTGGGCCAAGATGGATATTTGGGCCGAGTATGGGTTTTGGGCCAAGATGGATTTGGGCCGTGTGAGTTTTGGGGCAAGATGGATTTGGGCCGGTCATGTGGAATTGGGCCACGGATTGAGTGATGTGACATTGGGCCTTAGATTAGATGAGAAAAATTTGGAGAATCAGATTGGAGATGAGTTTATTAAAAAAAGTCAAAATTTGTATTTACAAAATGGTTATGGAAATGAGAGACAATTTCCGGGTTTGAAGATGGAGAATTTTGAATTAAAGAGCTGGAGGTCTGAAACGGAAGTGAGATTTAATTACATATATATACATGTATTAGGTACATTTTAGGGTTTAGAATGTTACCACATGAGATAGGCCAATAGTCTATCAGGCTAGGGGAACATTCTCTATCCTAAAGGGATTATTGTTTGCTTATACATAATGTGTGTTTTAAGGTTTAGGATGTCACCACCATGAGATAGGCCAATAGTCTATCAGGCCAGGGGGACCCCACTATCCTAATGGCTTGGTCCTAAAGGTCTAGTAACTAGGGCTTAGAAATAGTTAGAGATACAAGGAATTGAATTGAAATTCTGCAACAAAGTTATATGAAAAACATGTACATGTATAGCGTAGAGCAATCAATCATGAATGTACCACAGATCAAAACTGAAAAACCGACCTAAACAAGACTGATAAACTAGTCAGTTCAATTCCAATTACTCACGTTCAGAGACCAACATGGAAAAACCGCAAAGAAGAAAGCCGAGAAATTGGAGCTTACTGCCGTCGACCTTGAACTAGCTAAGCCTAGACTGGTGAGTGATTCATTTCAAACTGCTTCTGGTCTTCAATTTTTTTATTCCTCTGGATTGTCGGTCCGAGTATGAATTAAACCCAAACTAGCTCTTAAACTAATCCATACCAATTTCCTCTTTTAACAGGGATTAAAAGTTACAAGGATGCATGCATCGGGCTGCAGATTACAGATTAAAAAAGGAACATCTGTGGTTATTCACTTTTGAACATGAATCGAGCACTCGTTAAAAACAGAAACGAGATGAACAGACCAGCAATAGTGGTGTCCAGCAGCAGAATGAGAATAAACAGAGTTCTGAAAGGACGGGAAGCAAACAGTCAGAACCTAATTAGGATTTTTGAATACAATCACCTCACCAGCCAGGAAAAACTGAAGATTAAATTGAGTCAGAGATAAATACCAGACAGATGAGCATTAGGAATTTCCTGTAAGACAAAACCCCAGAAAAGTGGAACAAAGAACATCAAACATCCAAAAGTTAGTTCTCATGGTCTGAAAAAATTCTGGTAAACACAGCAGAAGGGTTTAGAGATGCAAACTGCAGTTATGTGACAGTAGTTGCCAGTTGATGAATTTCCAGTGGGAGGGTCAACTTTCAACTAATCCAATGCTCTTTTGCAAACAAAACCGGAAAACGAAGGTGATGCAAGGTTTCCAACGGTGGGTTTTCGAGGGTAGACGGGTTCCTGGTGTGGATGGTGGTGGCGAGAGTTTTTTCGACAGGTGATCCCGATGTGAGGAAGAGGGAGCTCGGGGGGTTTTATTTCAAAGCGTGGGTAGAGAACAGAATATTGAAGAAAGAAAAAACGTGTTGTCGCTGGGTCTTGGGATCTGTACCGTAAGGGTTTTTTTGATGTCTCTTTATAATAAGAGACTAGGGTTTTCTAGAGAATGTCAAACTAGTTTTCTTGTTGGGCTAACTTAACAAAATGGGCTTTATTGAGACAGTTGGGTTGCAAAAACGGACCCAAGGAGGATGGGCCACATCTATTTGGTCGAGAAAAAGAAAAAACGGAGTTATGCTACTCCCGAGTATCGAACCGAGGGCTTTTGTACCTCCCACAATACAAACCAACTGTGCTACCGCATCATTCAATATTTGTGTGGAAAATAGATATAAAACTGTGATACGAGCTGAAATAAAATAAGAGAACACTCTTTGCTTCCATCAAGATTTGAACTCAAGACCAATAGCTCTCTTAATAAACACAGTGACCAGTCAAACTAATGCATAATTCAATATACAAATGAGAGAAAATAATACAAGAGCTCTAACTCAAACGGTATAAACTCTAAAAAGGGATGGGTTTAAAACCGGATTGTCATTTGGAAATTCATTTTCGAAAAAAAATCGTGTTTCTATGAAATGCTTTGAAAAGGATTAAAAAATGATGGTTTCGTTTTAGCACGCACGCTGATATGTTTTTGAAAAAGAAAGGCGACGACCCCTCTTATTATTTCGGAATTTGCTTTATGGGGTGAGAATTTTTGGTGTCTACAGACGGCCGTAAGTTTTTTTTGATTTTTTATCTTTCAAAGGAGCTGTGTTTGGGTAATGCGGTTCTTGTAGTCTGGCGGTACGGATAGGACAAAATAAACAGTAACGTACATAATTGACGGCCACAATTTTTTTTTATTTTTTATCTGTCAAAGGAGCTGCGTTTGGGTAATGCGATTCTTGAAGTCTAGCGGTACAGATAGTACAGAATAAACAGTAACATACATAATTGACGGCCACAATTTTTTTTGATTTTTTATCTCTCGAAGGAGCTGCGTTTGGGTAATGCGGTTCTTATATCTGGCGGTACGGATAGTACAGAATAAACAGTAACATACATTATTGACGGCCATAATTTCTTTTTGATTTTTTATTTGTCAAAGGAGCTACGTTTGGGTATGCGGTTCTTGTAGTCTGGCGGTACTGATAGTACAAAATAAATAGTAACATACATAATTGATGACCGTAATTTTTTTTGATTTTTTTATCTCTCGAAGGAGCTGCGTTTGGGTAATGCGGTTTTATAGTCTGCTGTACGGATAGTATAGCATAAACAATAAGATACGTATTGACTACCACCATTTTTTTGGATTTTTTATCTCTCGAAGGAGCCACGTTTGGGTAATGCGGTTTTTGTAGTCTGGCGGTACGGATAGTACAGAGTAAAAGTAACATACATAATTGATGGCCGCACTTTTTTTTATTTTTTATCTTTCATAGAGTTGCATTTGGGTAATGCGGTTGTTGTTGTCCGGTCTATATATAGCGGGATGTTATCAACACTGCTCATATTGTTATTTTACACCAAAGGGTATTCTGTTCCTCACCGTTTAACTCTCTTTGTGTGTTGAAAGGAAACAATGTTTATTCCTTGCGAATTACACTTGCATTACATCCCGTCATTTGATGATTGTGGTTTTAAATTTGAGTCAACAGAATATTCCACGATCCGTCCTCTTACCATTGCACCTTTTTTCGACTATAACTATTTCAAATTTCTAGTTGAGTGTAGTTTAGATTGGGGATGAGAAGTTCGTACCTACGTCCATTGTATTCCGTAAAATGTTTTCTCACATCCGATGCCATTCTGGAGCCAAATGGCAATAGCAAACAATGAAGATGTACGTCTTATGGTTGAAAACTTCATGACCAACAGACGACGCATGGGCAAGATTCAACTACTGGTGAATATGAACCAAATTGATGGATAATTGTGTTAGATGTTTGGATGACAATAATTTTTATTTTTATGTTGACTTTAACAATTATTGTTCTGTGTAGCTCCTGCTCCGTCAGGTGTGCCTTAAGCAAGCACCCCAAAACTTATAATAAAAGTTATCATTCTGGTCATCTTTTACAACGTTAATTTTATGGTTATATGCCTTAATTAATTATGATAACGTTCTTATATTGATATACATTTTGTGGATCTATAGCGTTGACTAACAACATTGTACAGTTGAACACCTCATCTACACTCACTCCTATTGCAGTACTTAGTAAAATAAAAACAGTCAAACATTAACATTACCCACACAAACAACATACACATAAACGTAACTTACATTTTTTCTGTGCTAGCTTAAGGCACGACCGGACATAGCAGAAGCTACATATTTCACTAACTAAATACAGTACACAAAAAATTAGTACTAGTTACGGTCAGAGTGGCGAGATCCTTAAAGCCATTTTGCTTGAGTATTTTATCATATTTGTGGTGTCTCCACTATCATCCGAAGAACTGCTAGGGTATCCATGGTATGCTGGGAGTCTTCCGAACGGGATTGATTCATATGATTCTTCTTTCCTAAGGTATTGAATTCCATAGTCATGTCTGTCAACTCATGTGTAGGGGATTCTACAACAAAGTCTGTAAGGATGTGTGCCCTCCGATAGCCTAGTGGACGAGTGAACAACAAAGTCTGTAAAAGGATGTGTGCCCTCCGACAGCATAGCAGACGAGTGAACAACAAAGTCTATAAGATGATGTGTGCCCTCCCACAGCCTAGCGGACGAGTGAACAACAAAATCTGTAAGAGGATGTGTGCCCTCCGAATGAGCGGGCGAGTGAACTACAAAGTCTGTAAAAGGGTTCATCCTCGCTGAAGATTCTGCATCAGACACTAAATATTTGGGCTGGTTGACTGTGGTGCGAGAATATTAAGCAGCAGTACACCTCGGTTTGGTTTTATTGCAAGAGTTCCTTAAGGAAGGAACATTGGAAGTGGAGGATTGAATAGCGGCGCACACTTGCTTTCCCTTGTCCAGGTTTCATCCTTTGATTGAGGAATCCTGCTTGGAACCCATATTGCAGTGGGTTTGTAATGTTTTGGTTATGATTTCACTGAGTGAATGGGTAGATAGTGATTTGTAGATCGAGTTATGGGATGAGTGAATTGCCCCTTGCATACTCCCTTATATAGTTGTCGTCCTAAATGATAATACAACGGCTAGTTGGCCCACTAACCACCAATCACTCTCAGCCTTTCCTTTTTGAATGGAGTCTACATAACTCAATAGTTCAAATATTCAAGTGCAAAGAACTGTGTTTGCCTAATGCGATTCTTTTGCTATGTGGTCTCTCCGTCTAGCACACATTTATGACAGACGTGACAGGGTGTAAGAAGAGTCTGACCTTGACAGGCTCATTTACTGTTTTCCGTCAAAGGAGCTGCGTTTGGGAAATACGATTCTTTTGCTATGTGGTATGCCCGTCTAGCATACATTTATGACAGACGTGACAAAGTGTAAGAAGAGTCTGACCTTGACAGGCTCTTTTTACTATTTTCCATCAAAGGAGCTGTGTTTGGGAAATGTGGTTCTTTTGCTATGTGGTATGTCCATCTAGCATACATTTATGACAGACGTGACATAGTGTAAGAAGAGTATGACCTAGACAGGCTCTTTTTACTGTTTTCCGTCAAAGAATTGTGTTTGCCTAATGCGGTTCTTTTGTTATGTGGTATGTCCGTCTGGTACACTACACATATACACATACATGGTAGAGTGTAAGAATTGTTTAACCATCTTTTGATTGTGGTTGTTCTTTAAAGATGGAGGTCATTGTGTATTTTTATGACACCGATTTGGTGGTAGTATGCCTTAACTAATTATGACAATGTTCTTATATTGATATGGCCTTTTTATGGATTTTTATTGTCGCCTAACAACACCGTCCAGGTGAACATTAGTTGCATTTACTCCTCTTGTACTTAGTAAGTTAAAAAAAATCAGGTACTAGTAATGGAGGCTACATAATGAAGAAAAAGATTCAAATCTTTGACCCACTTTATTACAATCAAACTACCGTACGATACTAAACCGACAACTTTGGTTCATACATTTTAATTTACTACACCCGTAGTAATTGATGACACTCCATACCGTCACTAAGGTCGACTAGAAGTAAAACTACAACTTATTTAAGATATTACAACATAACAAAAGAGTTAAAATTCATTATCAGATGCACCAGGAGGTGTAAGAGTAGGATCGTAGTATCGATGCCCAGGAGTGTACTTTCCCAACTCCCGCTGCAAATATTTATAATAGTCAGGATCGTCATCCTCTCCCATTGGTAGGGAAAGAAACTTCAAGTATGCCTCCTCATCCCATTCACGGCGTTCGAAAGGGTCATCAACAACCTTAGTTGCTGTGTCGTTGATGATTGAAGTTGATGACTCCTTCTTTGACGAGGATGGTGCTCCCTTAGTGTGTTTCTGCTTTGGTGTACGAACTGTGGCTTTAGTTTTGGTACTTCTTTTGTTCGAAGTAGAGGATTGCTTAGCGACACCCTTGTTCTTATGATCATCCATGATCTCCTTATCCTGTAATGTACTATTAAGTTTTGCGTGATAGCTTGTGGAATGTGAACAAAATTCAGGTTGTATTTATAGGCGGATGGCTACACCGTGCCGTCATTGTAGTAATATGTCAGGTGAAAAAGAACCGCATTAGACAAATGCGGTTCATAGACACTGTAAAGTTGGAAACGTGTCACAGTCACATGTGTTTGTACTGTCGCGTCAGAACTTCCTGTAGACAAATAAAAAGAACTGCATTAGAGAAACACGGTTCATGGAGACTGTAAAGCTGAAAACGTGTCACAGTCATATGTATTTGTACTGTCACGTTAGAACTTCCTGCAGACAAATAAAAAGAACCGCATTAGACAAAAGCGGTTCATGGAGACTGTAAAGCTGAAAACGTGTCACAGTCATATATATATATATTTGTACGGTCGGGTCAGAACTTCCTGCAGACAAATAAAAAGAACCGCATTAGACAAAAGCAGTTCATGGAGACTGTAAAGTTGAAAACGTGTCACAGTCATATGTAGTTGCATTGTCGCGTCAGAACTTCCAGGAGACAAATAAAAAGAACCGCATTAGACAAACGCGGTTCATGGAGACTGTAAAGTTGGAAATGTGTCACAGTCACGGATGACAATAAAAAGACTCTGACCTTGCCGAATGCGGTTCTTTCCAGACTGGAGAGTGCAAAGAACCGCTTTTGCCAAATGCAACTTCTTTGCGTTCTCCTTTTCAGCTCGCTCACCGATATATATAACCCCATAATCTGCAGGTGGTTGTCCATTGCGTAGACTACCTCTTAAACTATCTACAATCTCAGTGTTATTCAAATAAGTTTTCCAAAGAAATTCTAGATCATATATTTCCTCCCTCTAAACATCTTTTATAAATTTCAAACTATCAAAAATACATCTGAAGAATGAATTACCATTCATTTTATCTCATGGATCTTAATCATCAAAATTTTCCCTCAGACGATGAAGATGATAACTCTTACGTACCTGAAGAAGCCTTTGAGGAAGAAGATCTCGATGATCTGGACCTGGAGCCAGAAAATCTTCCAGACGATTCAAATACTGTAGATGATGGCACCGGTACGTCTAACCCATATTGTGGTGCTAGTTTGTCACGATCATTCATGGGTGCTGGTTCATCAAATGCCCAGGCGCAGGTTCCGTCATTATAAGCAATACAAATTGGAGTGTTGTGAATAGTACACAGTCCGGCATATACATTACTGGAGCTCCATACTGTAGCGTGGGCTAAGAATTTGCCGAAAATCAGTTGTTCGAGTCTAAAGAAGAGCTTGTAACTGGAGTGCGCCGGTACCACATCCGGAAAAATTTGGATTTCACACCCGTAAAAAGTTCGAGTAATGTTTTCTGCATCAATTGTAAGAACGAGCAAGGTGAATGCCCATTTTATCTACGTGCGGTGGCCTCCAGATACACGTTGGAGTGGAAGTTAAAAAAATATGTTGTTCACACATGTCACCCTAACCTGGGTAGTCAAGATCATCGTCAGCTAAAGTATCATTTTATCGCTTCATTTATCCTCCCTTCTATCAGAACAAACCCGACCATAAGCATCAAGAACGTGATACAGCTCGTGTAGAACGAATTCAGCAAACGAATATCGTACCGAAAGGCTTGGCTAGCCAAGTGTGAGGCAATCAAACAAATTTACGGTTATTAGAAGGACTCTTTTGCCCAATTACCTAGGTACCTTCTTGCAATTCAAAAATTTGTGCCTAACACCGTGGTGGACATGAAATCCTGTGTGGAGACGAATGAGGATGGTGTTACGATTATGAAGCTTGTTCGTGTGTTTTTGGGCATTCGGACCATGCATTGCAGCTTTTCGATATTTCAAGCCCCTACTTCAAGTAGATGGTACCCACTTGTATGGTAAATTTAAGGGTAAATTGTTAGTAGCATGTGCTCAGGATGGTAATAACAAAGTTATCCCAGTTTCTTTTACAATAGTCGAAGGGGAAACCAATGAAGCGTGGCAATACTTCATGTACCATGTGTGTGGTCATGTAGTTGGCTTACGAAGTGGTGTTTCTATTATATCCGATCGTTGTCAAGGAATCATCAAGACGATGCAGGAGGAGGTATATTGGCGACCACCGTTTGGCTACCACTACTACTGTATTCAACACATTGCTTCAAACTTCAATGCAAGATTCAAAAACAAGGAGTTGAAATACTATTTAATAAACACTGGTATTAATCTAGCACCTTCTTATATTTCATAGTTCCACATGCCATTACTTGTTTATGCTTACAACGGTACACTTATACCATATTGGAAATGCAGCTTACATGTTTCCAAGGGATAAAGTGGAACGTAGGTGTAACACCCTGGATTTTCTAACTTTTTATTTGGTGAATTTTTTTCAGTTAAAGTTTCATATTAATAAGCAGCAGAATTAAAACTTATACCGGAGTATTACTGCCACACTCGCAAATAAACGAATGCTAAGGCCTAAATATTTAACTAAATAACCAAATCATTATTTTTAATAAGAAAATCCAATGTCCATAATAACAATTTATAAAATTGTTGAACTCTCAAAGTCTAAAATAAACTTCAATTACAAATAACCAGTCTATGTGAAGTCATCTTCCCAAACCCCAAGCACATCAACACCTGTGGCAGAAATCCAAACAAACACAGAAAGAGCCACGATAACGTTAGAGAAACTGAGTAAGCTACCACTTCACTTTGTAAAAACATTTTCTCTTTAGAAATCATTTTTTTACAATATATTCACCAACAACATACAAATCATTTCACAATATTATTACACAACGGGTAAAACAATCATTGCATAACACTTCATGTTTGGTTCTTAGTAACCCAAAATATATTAGTCAGATTATTTTAATAATCTTCCTTGTCCCAACACGCAGCCAGGACAAAACAACATTTCTCAACTTTTGGGTACAACACGCAGCTGTAACCCGGACCCCAACACACAGCCGGGAATCCAACTTTCTCACTTTTGGGTACAACACGCAGCTGTAACCCGGACCCCAACATGCAGTCGGGAATCCAACTCGCCACTAAATCCTTATGTGTGCACACCCCCAATAGTACAAAAGACTAAGGAGTAAAAATAGAGCTAACTGTGTCCTAATGCGACCCACAGTATCTCAAACTTATGCGTCCTAATGCGGCCCGCATTTAACATCTCATTCATGTGTCCTAATACGACCCACATGCACCATGGTTTTCTCCTTTTTAAATTATTTGACAGATATTATTATTCACACGTAATCTCATCATAATCCACACAACCACAAATAAATTGTGCAATAAATCATGGTGATTAAATAATTTTATTAACATCTCACAAAAATTTCCACAGTAATTTGAACTAATCATTTTTATAATCAAGTAACCATATAACCATCGATCCAACAATAATATGCTCAATACTTAAATTCAACAACCATTCAGTTTCAACCACGATCATACACACAAATTTCACATTCACTGTAAAATGTTATTTTTACGAAGGTATTAAAATCTAGTGAACATATTAACTTACCTAATATTTGGCTACGATTCACTTCAACCAAAGCACTCAATCAACTTTAATATTCCTCTTTCAAAAATTTAGAGCCTTTACTCTACTGGTTGAGAGAAGACGCAACAGAGGGTAACAGGAGTGAGGGTTTTTTTCTATGGGAGGAACAGAGTACCGAGAGAGAGAGCAGAGTGAGGGAGATGCAGAATTTTGTAAAGAGATTCGGGAAAGAGAGCAAAGTGAGGGTGGTAGTGCCCTGATAAAAGAACTGGGTGACTTCAATTTATAGGAAGCCACCGGCAAAACCAACGGAGCGAGGGAATATCAATCAAATTAATTAATGGATTCAAATTAAACTAGTTAACTAAATTACAAAAAAACCAAAGGTTAGGAAATATGGAAGGTTAAAAGTATTGTTATTAAATAAAGTTGGAAATATGAAAAGTTATAAATTATTAACTAAATGAAACAAGGAAATACCAAAAGGTAAAATCAATTTAAAAATGATTTACTTAATGTAGTAAAGTCATAGTAGTATTTAAATCATAACATAATTATTATAACTTAATCTTTAGTAAATAAATGTATCAAACTAAACAAATAAATATGATGATAATTACAACTACATTAAGAATAATAACCGACTTATTATCTTATATTTATTAAAATAACCGGGTTATTTATTTAAACGAATCATTTTTATTAGATACTATAACATGCTCATAAATTATAGTATAATCCTCATAAACTACTTACTATACTTGCAAACTAATATACTAAAACTATATAATAGATGTATTTTGAATCAACAGTATTATTTGAATCATATCATTATTATTATTATAGCTCCATTTTTAATAAATAAATATACCAAGTTAACTAGAGAAATACAAGGATCATTAATATGAAGATAAAATCACAAGTACCATAGTTTTAAAGTAGATTATTTTATATAAACATATTATCTTTATTAAATACTGCATAATATGCTCGCAAACTATATAATATACTTGTAAACTAGAAAATATGTATTTTAAAATTTATGGGTATTTCAGTAGGATACTGCATTTAAAGTCGCCGAAGCCAAAGATTGCAACTTTTCTTGACCAACTACCCCTGGAAAAGTGTACAGAGCTTACGATGATGGTAGACGGTGGGGTCATATGACATCTAATTTGGTGGAGTGTTTTAACGGAGGATAAAGGGTGCTCACATGCTACCGTGTGAAATCAATAGTAGAGGCCACCCTATACAAATTAAAGGGTTATTTTGTGCATAATGTCCAAACATATACTACGCAAAGAAATTCAAATGCTATGTTTATAGAGCATGTAGTCAACACAATGAACGTAAACGGCCAGTACACAATGAGGCATGGTGTTATACTCTGTGACCCAGTTACACTTATTTTTGAAGTTGATGACCAAGGCGATAGTACTGCAAGACGTCCACGTGTAAAGTTTAGGGTGTCAATGATTGACAAAACTTACGAATGCGGAGAGTGGCAAGCATTCAAGTACCCTTGTTTTCATGTTATAGTCGTGTGTGCAAACTTAGGAACTCGTTGGCAAGACTATGTTGATGATGTCTACAAGTTGGATACGATGACTAAGGTGTTTGGGGAAGTTCGTTTTAATACCCTAGGAAACGAGAGCAACTGACCAGAGTACAATGGTTCTGTCCTTGTGCCAAACCCAATGTTGGAAAGAAATATCAGAGGACGCCTATCTCACTCACGAATCCGTACAGAGATGGATGAAACACAACAGGGAGCCTAGACATTGCTCAATTTGTAGACAGTCGGGGCACTAAAAAAAGTCATGTCCGTTTAGGGGTAGTAACCGTTAGTTTGGCATATATTTTCTTAATTTTCCTATGTTTAACTAATAGTGTTATGTGTTTTAATCGCTCCTGCATTGACAGGTTGTGCCTTTAGCAAGCACAAAAAAGGGTGTAATGTTAATTGTTAATCACGTTTTTATGGTTCACTTTTGTTTTTATAAACTCATACGTTAAATGATACTACAACGACGTACGAAGTCTAACATTATGCTGATCTATATAGACACAAGCTAGCCGAACACAAGAGTGGAAAAAAACTGCAAATGCAGCTTCCTCGTACTCCCGTGTTAGAAATAACTGCATAAGCAAAACACAGTTCTTTAAAAGTTAAATTAGATTTGGTGAACTGCCTGAAAGAGCTCTATCGATGGCGGATTCTGCATGATCACTGCCTGAATCAACCATCGACAGAGATCTCTCAAACAGTGCACAAGTGCCTACAAGATCTCCAAAATCTTTATAAAGGAGATCAAGAGATAGTTTGTGAGATTGGTGAAGAATAAGGGAGGAAAGGTGGGATATTTATAGGGTAGAACTGGGGGTATTCGCCAGCCATAATAATAGCAAAAGGACCGCATTTGGCAAATGCGGTCCTTTTGCTATTATTGTCACCAACTCGAAATTAATTGGGCAGATTGTCCAATTCCGTGTTTGATTCCGAGAATGTAAATTTTAAGGTGCTTTTATCCCTTATTATTTTGTTTTCGCCACAACTTAACTTTTGTACCTGAAGATAATAGGTATACATAGATGTATAGCATCATAAGAGGTGTTTCCTTTGTTATTTGAACATAAATAGCTAACTATTAATGAGTTAGAAAATGATAATTAGTTTATTTGATTAGTATAAGGGAATAAGTAACTAACCAATAAAGATTAGGGGCAAATTTAGACACTTTAATGAGGGTAAATGCTACAACAAAAACATTTGATATTAAGCTTCTGTAGACCCATTCTCAACCTAATTTTTAGAGGTACACTAAGCTACTTTGTTTTTACCTTTTTAGCAAAATGTTGTGTTTTTAATTTCAGCTAGGTTGAATGAACTCAATTACCTTACTACCCCATAGCTTCTTGTTGTGTGTGCTTTCTCACAAATCCAGCTATTATCTTCAGTTAGTAACCAGACCATTTACTCATTCAACAACTATTGGTTTTGCTTCAAAAGTTCAACTAAATTGAGAATGAGGCCTAAAAAATGTTGAAAATTGCATCCAGGTCGAGGCATTAGGCCTCATTCTTAAACTAGATGGCCATTATTAGTAGAGGTTAATCGTCTGAATATGATTCTAAATGGGTGTTTATTCTACTAGTTAACGTATCTAGTTGAGAACTTAGTAAAAGGTCCAGAATGAATATAAGTTTATATGATTATTTGTGTAATAAGTATAAAGAGAGGTAGCTAGTCAGTAATGATGTTTAATAGAGAAGGTTCGTTGAGAGATATAAGGGAGCGAAATGCTTATCCCACTAGTGTTTGCTCATAAGATCTTAGATCCATGAGGCAACTTAATGGAGATGAAAAGCGAGCAAGAAGCTCTCGAAGCTAAGTAATGTTGGCCAAAAGCAAATAAAGGAATATTTAAGGGCCATGTTTGCCACTGATGTGTAATTTGATCACCTACAATGGCATATGTCACATGGGTAAAGAAGACACAAATTACTAATGTGTATAATAGTTAAAGGGGATGCTTAATAAGTAAGTTGTTGTACCTAAGATGGAGGATGCATAAACCTTGGGGGTTACTTTTGGGAAACAAAAGATTTCTAAGCAGGGGCGGCAGTAATTTTTGTGTTGAATATTTAAACAGGATCCTATGTAAATTAAATTTTAATATAAAGTATAAAAGACTAATCTAGCTGTGCTACATTATAAATATATATTAAGTTATGCAATAAGATAAAATGTAAAAAAACAACAATAAAAACAAAATAGAAAAAATATATTATTAGAATAACCACTTTAAAATAGTCATTATTCTAACAATATAATTTTAGAGTAATGCGTTTTTTCAGTTTTTTTTCTTCATAACAACAGTAGTCTATCTTGAAAAAATTGACAAAGATGTAAAGTAACACATGTTCAAAAGGATTGGACTTGGAGTAAATTGTGAGTGTCAGTAAACAAACAAGAGATGAAAAAAATTTATATTAATACTTAATAGAATAAAAGAGAGTAGTTGAAAGGTTGCATAGGAGAAGAAGGAAGATCAAAAGATCTATATATTTTTCTTAAAAAAATAGATACTTTTAAATTCATTATGGTGTTAATTAAATGATTGTACATAATTTTTACTTTTTAAAATTTCTTATAAAAAATAGGAAACTAGAAGTATGATGCCCAATTTTTAAAGGGTTCAATGAAACACCCTAAACACCCTAAGAGTCACCCCTGTTTCTAAGCAATGATGTCAACTCTATGAGTCATACGTGATTATTTTTAGTGTACTGAATCTGAAGCCTTAGACGACATTAAGTGCACGGAGTAATTACCCCTGTTTCTAAGCAACGATGTCAACTCTATGGTCATACATGATGATTTTTTTAGTGTACTGAATCTGATGTCAACTCTATGGTCATACATGATTTTTTATTCTACTGAATCTGAAGCCTTAATCGTGGACCTTAAGAGTGTTAAAGTGATTAGTCATGTGAGGATTAGTTTGATGCGTTTGGCTAGAGAATGTATAAAGACATTGTAATGTTATTTTTATTGTTTGGTGAGATATACCATTTTGTGATAATTAATGGCATCCACACGGTTGTTCAAGTAGTTTTTTTTTCACTACTCCGCCCATGCATAGAACTGCACCTGGAACAATTCATAAAAACCAGCTATTGTGTCCACTTAAACATGAAGGAGAAACTATTGAAGATTATCATCCACTAAAACAAACGGCAATATATAATAATCTCTTCTACAAGATTATATCACATCAAACAGCCAAATCAACCGATGGACCAACAAAAAACTATTCAGATAATATCGTAACATTTTTAGATATTGTCATAACACTCATTGAACTCTGAGTTTAGATATTGTCATAACACTCATTGAACTCAGAGCGTCAAACACAAAATGTCTCACTCAATAAGGACTAATGAGGAACATTCTTCGGCAGATTACGAATGACATTGTTCTTAATGCCAATCTTGGTTCTCATAACATCAATCCCGGATCTACTCATCTCCTTCATAACCTTCATCCTTACCATTCGCTCCTTGGACTGTACCGTTGACAAGCCCATACTTCTGTACCTGCAAGTTAACAAAAAACTTAAAACTTAGAAACTGTAAAAATCATCCCCCTCCCAAAAAGGAGAGCCAATTCCAAACATAATTTGTTTCATTGTAAAAAGAGATTTTGGGTTATGAACTCAAACCTTGAAGCCAACGATGCAGCTTCTGTCATTTCACTGGAAGCAGCCGATGGGCGAGGCCTCTGCTTGTAGTAGACAAGAAATTCTCGAGATCCTATCGATTTCTTAAGCTTTCCTTTATCAGTTGTTCTGGTTATGACAAGCTCAGAGCCACCACCTAGAAGTTCAACAGAGCTGCTTGTATCATTCACTGCAACCAGCTGTTTACCGTCTTCATCCATGTAACTACATATAGAAAAAAGATTTTTATATTAATATGACAAGGCTTGCAGCAACAGGACTTTATATATAAATATAGACAAACCAGGATCAGAGGGGAATTTTTACCTGCTACTATAATCATAGAATTCTTCCAGCTCAACCTCTTCATCATCACCTCCATCACCATAACGAACTTTACAATGACTTTTAGCCTCCATATGCTTCCTCACAGCCTCAAGGCTGGTAAATGGGTGACACCTCTCGTTGCAATACAGGCACAAATAATCTCTTTTCACCTAAACAGTCAGAGAAGGCAGTCAATCAACAGTTAATGTTGGAGGATAATCACAACATAAAAAAACAAGACCACAACAGTTTCAGATTCATACCTTAAGGCCAAGATAGGTGAGGAGACCACTAGGATCCTTGAGATACTCGATATCAGGAATGAAGAACCCATGCTTCTTGTGCATATGAACCATACAACTTTCAATTGTATCATGCTCCAAATCACACAAGAAGCAACAAGATGGGTCTAGTTCCTCCTCCATTTCATCATCATCATCATCATCATCATCATCTTCATCATCACTTACGTCACCATCTTGCACATTCATACCAGACAGAGAATTAGCAGCATCAGCAACCAAGTCTTCATCAGGATCAACCTCCTCCCATTCATCTTCACTTTCTTCTTCACTTTCTTCAATAGCCTTTGAGAGGAATGGCTTTACTGGTGCTGCACGACGGGGAAGAGGCCTAATTATTGCATCATCTTCTCCCTGTGCATTATCTCCATGTAATGCTCTAGTTATGTGAGTCTTAGAATTGAGATGTTGAGCATGCGCCTTGGCGCTTCTGTATCCCTTGCCACAAAGAGCACAGCTGTAAAGCATTGGGGTATTGTTTAATTTCTTCTTCTCCTCAGCCAACGCAGATTGCCTTGCCAGGAACAAAGCTTCAGTGACTCCCGGGACTCCAGCGATCTTAGGTTAAGAACAAGTCATAAGTTAGCAAATATTAGGTTTAAGCACTGGCGGGACATGACATGACATGACTATACTATGAGTACAACAAACAATACACAGGAGTCAGGATTAACATACAGGATAGACATGCGACTAAGAACAAAATTAGACGATAACCAATAAACAAGTCAAGCCTATTGCCTCCTGTTCTAGAGTCTTACTGTGTAAACTAGCAGTGAGCTAATTCATAGTAGAAAAGGAAGAAGAGCCCTGAGAAGAAAGAGTGCGGGCACCATTCCGGCAAATCAAGTTTCTGACAAACTAATAAAATCCATAGTTGGATTCCATCCGAGGCTCAAACGAGATTAGTGCTACCTCATTCAACAGGCTATAATTTCAACTTTTACATTCAGTCAAGTCCTTTGAAAGTCAAGTCAGTGAAAAACACTCAGTCTGCAAGTTGTGAAGACTCCTCGCCCCACGATACGAAAGTAACAATACAACGAATCAACTCAATTAAACTACTACATACTGGTCCAAGTTCATTATACTCGTCATTCAGATGCGGACGCTACAACCATTAAAAGATTATTACTGCAAAACAGCCATGGCGAGGACGAAATTCACATCACATTTAAACAGCAAACAGTAACTCGGCGTCCCTAGCCGGAAACATAAACCTTTGACAGCGGATTTGTGTGTTCATTCGACTCAATATATACCTCAATTCAAAACTAAAACAAACTCAATAACCCTGAAAATATCCTTCCTTCAAAAAGCAACATAAACAGCAATTTTATTGAAACAATGCCTAATATATAGACACCAAGCCATTAGACAGAAGTCAGTCAAACAAAGATGGATAAAATCAGCGTAAGAGAGGAATATAGAGGGGCGGTAGAAACCTTGCGTTTAAGGTTGTAGCGGTGCCATTCCGACTTGTAATGAAGCTTTTGTTCAGACTCATCATTGAACTCCTTGTTACAAGCGTTGCACGTAAGCCCTGGCATATTCTCCTTTCTTTTCTGCACTCAAAATCTATGATCGCCTACCAATTAGTGCGAAAATTCGTTATGCGGTCGATTACCGATAAGTTTTTAAAGAGAACCAGTAGTTAAAACAGAAGGATTTAATGGCCGGACGGTCCTTATATATACACCCACACAATTGGAGGCAGAACGAAAAGGAGACGACGGCTAGCAGTCGGTGAAGAAAAAAAGGGTTCTACGTTCACGGCGACACAAAAGATGGACAAACGAGAGGACAGCCATTGCGTCATTCAGTATCCGTGCCGGTTTGCAGCAGTACTCGTAGAACGGGGTCGGCTTTATCTCTGGGCCTTCACACTGACAAGCCCAAAATAACTATTTTGTCTGGCCCATTGTAATTTGAACCTTAAAGAGCCCATTAGTCAAGAGCTTACAACGATATTCAAACAAGAAGACGGGATACAGCATGCGGAGGTTTTTTTTTCAGGTAGAAATGATGCGGAGGTTGGTTGTGTGGATAAGTGGCTTCCGACACCTCCTGCATTACTCACACCCAAAAGACCTACGTACCCTTCATTGCTTTATCCTATATTCTCTATCCTCCAGCTCCGCGATGAATATAATCTACTCTCTCTCTCTGTTTTCAAAAAAAAAAAACTACTCTCTCTCACACACATGTTGAAAATCGATGGCCCTCCCTAAACTAAACTTATCCTCTCGGTTCCCCAAAAAGCCCTCGCTTCTGAAAAAGCAGCTCCCTCTAACGGACCAACGGGAATTTTCTGAAGTGCCACCCCCAACCTCCTTTGTCTCTCTCTTCCCCTTTTCCCGAGCATAACCGTTGCAAACCCGCAGTTGCAGAGATCCGTCTTTCTGTACCGTTAAACCCTCCATGGCAACCATTCCCAGGTCCCGCCAGGATAACGATGAACGATCCGCTGGCGGGAAGATAGTGAGGAGGCGCCGGGAGCGGCCGACTCCCTACTCGCGCCCTGTAATACCGCCGGCCGTGGAGTCAGCTGACGTGGAGAGGAACTTTGGAAACCCTAAATATTGGCTCTCTGGTCTGATGCTCCCTGCCAAGATGATTGCTACTGGGGCTGGGAAGATCTTTTCCACGGTCTTCGCTGCGGATTCTGAGTCATCTTCTTCGTCTTCGGAAAACGAGGATTCCGCTTGCGGTGAGTTCTGGATTTATTACGGTGTTCGTATTTGTCTGAGTTGGGTTTTGTGTTAACTTTCCCGTGTTGATGATCCCGCTCCCACTTTGCTGTAAAATTATTGCTACAGCGTTCAAATCAACCTAGTTCTACGCGGCTTTGGTTTTTATTCTACTTTTTTTATCAAACAAACAATTTTCTTTCTAATTTATCGCCGTACGCCCTCTGTTTGCGTCCATTTGAATACAAGAGTTTAAATTTGAGCCAAGCTTGAAATTTAGCGCCCCATTTTTGCTGTGAGTGGTATGTTGTCGGAGACGTTTTAGAGGTCTGGAAATTCCGTTTTTTGCATGCCTTGAGGATTGATTGTCTGTTAGAATCTATACAATGTAAGTGGTTGTAACTTGGCTTACATAGATGTTTGGGTTTGGTGCGGGGTTTTTGATAGGCTTGACAAAGTTGAAAGCGGATATGGTTATCGAGGTTTCATCAGTCAGCATGGGTAATGTTGAAAGGTAAACTTAATTAATGGACTTAACAGGGGTAATTTTCTAGAGTTAATAAGTGAGGAATTTCAAGAGTTGTATCCATTAATGTGCCAGGTCGTTAATTAGATTCGGGTTAGGAGAGTTTAACTCATTAATGGAGTCAATAAGTATGGGCCGTTGAACTCAACCTAAGACGTTTAAGATTTACACGTGTCATTTGCATAGAGCAGTATGTGACTTGATATGAATGGTATGAGTTGATGAATTTCCTCCTCAATAAAACGTCCATCAATGAATTATGCTTGAGACTACGACTTGTGCTGAATATGCTTACTTACCACCAGTCACTTAATCAGCAATAAAGTTGTTTTTGCGGCTCAATGGGTCCTTGAACTCAACCTAAGACGTTTAAGATTTACACGTGTCATTTGCATAGAGCAGAAGGTGACTTGATATGAATGGTATGAGTTGATGAATTTCCTCCTCAATAAAACCTCCATCAATGAATTATGCTTGAGACTACGACTTGTGTTGAATATGCTTACTTACCATCAATCACTTAATCAGCAATAAAATTGTTTTTGCGGATCAATGTTCAAGGAATTCAGTTTGTCTGATTTAGCTAGTGTTTAGGAGATTGCGGCTGAGGAGGGAAATTGGGTTGATTGAGTACGTTATGATGAAGTGGAGCACATAGTATCTTTTTCTTTCGGTTGGTGATTATATGCTGTATATCTTTGCTTTCTAGTGCGTTTTCTTACTTGATCACTTAAGCTATAGTGTCTTTTTTTTTTAAAACAAAAATCAAAGTTCTTAAAAGGGTTTGACTGTGAACCTCTATCTGGTTGCAAAGATGTTGATAAAAAAGCTTGATTCCTCATGCAGGTACTACCTTCATGGTTGTATCAGTTGATGTTTCCTCAGAACTATAGTGTCTTTTTTTTTAACAAAAATCAAAGTTCTTAAAAGGGTTTGACTGTGAACCTCTATGTGGTTGCAAAGATGTTGATAAAAAAGCTTGATTCCTCATGCAGGTACTACCTTCATGGTTGTATCAGTTGATGTTTCCTCAGAACTATAGTGTCTTTTTTTTTAACAAAAATCAAAGTTCTTAAAAGGGTTTGACTGTGAACCTCTATGTGGTTGCAAAGATGTTGATAAAAAAGCTTGATTCCTCATGCAGGTACTACCTTCATGGTTGTATCAGTTGATGTTTCCTCAGAACTATAGGATAAATGCTTGTTGGTCTTTTTATCTTTGATATATTTGGGAGGAGATTATATTATTTTCCTTATGTTTATCCTGAAAGGCTAAATAACTACTATTGTCTTTACTACTTCAGAGAGTGATGACAAGGAAGAGGATGTAGTTGTATCACTTCATGATCAACTGAAAGAGGTATCCCTTAATTGGAAAAGTTCTCTCATTTTTAGCTTTGATTATAGCATTCTTTGCATATTGTAAGTTTCTGGATGGTTGAGGGTGTAGGTGGCGCCGTCACCATTTGGAAATAGTGAGAATAAGCATTTGATCCAGCAGCTGATCACCCATGAGGCATTTTCTAGGTATAGAAAAGAACTTGTGGAATACTTGCTTCTGATTTGTGTTGTACCAAGTTTATGTCTGATGATATCCTCGCCTTTTCACTTTAGCTGGTATTAAATGCAACATGGAAAAGGGATACTGGTGGTGCTTTTTTCTGATTTGTGTTGCATTCATCTTTGATTAGTGAAGAAGGAGAGGAACTAATAAGGCTGATCAAATCACGTATTGTCAATGATGGTGGGAGTTTGAGAAACATAGGTAATATTATGTCTCACTTTATCCCCATGCCCTCTTAAGCTAGCTTGGTCATGATTTGTGAACCTACTAAACATTGGAGCAAAGCGACTTTTCTTTTCTCACTTATTTTTCTTTTGAAAAAGAAACAGAAACGACTACCGACACAAGAACTGCTGCTATTATGGAAGCCAAGAAGTGGTTGGAGGAGAAAAAGTCTGGGTCAGCATTGAAGCCCAAGTTGAATGATCAATGTCACGCTTCTGAGCAGGCTCCAGTGAGTTATTTCTCCTTCTTTAAGATGATATAGTTGTGGGTGTACCATGTCTTCTTTTATTCTTCCTGTGGTGGCATTTGAGCTTGAAAGTCCAGTTTCCAATAAATATGCACTGCCACTGTTCTTTGCAAAAAATACTAGAAAGGAGTAGGATATGTTCATCTACTTTGTTAGCTTAGCATTACATATTGCTTTTATTTTTTGTAAGACCCAGACAATTCTGTTTCTTTGCAGTCTGATGTGCAACTCCGCATTGTATCCTTATGTTCTTACTCTTGTTTTTCTTTATGGGCATCGGTTTGCTTTAGATGGTATTTCTACTAGTATGCAGTTTACCAGTAACGTTGTATGAACACCCTCCTGCATTCAATTGTAGTTTTAGGTGCTTTCTCTGTCTAGCTCTAATGTGCAACATGGTAAGCAGACTTCTGCAATCTCCCAGGGCTATGTTTACATGTAGCCAGCTACCCTTTCTTGATGATATTGACCATTTATATTGTTTCAACTGCTGCAGTTCCTTGAAGATGATATTGGCTCTCCTGTGGATGTAGCCAAATCATATATGCAGTCTCGTTCTGCATGGTCTCCACCGTCAACAAAGCACATTGAATTTAGTACACCTTCGACAGCACACAGCTCCAAGGAAGAAAAGTTCAAGTCCATATTTCCTAACTCTATACAGTTGTCTGAGGTACGTATGATATTTGTTATCTGGTTTTCTCGTGTTCATGGAAATCTTTACTGGCGAAGGAGCTATTACTAATACTTAAAGAACATTATGAAATTCTCGACCAACCTATTGCAATTGTCTGTGGTAGTGCTATTTGCTTTTCTGTCATGAAAAAGGTATTGTGAGTTAATCTTGTAAGGTATAGTCAGGTAAGCTGTTAAATCTGTTTTAATCGTGGAGGCCTTTATGCAGACAAGAAGGAGTTCTCTTTTGAGTGGGTCATGGAATATATTAGAGGAGATACGAAGAGTTCGTTCCAAAGCTACAGAAGAGCTATTGGCCACTACTACCCCTTCCAAGAAGGATGATCGTCTCACTTCTCCGGAAGGCAAGTTCGATGAAGGGGAGCCCATTACTGAGATGAGAGATGAAGGGACGACAGGAGATCAATTGTATAATTTGTCTTCAACGCTGCATGCAGGTTGGTTTTTGCTGTACGAAATGAACGAACCTTATTCGTTTGCATATTGTATTTTTTCAGCTTATATCTTGTTATGTTCGTTAGTTTATGGTTGATTGCTATAAACTTCTTGCAGGTAGACTTGAAACTGTATTTTCAGAAAATATGCAGGTGGAACCAGATGGATTGCATAGTGAAGCTCTGCCTGCCAATGGTAACAGCTCAGCTTATGACCTATATAAGGTGGTTACTGAGCGACTCAATGTTCAATCTTCAGTGATATCTCTTGAGGTGAATTTATCGGTGTTTGCAAATACCCAATTCCTCTCTACTGCGTGCAGGATGGAGAAACTGTTCAGGTTGCTGAGGATGCGATAGTGAATGCAGATCCTGATGCGAATTCAAAGCAGCTAGATGGTGTGTTATTAGTTTCATATCTATACTGGAAAAACTGGTTCTGGATGTCTGAGATTTTGCTCTTGAGCTGATACAGTTAAAACTCAGGATGAATTATTCTATCTATTTGAATATTTGTCTGGTGTAGTCTCTTCAAATTGTTTTTTGATAGAAGGATACTATAACTGTCCATATTCTGGTTTGTATTATCATCACAATATGAGCAGTGTCCTGAATGTTTGCCTTCGAGTAGTCTAGTACATGTGGTAGCTCCATTTAACCCGGATGAATTATTCTATCTATTTGTATATTTGTCTGGTGTAGTCTCTTCAAATTGTTTTTTGTGATAGAAGGATACTATAGCTGTCCATATTCTGGTTTGTATTATCATCATAATATGAGCAGTGTCCTGAATGTTTACCTTCGAGTAGTCTGGTACATGTGGTAGCTCATATAGTAATAAGCTATACCCCAAGAATATGTTTGACCTGTGTATGCTAAAGTTTTCATTTCATCATTTGAAACAGGACGTGCCCTCCTAAAGAAATCTGATGAATCTAGAGATTATGCTGCACAAAACGGATTTCCATCTGGTGCATCCAGGTCTGTGATCGTTAGTCGTTCATTATTTCAAATAGTACCAAAAGTCTATAACTGACCGTCTTCTCGGGCTATCAGTTTTTCTGTTGGAGAAGAAGAACGAAACAATTACGAGTCACCTGACCCAGAGATGGCGGATGCAAAGCATCCAACCATTGTCAATATGGACCCCAGTGACCACCCTGCAGAGAACACAGAACTCCTGGAGCCAGCCTCTCCCACCTTTCCTAGTGTGTCTCAGAACAGCTCTAGCATGCTAAACGAAGAGGGTACACATGTTAGGATCGGCCGGTCCACTCCGAAGAGAAGAGCCGCTGTGGTAGCTGAACTGAAGGGAGCTGCGCAAGTCAAGCCTAAGCCCAGAAAAGGTAGGGCGAAGAGAAAGGACGAAGAGGTAAAATGACTTCCCAATTAATTAGGTGATAGTCTACTGTATAATTACTTCGTGTACACTACTAGAGGGAAGAGTAGGTGTGTATTTGTTTCCGCCCGTGATTCCATGTAGGTTTTCGCTTTGCATTTTCTCGCTTTTTCTCTTACCATTTTTTAGTTTCTCGTGGAGTCTGTATCTGGTTGGTTAGCATCCACCATTAGGTAGAACAGGAGGATTTCTTCCGTTAATTATGGTCGCGTCATTGTGTAGTCTGTCTGTTGTGTTATCTCTGGTGTAGTGAAGTTGTAGCAGATTAATGAGTTATTGTTGTTGATGTAGTCTGACCTTATCACACTCATATTCAAGGCAGAGTGGCTGAACAAACCCTGAGCTTATCTCTTCTGGTGGTTTTAGTTCTGTGATTCTAGTCAGTTGTCTAGCGCTTGAATTTGAACTTCAAACTATATTCTTTCTGCGCTATTGTTTAATAATGGTCTTAGAATGGAGTTCAATTTTTCTTACTGTTTGATGTTTGGGAAGAAATATTTCTCTTGACATATGCTGTCAATGGTGCCATTCTTTTGGTGATAAAGAGCTGACCACCCACCCACTGTGCATGAGCGAGCAGTTGAGGTGTCCTTTTTTTTTTTTTTGATAATTGGCTGGTTGCCCAGCTTACATAGCAGTACTGAGGCATGAATGCCTTTCCCGCTTGAGTACCCTTTAGAGAAACCAAACAAAGAAAAGAAAACAGAGAGAAAAAAATAACGTTACCGAAGTTGAATCTTGCTCTAGCCCTACTAATGTTACTAGCTAGGAAGGACCCTTAAATCTACTTAGCCTTCTTCTTGCCCCTCAAGGCCACCTTACTAGGTTTTAGTAAGTTGAGGTGTCCTTTGGTGAAGGTTCTTGACCCAACTCCGGTTGCTGGACATAGCGACTTAG
Organism: Limonium bicolor; assembly: GCA_023374045.1. NCBI lineage: Eukaryota > Viridiplantae > Streptophyta > Magnoliopsida > Caryophyllales > Plumbaginaceae > Limonium > Limonium bicolor. The sequence continues at coordinate 249,995,924 of CM041777.1, read as the reverse complement.
ATAAGTATTGATGCAGATACGAATAAAGTGCACTATCACACAAACAGAGAGGGAGAAAGAGACGGGCAGAGAAGTGGAGCAGCGAAGATGGGTACAATTTTTGGTAGATAAACACCGATGGAGCTACTATAGGGTTAGCAGATGGTGGAGTTGGGAGGAGCACAAAGAGGGCCCCACATTCCTGTTTTGCTTTACCTCTAACAAATGTATCCGTCAATTCTTATCCTGCTGAACATCTCTGTCGAATAATCATCATAGCACAATCGGTAATGAAAACAAACGGAAACGCAGGCAACGTTAACGTTTAGAAACGCACTTTGCATAACTTACCTGTCTCATTAATCGTAACTGAATGCTCTAAAAAATCGCAGGTTAGCAGTTCTAGTTGCCTACTTTTCTCTTTTAATTCATTAGGATCCAACTCAAATGAGGTTGTTTTTGTAGTGCTAATTGAAAATCAATCAAAGCAGTAAGAGCAACGGGGATCTGTGATTTGTCACTTTCTATTTTTTAATTCATTGGGAACCAAGCTTGTCGACTGTTGAGGCAGTTCTGGTAGTGACAATCGTGAATCAATTAAAGTAAAAAGAGTGAAGGGGATGGGGAAAATATCCAACTAAAGGAAATCTCGTGATGGAGAAATAGAGTGTCAAATCTGTGGACCTGATGGTAAAGATGGATGTAACCTCGAAAACTGAGTTAGATGTGAAGGCAATTAAAAGGATCAAGAAGAATGGTCCTTCGCTGGGGAAGATGATGGAGTCATCACTTTCACGGCGGAGGAAGTTGGATAAATGTGACCTGTGGAAATTAACACTCATCCAAGTCATTCTTGGCCTCAAGATTTATTTCGTGGTAATGGAAGGTTTTTGTAATGCAAATTCTTGTATATACTTATGTGTCCGTTCGTTCATTGCTTGAATTTTTTGATGATGATTAAGCTGTGCATTAATCTTGGCCTTTATTGTGGGGATTAATGTCAGCGGGAAAATCTAGTGTTTGTTGAAGACGATACTAAGAATATATTTGTATGAAAAAGACAACAATATCCATTACTTTCCTCTACAATTCTCGACAAGAGTGAATACTGAAATGACATCGAACAGGGGTAAAAGTGTAAATGGGATTTGTATAGAATCAGCATCACATTTTTAAAACCCTGAACGCACCCTTTACCTGCGTTATGATTAATGTGCCATTTTAGCTTAATGTCTCGCTTTTGAACAAAAGTCGGTACCTAAAAAGTGGGCCTTTATGTGCACATATCGCTGAAAACCCACGTTTTGCCCCCATCGAACGGAGCCTAAAAGGATCAAGAAGAATGGTCCTTCGTTTCGGCTAATAGAAAAAGAAGGGGAAGATGATGGAGTCATCACTTTCACGGCGGAGGAAGTTGGATAAATGTGACCTGTGGAAATTAACACTCATCCAAGTCGTTCTTGGCCTCAAGATTTATTTCGTGGTAATGGAAGGTTTTTGTAATGCAAATTCTTGTATATACTTATGTGTAGTTAGAGATAGTTACATTACACCTAACAATACAAACATGCACATTGCATAAGAAAAAAATGTATAGTAACTTATCTAATACATTTTTATTGTACATTGAATGTACATTTTTGTATGTCCACATTTACAGTTTTGTATACCCACATATACAGTTAATATAATTAAAGATACTTATATATGGGTGTAGCCAAGAGTTGATTTTTTAAAGAAGTGGGAGAACGTTGAGGTTGGAAAATGACAGTGTCATTATGGTGTACAAATTTCGCTCGAAAGAAGACATATAAATGACGATAGAACTGTGAGTCCTTAAGCTTAGTTTTTCTAAAGGAATCATCCTCTCATCCTCATGAAATCACCCCTAGTTTGAAACTGACCTATCTAGTTTTGAATCTACTTTAGTATGGGTTAAAATTCTTCTTAAGTTTTATTGTCACTAGAATTAGAAAGCTAATCTATGTTGATAACCTTACTGCTAGGATAAAAGGATTTCTTGTGCTTGGATTATGGTAGACATCTCTTATGACTTTGGATTAGAAGGTTGTTACTTCTCAAGGGTCTAGATGAGAAGGAGTTTGGACAAGACCTCAAGACCTTGGCTTTGTAAAAAGTGTAACAAATTAAGACATGCTACTAATGTTTGTCAATAAGGTGGATAAATTAACTAACCATAGTGAACAGTGATCTGCTAAAAAACCCAAAGTGAAGAAGAAACATCAAGAACATAAACTTGTAGAGGCTACTAGGCCCTAAACCTATAGCATTGGAAGCAAAAGCATAGAGTTAGTCAAACTCAATTTACTTAAAAAAATTGAGAAATAAGGGAAGCTTAACGCTATCAAGACCCGAGTGGGCACAACTTCATCTGAATAGAAGTAAATAAAGGAACAAGATCTATGGTCAAGCAATTGAGGTTCTACGAAACCTCATAATGGGTCAGCTCAACTTTGCATCAAGGGTGGTTACATCGATCGTTGACCTTGATTTTTTTAAATTCTTCCCCCCTAATTAGGGTAACCGTATGGTTAAAAACCTTTCTCTAACACCCTAAAAATTGAGGCAACTATTTTTGTTAACTACCTCAATGCTAGGCTATAGAGGATGCTTGTCCGACTCAAAGTCAAGTATCATAGTCGGGCTTCAGTTTGATCGGCTAAAGAGAAGCCTTTAGATGGTATCATACTAACACTCATGCTTGCCACAAGGATGAAGATTCCCTTTCAGTTCTAAAGTAATATATGGAAACATTCTCCTCCACTTATGGGATTTGTACTGGTCCTAGTAAGTGCTAAGTTTTTCTATGAGGTATTAATGAGCATACTAAAGAGAAATTTTTCTTCCTTGGAAATTTGAGAAATAGTACTTCCCATTAGATGCCTTGGAGCTCCTTTTGCAACTCAGAGACTTACTATATATAATTATGAGCTCTCAACATGAAGCTTACTACGACTGTCACACTCTGGTGCGTTAAAAAACTCTCTTATGTACTGATCAAAAGCATGTCGAGCCTTAAATTTTGTATTCTTTAAGTCATTTATTGTCAAGATCAAATCCATTTGTAGGATTTTCTTTAGTCTAATAGGAATTCAAGAGTACACATTATTGTTTTGTTACTTAGTATACTACCTCTCAACTAGAGGACATTCACGGTCTGAGTGTGAAGAAAGATTTAACATGAAATAAAGCCACTATTACTAGAATTATGATTTACATGAACAACTATTATGAATATGCTTTAGCTAAATGGTGATCAATGGTGAATTAATGTAATTGTAGGGTCTTTATTCACCTTCATTTTATTTGATTTATGACATATTTCACCACTTTATAGAGTATTTCCTTAATATTAGTGAACTGACACATTTTGTATATTATATTAGGTAACAACTCACTGAAGCATGCATGAAAGAATCAAAGAGAGATCGTGGCCAAGAATTAATGCTTTGGGAAGTATGTCAAGTTCAATGGGAAGTTTTGGGAAGATTTTAGTGCAAACAAGCTCATTTTGGGGTCGACCGACCCAGACGCCCACCCTAGTAGGTTGGTCAGACTCATTTACCAACTACTGGAATCGACTGACCCAGATGACCGCCCCAGTGGGTCGATTGGATTCGTCTTCCCAGCTACTAGAATTGACCAACCTAGATGACCGCTCCAGTGGGTCGATCAGACTCATCATCTTGCCTACTGGAATCGACCGGCCCAGATGACCGCCCTAGTGGGTCGGTCAGATTAAAATTGCACATGTAACGTCCTCTTCTAGAGGCGACCAACCCAGACGACTGCCCCATTGGGTCGGTGTAGCAGAAATATATGTTACTATACTTCTACCTAGGTAGTGTACCTATCGTTTTACGGGTATAGTGAATGAAGTGGGGTTGTCGATCTTAGGGACCTCGTTCAATTAATTGACTACTTATTAACTAATTGAGAAACCTAAACTTAACTAAGAAAAGCATGAAACGTCACCTTTTCAGGTTTTACTTAATTAATCTAATTGTAACTAAATTAATAAAAAAGAAATAAAATAATTAACAAACAATAAACTGTAACAAAGTGAAAATTAAAGGTGATTAATGTGATAAATAAAAGGCGCTCCTCGGGTTGTTCTGCTAACCTATTTCTTCAAATTCTATTAAATAACAATTTCACTAACATTGCAATAAACTTAGGAACTATAAATAATTCACCGACCGGGTCATGTACGATGAATTCTAATTGACTGGAAGAACTAGCAGTAGACTAATGCTCTAATTCGGAAACAAATCAATTGCTTTAAGAACAGTTCCTATTGGAGATAGATTAACTTATAGACAGGGTCATGCTTCTAGTCGTTAATCCGGGTTAACTTCCTATGTATTGTTAACTAATCTCAGCACCGCATTTTGATTAGAAAACTACAAACGTTACTTTGATAATTAGCTAAAGAATCAAAGCACATTAAGAATTACATGATAAAATTCTACAAAATAGGTTCGCTTCCCCAACCCAGGGTACTAAAACAACTACTCACTCATATTCAAAAACAAAATTTACAACCCAAGAAGACATTAAATAAATTAAGATAAGGAAAGAAGAAACTCTAATTTTGAAGAAACTCTAATCCGGATCCCGGTCCTGTTTTCTATCTTTGCGTTGTCGTTTATGTCTGATTGGTGCTTTGGATGACTCACGCCTCTCTTAATCTGGTGAACGATTGAAGTCAGTGATGTGGAAAGGATGAATATGGATGTGAATGAATGGGTGGTGAATGAATTGTATGGCTTTGAAGAAAGTGTGCGTGAATATATTGGAGGATGGATTGATGGATACGGTCCATGAATCCCCCATTCTTGATTATATAGCAGCGTTGGACGTTTATCTCTACGGAATAAGATAAAAGAATTATTTTGATCTTTTCCTACATAGCGGTGCTCTAAAGAATCAAATCAGCAACCCCGTTCGGACTTGCTGTTGGGAAAATTACTAACATAAGTAATTAAAACTAGCTAAACGGGCAAGTGCACCCAATTCGTTGCAATATAACAAGTGTCGTATCCATAAGAAAATTGGTTTCTAAATCCCAACCTTCGGTACTTTAGTAAAATGCAAATAAAAACAGTAAACAAAGGTTTAGCCGAAGGCAAGCTTAGTTGTTTGTAAATGGAAAAGCAATAAAACAGTAAATTGTTTGTTTGATGGAATGGGTGGAAAAGTACCATAGGATAGTGTGGAATAACCTAAATCACACAAAGAATCTCATAACCATAATTCATTATCTCATTATCTATTAGAGTTCAATTCATGAATCCCTAAATCATGGGAAACCCAATTCTTACCTAATTAATCAAACCCCTTAATTAAAAGAGGTTTAAGTCACTAAGTAGCATTAAGTAAAAACTCTTAAATAATAGTCCTAAGATTTTACCCCCAAAATCAAGAGAGCAAAAGTTTGTGTTTATCCCTCTTTAGGTCTAGTTCCAAATTCAAGCTCAAATGTTGAATGAAACCACCATAAATACCATAGTTGATCAAATTAAAGGATTAATTGATATTGAAAGAGATAAAACAAAAGCATTCAATGAGTTAGGTCAAAAGCATTCGATGTGTAAAACTAGGGTCAAACCCCATCATAGGGCACATAATGAAGCTACTCAACCATTAATAAAAGAAAGAGAATGAAAGAGAGAGAAATAGCCATTAGAGGAGTTCTTGAGCTTCAATGGAGGTTGAATCTTCAATCTTTTCTTCCTCCTATTCTTCTCTTCTTTTCTCCTCTTCTTTAATCCCTTATTTTTGCCTCTCTCTCTCTCCCCCCTTTCTAGTTGGTATCGTGGGTGGTCAAGAATTGAGGAAGGAAGCCCCAAAATCCAGTATTTTTAAAACATCAATCTACACCTCGACCGACCTTACCAGGGTCGGTCCTAAGGTCAGTCGATTCCAATAGCTTTCGACTTCTGAAATTTGCAATTCCGGCCTCCGGAACTTCCGACCGACCCTCCCAAGGTCGGTCCTAGGGTCGGTCGGGACCAGTATTGATTTTCTCCAACTTGTGCGGGGCTTAGAATCTTCGTTGTGGCTCGGAATTGCTCCCCGTTTATGGCGTTGGAAAGCTTGAAAGATGGGGGATCTGTTGATGCACTCTACTAGCTCTAAAAGAACCCCAAAGTATGCTCAAAATGAGCTTTTACCTATCAATAGATCAAACTATATAAGTTCACTATTAATCACAAAAACACTATATTAAGTGGTGAAATAGATTATGCACCAAGTAAAATAAAGGTGAATAAAGACCTTAAAATAGCATTATTTCACCATTTATCAACTTCCCCACACTTATCTATTTGCTTGTCCTCAAGCAAAATTAGCTAAGAACCCACAACAAGAAGGAACATTTAAAGCTAGCAAGTGTTTAGATGAATTCTTGAATTCAAGTAAGCAAAATTTGTGAAAAATATCAAGAGGAGTGCAACCAACCTTCTCATGGTGACATGGGGGTGCGTAGGACAAATAAAAATATAGAGTTTCGGGGTATGATCTAGAGTGCTTCCAAGTTCTTACATATTATGGAACTTGAAGAACTTTTACCATGGCCAACTTCTCTCAAGAATGGGCATTGCGGAAAAACAAAAGGAAAAATAGAGATTTGCATTTGATTCACTTTTGCAACAAGAGATGAGTCGGGAGTTCATTTTGGCCATTGTACTAGGAAATGGAATCCTAGAATGTCCCCTTATATCTCTGCAAAGCGTAAACACTCAACTCTCATTTGTTGGTTACCTATGGTGTCTCTTAAGTTCCTTTTTAAAATTTTCACTAGGAAACACCCCTTAGCAATCTCTGGATGAGAAGATAGAAACAACCCCTAAGCAAATAAAAGTTCACCAAGATAGGGATTTACGGCTGCACCGCAAATAAATGCTCCTCAAGAGTGAACTTTTTGAAAAAATTTGGTGGAAAATTCCAAGAATTCATGGAAAAACTTGCTTACTATAAATGTAACTTCTACATGTAAGCTATAGATTTGCATTTGGAAATTGAGCAGTGCGCCAAAAAGAAAAAGTCATCTCCCACACACTTGAATGGGACAACGTCCTCATTGTTCAAAGTATAACTCAAGGGGAAACAGACAGAAGACCTTTTCGAAGCACTAAGCATAGAGTAGACAAAAGTGTAATGCATTGTGTAAATGTTAGAGAGTTAGAGAACTACTACTCCCCTGATAAAGATAAGTTGTTGGCGGGGTTCTCCTACACTTGCTAGTGTTCGGGATCGTTGAAGCGCTCGCTCCGATGGGAAGAGTCAAGAGATCGTTGGAAAAATTCGCAAGAGTTCCTCTGGAATTCGTCCTAACTCATCCTTGAGGAGTTCTTGTGTTCAAAGTGTATAGATCTACACTGCATAGCCAAAAAGAAACTAGGCGCAAAATTGATTCCGAAGAATACTCAAAAAGGCCATAATTGGATACCAAAAGGGGACTCATTCATGAGTCCCAAACCAAAATATTTGAAAGTGCAACAAGTATGTACCAGAGTTAAAGATGAAGTACTACAAGTGAAAGTGAGAAATTTAAATGACAGAAATGTAAATGAGAGTCAAAGATAAATACAGTGCAGATAAACAATGAAACGAAAAGGAAAAATTAAAAAGAAAATAAAGAGAGATATCATAAGTGATTGGGCAGAGAATTAACATTTAAGAGGAATGAAGAGCAAAAGAAATGGTGCATTTTTAGGAAAATTTCAGCATAGTCTCCCCTGTTTTTCTTCTCTTCCCCGGTTCTAAGAACCTCCATGAAATCACTCAATAAGGTCACCAATAGGAAAAATGGGGGACTTAAATGAAACGCATCATTTCCGTCTCTTTTTTTTCAAATTTTTGACCAGATTGACCCTACTAAAGTCTGTCCCAGGGTCAGTCGAAGTCAGTAGGCTGCGGATTTGAAAAATTTGACTTGACCGACCCTCCCAAGGTCGGTCCTAGGGTCGGTCGAAGTTAGTAGCTTCTGGTTTTGCAAAAATTGGACCGACCGACCCTTTCAAGGTCAGCCCTAGGGTCGGTCCAAGCTAGAATCTCCCCAAAATTAATGTATTCTTGCCCAAAACACTTGTGCACATCCATAAGCAGAACACATATACAAAACAACCAGAAACACACAATAACAAGGGCACGAAACAAGCAAACTATGTAACATAACTAAACTGCAGAATTAATGCAAGATAAAGGGAGAAGTAGTCTGGGTTGCCTTCTGGAAAGCTGCCCGTCATTTTAAGGTCTTTGGCTTGACCGTAGTGAAGGTTAGAAGGAACCTAAAGGGTGGTTTTGAGGAGGAGATCCGAAACACGAACCAAAGTCATTCTTAGGTCTCCACCTTGATGCATGCTTCTCTTGCCCTTTCCCGTCCCCCTTTGATGGTGGCTCATCTTTGATGATCTTCCCTTCGGGTAGGGTGATGAAGAGAACTGAAGTAGATGAATGAGGCTGGACTTCCTTCTCCACAACCTTGACTGTAGCCGCTTTCTTCCCCATTTCAATTTGAGCATCGGCGGTGGTGAGGAAAGGTCGGCCAAGGATGAGTGGAGTAGTGGTGTTTTCTTCGATGTCCAAAATGACAATCACATGGGAAGTATAAATGCTTCACCTTGATGATCACGTCCTCAACCACTCCATTTGGGTAGACCGTTGACTCATCCGCCAGTTGAAGTACCATCATGCTCGTCTTCAATTCACCAATCCCTAGCCACTTGAAGGTGGAGAGAGGCATCAAATTGATGGAAGCACCTAGATCACATAGAGAGTGTTGAAAGAAGGTGCTACCAATCATGACTGGGATGGTGAAGCTGCCTGGATCGCTGTATTTCAACGGTAATGGCTGTTTGAGAATAGCAAAGCAAGCCTCATTAAGTTGAATGGTGCCGAATTCAGTCAATTTTGTTTTGTTGGAGATGAGGTGCTTAAGAAATTTAGCATAGTTTGACATCTTGGCAATGAGGTCTACAAAAGGAATGTTGAAATTTAATTGCTTCAGCATTGCCAGAACTCTACATCAAATTTTTGTTTCTTGACTCGGTTGGGATAGGGTAAAGGGGGTTCATACGGAGAAGGTTTTGGAGTGGATTGGGTTGTAGGAGTGCTTTAAGAAGCTTTCTTTGATGGGAACTCAGTCCCTTCTCCATCATCCTCCTTGGATTCACCTGAGTCTTACAGGGTTTGGGGCGCTTTTGTCTCTTTGCCACTCCTCTAGGTGATAGCTTTCACCCCTTTCTCATCATCATCCAACTTGGCTTTTTCCTTTTCATAATTAGCAAGCAGCCTACCCAGGTGATCCCTCTCATATTGAAGTTCGTGCCCACGGATCCTTGAAGAAGTTTCAAGTTGGGCTACTTTCTTTTCGAAGCTTCAATAGACATAGCCCATCCTTGATGAAGAGGGTGAATTTTAGGGGCCCCAATCACATTCACCTCCCTAACCTCTTCTTCAACACTTTTTCTCACGAAGATAACCTTGAGTTGCTCTTTCGAGTTGGGAATTGGTTGACTAGGAAAGGTGCCAGGAGGCCTTTGGGCAAGATGCTGATAAATTCGCTCAAGTTGTCCCTCAACTCTCTTGTTGGTGGCCTCTTGACTTGCCTTGAACGAGTCAAACTCTACTGCCTTAGTTTGCACAACCGAGACAAGATTCTTCATCATGTCTCTCAACTCCGGGTTTAGATCTATAGGGGAGAAGGGGGTTGTTGTTGTTGAAAGCCCGGAGGTGGCCCTTGTGACCGGTACCCCATAGGATGGTTGGAAGAATAACTTGATCCCCTTTGGGTCTGTTCATTACTTCTCCATGAGAATTTCGTATGGTTCCTCCATGGGGCATTTTGCTGATTGTAGTTAAATCTGGGGCGGTTACTTACAAAGTTTACATCCTCATATGGGTCGTCGTAAGCTTTGCCTTCATCGAAATGGGTCTCATACGGACCCGCACAAATTACGCACCCCTCATAAGTTGAACTTGAAGCTGAAGCAGATGATGAAGAAGCTATAGACTTGGTTGTTTCTTTTTAAGCTATAGCGAGCTTCTCCACCATCTTGGTGAGTGAAGATAGTTGAGCGGAGAGATGGTCGGTGGGCTCAACGTGAAGGAGACTCGCTGCTCTTGGAGTTCTTCCCTTTGGTTTCGACCATTGCTTGTCATCACCTTTATGAGCTCCATCCCCTCTTGAGATGACTTAGTCATGAAGCTCCCTCCAGCTGAGGAGTTCACAAGGAGTCTATTTGCATAATCAAGATTATTGAAAAATGACAGGCATAATGATTGATTGTCCAAGCCGTGGTGAGAGCAATTCATCAACAAGTCTTTGAATCTATCCCATGCATCGTATAACGTCTCTCCCGGCTCTTGGCAAAAAGTATTGATCTCTCCAATTAATTGCCTCGTTCTACTTGTGGGGTAATAGTTGGTAAGAAATTTTTGAGCCATTTGTGCCCAATTGTGGATTGACTTTGAAGGCAAACTTCTATACCATTTTGATGCAGCGTCTGATAGTGAGTGAGGGAAGAGCTGCAGGCGGATTCTCTCATTGATTATACTAGCCTTACCGAAAGAGTTACAGAAGTTGAGGAAGAGACTTAGGTGATTAGGAGCTTCATCGGGATTTGCTTCGCAGTGATGTAGTGGGTCTTGAATACCCATTGTCTGGCCTCTTCAAGTGTCAACTCCGGTAAGACTATGGCTGAAGGTCTCCCTTCAGTGTTCGGCTGGTTGTAATCCTTGAGGGCTCTTTGTTGTGGGTTCCCGTTGTCTTCAATTACCGGTGGTTCTTGATCAGTCATACTACGATTTTTCAAAGTTCTGATGGCTCTCAACAAGGAACGCTCAAGCTCGGGTCTCGGGCTAACAAGTGGAGGTCCCTTGGCTCGAGTGATTAGCATACAACGAGAAAACAAAAAGTACCTAAATACAACAACACCAAATACACTTAAGTAGTAGATAAAACAAGAATAAAGAAAAACAACTAAACACACAACTAACTAAAAGAAAACAAACAAGATACAAACACTAAATACACAACAACTAAAATACCAAAACTGGGAAAATGATAGAAACTATCGATTTCCTCGACAGCGGCGCCATAAACTTGTTGGGAAAATTACTAACATAAGTAATTAAACCTAGCTAAACGGGCAAGTGCACCCAATTCGTTGCAATATAACAAGTGTCGTATCCACAAGGAAATTGGTTTCTAAATCCCAAGCTTCGGTACTTTAGTAAAATGCAAATAAAAACAATAAACAGGGGTTTAGCCGGAGGCAAGCTTAGTTGTTTGTAAATGGAAAAGCAATAAAACTGTAAATTGTTTGTTTGATGGAATGGGTGGAAAAGTACCCTAGGATAGTGGGGGAATCACCTAAATCACACAAAGAATCTCATAACCATAACTCATTATCTCATTGTCTATTAGAGTTCAATTCATGAATCCCTAAATCATGGGAAACCCAATTCTTACCTAATTAGTAACCCCTTAATTAAAGGAGGTTTAAGTCACTAAGTAGCATTAAGCAAAAACTCTTAAATAATAGTCCTAATATTTTACCCCCAAAATCAAGAGAGCAAAGTTAGGGTTTATCCCCCTTTGGGTCTAGTTCCAAACTCAAGCTCAAATGTTGAATGAAACCACCAAAAAATGCCATAGTTGATCGAATGAAAGCATTAATTGATATTGAAGGGGATAAAACAACAACATTCAATGAGTTAGGTCACAAGCATTCAATGTGTAAAACTAGGGTCAAACCTCATCCTAGGGCACATAATGAAGCTACCCAACCATTAATAACGGAAAGAGAATGAAAGAGGGAAAAATAGCCATTAGAGGAGTTCTTGAGCTTCAATGGAGGTTGAATCTTCATTATCTTCTTCCTCCTCTTCTTCTCTTCTTTTCTCCTCTTCTTTTATCCCTTATTTTCGCCTCTCTCCCCTCTTTCTAGTTGGTATCATGGGTGGTCAAGAATTCAGGAAGAAAGCCCCAAAATCCAGCATTTTAAAACATCAATCTGTGCAGATTTTCCGTCCGACCGACCTTGCCAAGGTCGGTCTCGTGGGTCGGTTGAACTCTCTAGTGAGAGAAACACGTGACATTTTTAAGCTCGACCGACCTTCCCAGGGTCGGTCTTAAGGCTGATCGATTCCAGTAGCTTTCGGCTTCTGAAATTTACAATTTCGGCCTCTGGAACTTCTGACTGACCCTCCCAAGGTCGGTCCTAGTTTCGGTCGGGACCAGTATTGATTTTCTCCAACTTGTGCGGGGCCTAGAATCTTAGTCTTGGCTTGGAATTGCTCCCTGTTTAAGGTGTTGGAAAGCTTGAAAGATGGGGGGTCTGTTGATGCACTCCACTGGCTCTAAAAGAACCCAAAGGTATGCTCAAAATGAGCTTTAACCTATCAATAGATCAAACTATATAAGTTCACTATTAATCATAAAATCACTCTATCAAGTGGTGAAATAGATTATGCACCAAGTAAAATAAAGGTGAATAAAGACCTTAAAATAGTATTATTTCACCACTTATCACTTGCATCCAGCCCTGCAGGGTCGGACGTCTTTGAAGTTGTTGCGTGAGAATTTCTTCTATTTATGGCGTCCGGACATGCATCCTAGTGGGAAGTCTGGACATGTCTGTGAGACGTCCGACCCACATGTCCGGACGAAAGTCTGGACGCAATTATTTGAGAAATCTTATGAGGCGTCCAAACTTGCATCCAACCCTCAAGTCAGGACAGAGGACCCGAAAATGAATATATAAGTCAATTCATGCAAAATCTTCAATCGTGATCGTAAATATTTCCGTCCTTACGGGTGGGAAATCTGGACAGCTGACCCGAACACTTGAAACATTCAAAATAGAGCATTTTTAGCCGTCCTAACCTGTGTTCGGGTGGGAAATCCGGACAGGAATAGTATGTCCGGGTCAATGCTCCGGACAGAAGATAGTTCAACACTGCATCATAAACAGGCTCTAGATTCTTTGTTTGGATTTCGTTTTGCTCCCGTTTGTTGCGTTGCAAAGCTAGTGAAGTGAAGAATAATATCTAATGACTTTTACCTATATTTGACACATAAAATGTATCATTTCACATCAAAATATAATCTAAGGAAAATTATATGATAAGTGAGAAATATGACATGAATTGTTGTGAATATAGAAAGAATTATAACCCAAAAAGTAGATATATTTCACACTCATCAGTCGGTCGGACGAAAAATTTGCTCAAATCTTTTAAAAGTGGAATTTTGGCACACTCTTCTCATTATATTGCAACCACGATTCCACCTCTCTCACACAACATAGGAGGCAAAAATAGAAGAGAAAAAGAAGGAAGAAGATTCCACCTTCATTGAAGCTCTTAAGCTCCTCCCATGGCTATTTCTTGCTCTTATATTCTTTTGCCTTTCTAATGTTTAAGTAGACTCCATTTGTACCTTAGGATGGGTTTTTGACCCCAAATCCCTAAATGTGCTTATAACACCTAATTCCTTTTTATTTTCAGCCACTCCTAGGTAAATGCAAGCGCTGCCTCTAGGTTCAAACTTCCCTTTATTTTTCATAGGAGCAGTTCTGTAACAGAGGCAACCGAAGGTTTTTAAGGTGGTGTAATCAGGTTTTGTGTGGTAAAACTTCCATAAGGAGTTAGACCATCTATGACTCTAGATGGTAGTCTATTTATTATGTATGCAGCGTAACAAATACATTCTCCCCGGTAACTTAAGTCAACATTCAACTGAAAATAAAGTGCACGGGCTGTCTCAAGTAAATGCTTGTGTTTTCTCTCCACAACACCGTTTTGTTGCAGTGAGTGGGCACAAGTCGTTTGATGTAATATTCCTTTTTCTCTGAAAAATTTAGCACCTTCATTACTACTGCCCAGTTCAAGTGCATTATTTCTCCTAACGATTTTAATTTTTGTTTCAAACTGACGTTCAATCAAGTGATGAAACATGTAAGAAAGTAAAACACATCAGATTTGTGCGTGAGTAAATGAATCCAGGTGCATCTACTAAAATCATCTACTAAGGTTGGAAAATACCTCTTTTTATCATAGGTAGGGACCTTGAAAGGTCCCCATACATCAACATGAATCAAATCAAAGCATTTCAGAGTTTTTATAGCAGAATCACAAAAGGGTTTTCGAATAGCTCTTGCTTTATGACAAATATCACAGGCAATGTTTCTTTGAATGTTATCAGTTTTCATTAAACCAAGGGACACCAATTTGGTGTAGGGAACATGGCCGAGTCTAGTGTGCCATAAACTTGCATTTCTATTTAAAGTTGCAGAAACATTACATGGGACATGAACAAGATCATTATATCTGTTACAGGAAGCATGGATAGGTTTGTTATGATCATTTACAACAATGAAATCTAAACTGCTTTCATGGAGAAAGTATAATCTCTTAACATCCTTGCCTATCACCCATGTAGTGTTACTGTCATGGTCCTGTAGAGAACAAATTGAGTCATGAAAGGCAACAAAATGTTTAACTCACTTGACTAGTTTATTCACATATATCATGTTAAAGTCGAAGCTTTCAACTAGTAGAACATCAAGCAAAATAAAATTTCTTCCCAGTTTAACATTTCCATATTGATTCACATTCTGAATATGTCCGTTAGGTCACGTATTTCTTTAAATGTTTTAAGTCAGAGAACAGATTTCTATTGCTACACATATGCTCAGAGGCTCCAGAGTCAATGATCCAAGCAAAATTTTCTACTATTTCAGTTCTACTACTCAAGAAAACCAAGCAATAAGAGTTAGGGTTTCGTATACATGCAAAATCAAAAGTTCGCCCTTCATTGTGGGTGTCAGCTTGACTCCTTTTCAAGAGTTTGTGAAGTTGGTTTAATTCTTGCAAGGTTAGATTGGCGCTGCTTGGTTGAGTTCTATCACTCGAGGACTTTCCTTCAATTTTCTCCTCCAGTAGAACGGTTCCAGCATCTGTCTTGGGCTTCTTTGTCCACCAGTCTGGGTAGCCGACCAGTTCAAAGCAAGTCTCCTTGGTATGGCCTTTCTTCTGGCATTTTGAGCACTATAGATTCATCTTGAGGGCTTTTGGAGTTTGCTTCTTGACAGACTGCCCAATTCCTGACCTGCTTCTATCAGCGAGGAGGGCGACGATCTGTGGTTCCTGTCCGTTGTTCCTAAAGTTGATGTTTCTCCGTCATTCTTCTTGGGTCACGATAGTGTAAGCTTTGTTAACGGATGACAGCGGCGATTTTAGGAGGATATTCGAGGCGACATTCGTATAGCTTTCGTTTATGCCCATAAGGAATTGCATCAATCTTTC
This sequence comes from Limonium bicolor, assembly GCA_023374045.1. Classification (NCBI taxonomy): domain Eukaryota; kingdom Viridiplantae; phylum Streptophyta; class Magnoliopsida; order Caryophyllales; family Plumbaginaceae; genus Limonium; species Limonium bicolor. The sequence goes on along the minus strand of CM041777.1, from coordinate 249,980,606 downwards.
TTTCTTATCCCGTTCCTGATATTCCTTCTTTGCGCTGCACGAGCAGCTAGGTTTTTGGTCCATCGCCTCGAGCTCATCCCATATCTTCCACATCTTGGTGTAGAATTCTGAAATTGAGTCACCATTCTGCTCAAGCCTTCCCAATTCTTTTCTTAGCGAGTAGATCTGGGCTATGTTAACTTGTTCAAACCTTGAGCCCAAGTTATCCCACACATCGGCCGTAGAGGTGTAATAAACGATGATTTCCCCTATCTTCTTGTCCAGGCATTGAGTCAACCAAGCGATTAACATATTGTTGCAACGCTCCCAAGCTCTATATCTGAAGTCGTTCTTGTTCGGCGCGGTGATGGTTCGATCCAGAAAGCCAAATTTATTCTTGGCTTTGAGCGCAACCGTTACCTTCTTCTTCCAAACAGAAAACCCTTCTCCGCCTGAGAACATGCAACCAAGAACCATCCCAGGTTAATAACTAGGATGAAGGTAGAAGGGGCCGTTGTAATCGACTCCGCTGGTGTTCTTCACTTCCGCCATAATTTCTTCTGGGTCGGTTGACTTCGTCATGAAATTCCTCTGCTACAACTATATTTCAAGAAAGAATGAGGAAGAAATTGAGCGATCGATTACGAGGCCCTGATACCATTTTGAGGAGAATGAGAAGGATTTCTAATTGTATTCAATCTTAAAGTGTATTACAGAGAGCATCCGTACTATCTATCTATTACAGAGACCGAAGTCTGTATATATATGTGTATGTAATACATATCTGCTAAACGGCTACAACTGTAATATAACAGATATATTCTACCAACATGTAATATAATAGTTAGTATAGCTATCTAATATATAACTGTAATGATTAACTCCGATACACTCTATCCCTCCGGTCTTCTTTTTTAAACCTACTTAGCCAACTAACTATAGCTTCTATCCTAGTAATAACTTCCTGAATAGGAACGCCCCTGCCAGTCATTTCTTTCACCTTCTCGTAAGGGTTCCAAATGGTGTGAATTTCACCCATAATGTTAAAAAAGAATAAAGAAAATTATCAAGGGGGAGATAATAAAATAATATTTGTTGGTGGTTGAAATCCACTTTTATTATTTTGAATACCTAAAGAGTACCACCAGCTATTACTTTCTTTCTTACAATCGCTTTTGGAATCGCCCACAAATCGCCTGCCTCTACAGAGCGATAACATGTTAAATACGACTCATCCTTCCTACATCACTCTTATCTCTTTATCTATTAGTATGCTAAGGGTTGGTTGTTTTTTGGAAATAAAAAACATTAACTGGCCTTTTAATGCTACGAATCTGTTTTTTTTTTTTTTTAATTCCGTTCACGAATCTTCCACGCGTAATGTTCTAGCGGAAAGTCGATCCTCTCCGCTGCTGCATCATTCACAGCAAGAGAATGGAAGTGAGCGTGCATTCGTACGACCGCAAGTGACTAGATACGAAAGGGGATAGTACTAGTGATGGCAATTCTTCTTTGTATGCGCGAGTAGTGGGTACAAGAGAAACTACTAACTACGCACACTTAGAGCCCGTTCTTTCATCGCGGCTCAAATTGTGCGCGGCGTCGAAGAAGAAAAGTAGACAGGTGTTGGATGATTATTGACTTGTTTATTTGTTGGGTCCCATTATCAGTCTCACAGAATTAGTATTTTGTAAACGCAGATAAACCTGCGTATGGAATTGGTGTGCATTAATGCTCTGTTCGAACGGGCCTTAACCACAAATATACAGGGTAACCCTGACTAGAACGGCTCAAGTCGCCAACAGCCTCACATAATATATACTCTCGATCGAGTAGCTAGGAGGACCGCTATTGTCCTCTCTGTATGCATACAATTACAAGAAGTTGACCAAGTAAAGATAAGATAACAAGAGAATCCAGAACATATACAGAGGCAAAATCAACTTTGAAAAAGAAACTAGCAGGCTGTTGCTGTTGATTATGTGTCGTGACCGGATTCCGTGGTTCGTTCATTGAAAGCCACTTTATGTGGAAGTGGGCAATCATAATTATATTGTATGATTTTGATTGACCGTCAATTTTCTTCCTCTCCTTTCCTTCTATCATCGCTAGTAGTACTAACTATATATGTCATGCCAAGCCAACACCGCCCACCAATAATGGTGATGAATCGGATGATGAGGAGAAACAAGAACTGATTCTCTCTTTATCTGTACTCTCCACTATCAAAGGCAATAAAAGGGTCATTCAACTTAATAAAGTAGTGCAGGCATATATTCTCCTCCCATTATTATTTCCTTGCACTTTTCTTTTCTCTACCCTACTTAATATCTTCCTTAGACAGTGATTTTCCTCACGCAAATTAATTAAAGTTAATCAAACAAATATTTGATGACTCTCTTCTGTTTAATACTACAAATTTACCCTTCAATGGTATTGCCCACCTTACCATTTCCTAATTTTTGAAACGAAATGTTACGAAAAATGAGTTAATCAATACTCTTGAGTCTGCCTAACGAACGAACATGTTTGTTAGTGACGTTTGGCTGCTAATGATCGAAGGACATCAGATCGATATATATCATTCATAAGTCCGAGTAGTCTCCATTTGCGTAATTATAGGTTAGTTTTGTTCAGTAGCCTAGTGATAATGACAATATATATTAATCGCGTTAATAAATACTTGAAAACTCGATCGAACAAGCTATAATTAGGTTTTCATTGCAATCTGATCATGTGTAGATTGTATATCCAGATTGCAGACACAATAATGTCTTTCATAAAACTCAGTCCACAATAAGGGTATATATAGCTTTAACTTTCTACAAAATGTTATTTTATTATTCTTTCTTTATTGAGATTCTTTTTTTTTTTTTAGAGTTTCTTAACTAGTAAATTCACTCCTTCTAAGTTATCTAAAAAGTGAGTTTATTGTCAGCAATTTATCTAAATCTATAGTGCACTCATACGGATTCAGTTTTATCATGTATATATGTTCTGACAAAATCAGATTTATATCTGATAGAGTTTGTTTTTTTTTTTTTGGTTCTTTTTGTTTAATTGCCAGAGTGAGATTGGTTATTAAATATACGAGGGCTATAATGGAATAGTATTCCTATAGTATGGGTAGATTGATTGAGTTATTTAGTAATTAAATTACAATATTTTTATAATATAACATGTTAGGATGCTAAGAAATCTCAAATCAGTAAGTTGTTAATGTGGATGCTATATACACGCTTAATTCCCCTCTATTAATTGGTTGAACACAATTGTCAAGCCATGTAGTTTGGTCGGTAGATGGGTGGTATTCTAGAACCAAAGGTTTTAGGTTCAAAATGAAGGTAATTTTAATAAGTTTACAGTGTGTTCTTTTCCATTCCAAAATTAACAATCGAAGGCTCATAAGACGGTAGATATTAACGTCAATATGGCAACAAAAAAGGGGGACGTTTTCTATCCGATCGTTCCTGTCGAATTCCTGTTCTATGCCCCCAAATTGATGGCCTTTGTCTATCTGTCCGTCTTTTTCTAGTTGCTATGTACAAATTAATCTGTGGAACTATTCATCTTCAATATGCGAAGACTAGTGGTGGTCATACACCTTTCTTCTTCGAACAAGAAAATAACTAGCCTATATCTATAAGAAATGTATTATAGGTGCATATATTCTTTTCAATATATTTATATCATGCCATTGCCATAGCTCTATGTCCGTAGCAGTCACATGAACCCGAACAATACATGAATTCTTAGTATTTTCCTTACAAAATTAATATATTTTAGTTGTACGTTACAACAAATTAGACTATGAGGGCAACTTTTATTGCCCTGATAGACCAATTTCTTGCCTTGTTAAACAATAAGGGCGAGTAAATAATTGCCCTCAAGTTTGCCCCTGAAGATATGCCATGTTAGACTATGGTGACGACCAATTTGGCTTGCCCTGGTTGATAAGATCTACGAGGGCAACTAAAGTCGCCCTCTTTGACGTGATGCAGAGGTAGCAATATTATTGCTTTCTTTGATCGATGATCAAGAGGGGCGACATAACGTGGTCGCCTCCGTTGTTTTGTGTCAACAGAGGCAAGTGCGAAAAGTCGCCCTCTTTGATTAAGGTCAATAGAGGCAAGGTAAAATGTCGCCCTCTTTGGTCGTTCTTTCCATTAGAGTTTGATGGTATTCTATGGTGTCGATTTGTTTAGTCGCCCCCTTTGATATAATTAACGGGGGCGAGTTATGTTTGTCGCCTCCTTTGATCTCAATCAATGGAGACGAGTTATGTTAGTCGCCCCCTTTGATTTCTGTCAATGGTGACAAAGCTCTTTAGTCGCCCCCTTGAGTATCTATCAAGGCAACAAAAGTTGCCCTCATAGATGTTTTTTAAGAAAAAAAAAATAAACTAAATTAAAGCACCTAAACAGCTAGGTACCAATCTGGTGCCTGAAACTAACAACTGGGTACCATTGTATATGTGTTTAACTAATATCAATGACAATCATATAATCATAATCATCATAATAATCAAAACCAAAGCTTTGATCCATCAATTATGACAACTATGCTGAGTGTGATCGCAGTGCATAAGCACAAACTATTCTCAGTGACATGTGATTATGACAGGTCATTGAACAACAACATTTCAACTCTCAATCAGTATGACCATTATAGATAAGTTATAGTTACTGCAGTACGCTTCCACATTAGTTACCAGATCCACTCCAAACACACACAAAGGTTACATACCTGATCGAGTAGAAGAAGAAAATGGCGTTTGTTCTACGTCTGATCGAAGAGATTAGAGAATAAGAAAACTGAGTTTGCGTGGAGTAGGTATGTTCTACGTCTATTCTATTCGGTGAGTTAAAGAAGAAGAAGAAAATGGCATCTGTTTGAATAGTGTTAGAGAAGACGAAAATGTGAAGTAGGAAACCGAGTTTGCTAGCGTCTAGTCTGAAACAGTTGGAGTTTTCTCTGACTAGATTGAAAGCATAAGATTATTGTAGTTCCTCATTACTGCGAATGTAAGCTCTCATCTCAGTGGTTAAATCCTAAGTGTAAGAGTATGCAATCTTGAGTTCAAATCTCACTAAACACAAGAATAGGTTTGGTTGTATTTTTTACTACCGTCCCTTTGCTACAGGGAGAAGATATATTATGGAAGTTAACAACCGGGGCAACCATAGCAGCTGCCCTTTTTGAATCTATCAACGACAACAAGACATTCAGATCGCCCTCTTTGATTGAATCAATGACAACAACACTTTCAGCTCGCCCTCGTTGTCTGTGGAGAGTCCAAGTTCGCGGTGCATATGGGAAATTGACAACCAGGACAATCGAAATCGCCCTCTTTGAGTAAATCAATGACAACGAGTTGTTTAGGTCGCCCTCTTTGATCTTCTCAATAACAACGAAACATTTAGTCGCCCTCCTTGATATTGTCAACAAGGGCGACGTTTTATTTCGCCCTCTTTGATGTAGACAAACAGAGCAACGAACATGTGCCTTGTTTGATTTCATCTATCAGGGCAATATACAATTGCCCTCTTTGATAGTATACAGCTTGCCCTGGAAGATCAATAATGTTGTAGTGCGATATACCCCTGTTTTCTTTCGTAATTCACAATATATTCCTGTGTTTTTCATAATTCAACTTTAAACATGTTTAAATGTTGTCCAAAATTTGTGAAACTTTACATGGACGATGCTAAAGTGTTATATTTTGGTCCAATTCCAAATTTGAAGTTTTTTAAGCTCACATGTGACCTATGGGACCCAATGAAAGCTTAAAAAACATCATATTTGATATTGGACAAAATATAACACTTTAGCATCGTCAATATAAAGTTTCATCAATTTTGGATAACATTAAAGCATGTTTAAAGTTGAATTACGAAAGACACAGGGGTAATTGTGAATTACGAAAGAAAACAGGGGTATATCGTGAATTTTCCCTTATTTGTAATAAACTCTATTATTCTACTCACACTATTTTCTTCATTCCTTACGTGTCATGAAGAACAATTGTGTTTAGATATTTTACAAAAAGCTGGATATTTCAACAACCAAAAGAATTCAAAACAGTACAGTTCTTAGATAAAAACTCATAAAAGAGAAAGAAGGTGGAATCCACTATGCCATGGAACTTTTTTTCCTTGCTAACAATCGGGATGAATTCTACCCTTCTGTAGTCATAAAGATCACATATCATGCTTCCCCTACATAAGCTCGGGCATGTAGCTCAAAGTCGATTCTTAAGAGACTAATAAGAAAAGGTAGGATGTCAAGATAGCATCAATATGAATTAGATGTAGAAAGAAAGACACATATATGCTTGATGGCCAGAAGCTCAAGGATGAAGATCTTCAACAATGATGAGGTATCCATTGAACATCTTGAATCTCCTTGAAGTTGATCTTGAAACCCAACTTTTAAATATGATAAAGATAAATTTTAAGGAAATAGAACTTATGAGAGATATCGGTAAGAGTGATATAAATTATATGAGTAGTGAACATGAAAGAGCTAAGGCTCAACTCCTATAAACACTAAGAAAAATTAAGAGTGGCTATGTAGAAACGATCTAGGGTTTTTTTACCTTTGTGTTTATTTTCTCAATCTATTTTCAATTTTTTATTGAGTCCTGCTGTAATATTTGTTCCAATCCAACAGTTGTTGCGTAATCTGGGCCCAATACAAAATAGGCCTCGGTCTTTTCTGTTCAGAACAATATATATATATATATACACCAATGTACAACGTTGAGACACATGAATAGAAAATTGAAACAATGAAATTTCCTTTTATGGTATTAGTGCCCTTCCTAGGATTCTGCATCTGTTTTATTAGTCGCCTCAATGGCTAACAATTCAAAAAAAATGAAGAAACGGAGGTCACCTCCACTGTGACGCCCATACCTGTAATAGTGACAACCACTACTCAATCAATTCTTCCAATTGCAACCAACCTAATCAAACGACGCCATGAAAATTTTAATATGTGGAAAGGTACTCTCTTACCTTTAAAGGGATGATTTATACAAACCTAGATGGGACTCACCCCTGTCATCCTTCCCATGGTGATGATGGAACACCAATCCAGGCTCATAGTCACTGTAATAGACATAAACAACTCATCACTTATTGAGCCAATTGTTGCTCATGTGATGGGCTTGCCCACTACCTTACGTGTTTGGAGAATTATTCATCATGATATCCGTGCTGCATAAACATCATCTCATATTAGTGAGTAGCATCTTCAATCAGCTAGCATAGAGAAGAGAGGAAAAGAGACTAATACAGATTATTTTAATAGAGCTAAAGATATAGCTACTTCTCTTTCCTCTGCAGACCATATAGTCATAGATCATGAGTTTCAGACCTTTCTTCTAAAAGGTCTTCATACAGAGTATAGTTCTCTGGTGGTCACTAATGCTATCATTCGACCTCACAGTGTTACCCTTATGAGTTGTTCAGTTTTCTTTTAAACAAGGAGGTTATGCTAAATGAGCAAGCAAAGAAACTTGAACCCACATTTCTCTAAACAACACTAAAAAGGGAGATAAGCTCAGCTCAAAGGGGAAGGAACATCAGAACAAAGGAAAAGGGAAACAAGGAGGAAGATTCAACAAGTTCAAAAACCAATACCAGTAGAGCAATGGTGCTTTCACCCCTAAGCCTAGGCCATCTTTTGGAAATAACTGTGTTTTCTCTAGTAGAAATCAAACACACTTTTTGTTCTCTGGTCAACTTAATAATCGACCTAGATGTTAGATCTGCAAAAAAAGTTGGTCACACTGCATATATCTGCTGTCAACGTTCAATTGGGCTTTTCAGTCTTCTTCTCCCATCACTATGGCTGCTAAGGTCACTTCTAGATACAACCCTACCATTTTCAACACCACGTAGTGGGTTCCTGATATGAGAGATACACATCATTTCATTTGGGACCAAAATAGATGCAACATGCAGTCATCTACCTACACTGGGTCATACACTGTTTCCTTAGGTGATGGCCCTTTCCTCCCCATTACTCATGTTGGTTCTGATGATTTAAACACTTATAATGGAAATCTTATGTTAAAAGACATTTTTCACTACCCAAAACTCAATAAACACCTGATCTCCGTAAGGAAATTTTGTTGTGACAACAATACCTTTTTTAGTTCTATCATGATTGTTTTTTACTGAAGGATCATTCTACTCAGATGATTCTCCTCAAAGGCAGTATTAAGGAAGGTCTATGCATATTTTCTACTGTTTCAAGCCCGACCAGACTGCAAATTAACCTAGGTGTCAAGACTTCAGAAGATACATGGTGCAAAAGATTAGGTCATCCTTCAACAAAAAACTCTAGATCGTTTATACTATAAGACTTAAGTAGTTAAATTAGGAAATACATGCTAAAGTAGTTAAAATGAGTAAATACAAACCAGTTTTGGGGCCCGAGCCTTCACCTATCACTTATCTCTAGGTTGAGAATGAGTAAGAATGTTGCTATAATCTCTTTCATAACTTTGAAGTTGCATATGAGAACTTCAAAAGTTTCAAAATATAGTAGAAATATAAAGCTATTGCTTGAAGAAGAAGAGTGGATTAGAGATGGAGATGGAATATGTTGAGGTGTGATGAAAACGAATGAAATGACCCTTATATTGGCGGGTTCGAGTTTCATCGACCAAGGGCTATTCAAAATCGCCTATGCCAATCGAGGCAAGGCGGGATGAATTTCAGTATCATCTCCAAGTGTCAAAAATTCTACAAAAATCATGAACGAAAGATGAGTTCAAACTTGATAATCCATTTTTCCCCCACACAAAGATGAAGCCAATGGAGAAGGATACGGGTGAGCCTAGCGGTCAGCCAACACCAACAATAAATATGACTTCTTTGAACTTAATGTCATGCTTGAAAAGTTCATGCAAGAGATAGATCGAACAATAAAAGATCATGAGGAGAGAGATTGGCCACCTTGGAGGCTAGTACGAAACAAGTTATCCAACTAATCGCTGATCCTACACAAGAATGTGAGACATGTGAGCTAGATCATGAACCTCTTCTATACCTTGTTAATAATGAAAGTATGGAAACCTTGCATCTAAATTTTATTAAAAAGGATTTTCAAACTCGAAATTGTTACACTGTAGTCGGAAGAAGCTATAAAGAATAAAATAAAAGTTATTGAACGATTTTACCACAACTGTCATAAAAAAACTGGATGAGAAGGATGTCAGATAGAGGAAGAACGAGAAAAAGAAAGAGTGGAGGTAGAGAAGGAAGAGGTAGTGGGTAAAAAAATTAAGTTATTGTTATGAGATGGTTCCTCAAGGTTTTGTTTACTGTTGATGAAGATCACATGGTGGAATTATGCACAATGTCCCCACCTCCCTTTAACTTCCCAAGATCCACCAAAAGTCACAGATCAGGCATCCTTCCACCTAAGTTTCTCACCATCACTACCATGCCCCCATCACTAATAGAGCCATCCCGAGTGACGTTAGCCCTACTCCTCATGGAGGTAGCCCGTGTCAGCAACCCGATCGACAGATGAGCAGCGAGCTGGCTCATCTAACTCTTTCTTTATAAATAACAATCAATGTGCAATTTATTTCAAACACAAACAATAATACTCTATCTCTTCTCTTGTATTCTCTCAGTCATACTAAATACCTCTGTCAAACTCCCGTGGACTAGATCATTCCATATCAAACCACGTAAATCTTTATGTCATCTTGTTCCTTCTTAATCATCAACTTGATACCATAAACCGCAAACACCTAAAGAAGTTAATCTAAACCTACACCACAGATCATACTTTAACATTGATGATCTTTATCACAACTTTACCTTCCATGAACAAGAGCCAAGCTGGGAGGAACTAAAAGAGCTAGATGAACCTTTCATCTTGTAATTTGATGAACAATGAAGGAGAAGTCAATACATTTTGTTGGTGGTCCTATATATAGTTGGATGTACCTTACATATTGGAATTTGAAGAAGGATAGCAAAAGGGAGAGGATTAACTTTTCATCATACAATTAAATGATGATTCAACATACTGTTAGAGGAATTAAAATTCAGTTCTTTAAGAAGAGTTACGAATAAGCGTAAGTATATTTTTTAAGGGATTAGAAGTTGAAATCTTTAAGTTATACCGGTCAAGTGTGTCACCTACCATCTACTTACTTTGCAACCTAGTTTTCATGAATGAGCTAGAGCAGTGGTAGACCTATGTTGAAACTTGTGGGGGCACGTGCCCCCATATGTTTTGGAAAAATATAAGTATATATGTGTCTATATAGAGCAAAAATAGATAATAAATGTTATATAACTAAATAATGTAGCTCAAATATGATATTTTGACATTGAAATTAGGTTGATTCTATTAGTTAAACAATAATAGTGGAAAAAGTATCTCTACTCATGAAAATATTAAGATAAAAGAATTGGTTAATGATAATCTAAATACTTAGCAAATGTAATTTAAATATTGAACACTGTTTAAAATTTTAATTTTAATATTTTGTCCATGGTCAACACTTTCAACAAGGTGACCTCACTTTACCAACGTGGTGAGGATTTTGTTGCTATAGCTAGCTAGTTCAATCCTCACTTTTAATTTCCGAAGAGTACAACTGATCATTTCATTGGCTGCCACTTGCACCAGCCCAACCAGCTTCCTCCCCCCTCGATCGTCGGGTGCCCCTCCAACTCTCCTCTCCTTTCCCGTGTTCCATATCCCGGGTATTAATCTGGAAGTTTTTTCTTTCCCCTGATAGTTCATCATCAAATCTCGGTCCATCTCTTTCTAATTCCTCTCCCTCCTAGTCCTTCTCTTGTTGAAGCTCAAGCCTGTCTAGATTTTGGCCGCAAGCTTGGCTGTCATTATCCTTGTCCAGAAACCTCCTTGCAAAACTTTAGGCATATCCTTAAGCGTAATAATCAATCTCGAGATAAGCCAGCTCCTAAGCAGTTCACGAGACCATCTCCTCTGGCAAAAGGCGGCACTTGCAAACTCTCCCGACCGGTGGCCAAAGCTAGAGTGAAAAGCTCACACCCCCATCATCAACATATTCGAAACTCCCGACACTAGATGGATGGAGAGAAGTTTTTTCAACTAACAGAGACAAGGTGGAGCACTCCAGTTCATACAAGCTCAAAGCGATATGTTGTTACGGTCAGCCACTTTACCCATGCTTTTTGGGCTAAATTCTCGGCATTCTCGAAAGCGCCCCCCAATCGTGGCAGTGAAAAACCGACAACATCTACTTTTTTCATCCCGTGTTATTTTTGTTTTCAAAATTTGTATCGCGTCCTCTATATTTTGATATGTCATTGTACTCTCTTTTTGTCCTGGCAAGAAAGACTCTATGCCATAGTATTACCATTGTAACTGGTTCTAAGTAAATTATATAAAAAAAAAAATACCATAGCTCCGCCACCAAACACTATACATAACACACCACACTCTCCACGATCCCATGCAAGAGGCATTGCATAGTATTATACCCTCAACAAAGAGTGACAGTACTAGTCAGTAGTCACCCAGCCTACTAACTCATGTACCAACTTTGTCTCAAATCGAGTCTTGGTAGCCAATACAATTTACTTTTTCTGGGACTGGGTTTTGAGTTAACTCGGATATCTATTATAACAGTGCGGTAGAGGTCTAGTCGCTACAAGTAGCTAGTATCGAGCCCACTTCTACACCTAACCGAAATAAGTTTTTTCAAGTCATTTTGTTCTCTTCAAACCTGAAAAGAAGAATTGATAAGTTAAAACCATAACTCCACCACTAGTTATTATAAATAACTCCACACTCCCCAGTCCCCACAATCCGAGGAAGTATGACAAAAGGGGAGGCTAATCTAGTCACTGTACAACATAACTACTATTTAAACCGCACTGTTAGTCATTTAAGTAGGAATTGACGATTACAAATGAAGATTCAAACCTTTGACAAATGGATTCGCTATTCTGGATCAATTAGGTGAATAACGTAAACTATAATTTCGCTCTTGATGTGGAGCGTCTTTATAATACTTCGTTCTTCCTCTTTTCATTTACGTACAAACAATTACTTTTTGTTAATACATTTTAGTTTTTGCTTCTATTTGATGATATTTGCTAAAATCCCAAACGAATCCATGGAATTAGGGATAATGCAATTCGTACATATATTTTGTGGTATGTACTTGGGTTGCGTGTGTGGTCCATTGAAAATTCCTCACTCTCCCGTCTTTATCAAACTAAGATACGTGGAATCCAATTAGCAATATCGATCATGCAGTGGGAGACTTTATTATGGTTGTCTGAGGTAGACAATTTTATCTTCGATTCGTGAAATTCTTTTCTTCTGCTCAATCCCTCACATCCTTGCGTAAAGAACACCCTCCATTGCATGCCATGCTTGTAGTATATCATAAGGGTTGTGATTCCTCTTCCCTTCAAAGTTGGAATAATCGGCGCCCTAACAAAAGTTGAGGGGGTGATAATAGAGGATATAAATCTGGAAGGCAAAATTGAATGCTCTTCTCAAAATATGCCTTGATACAAATTAATTAAAGAATACACTTTTGTATGAGTTATGAAAAATATCTGGCCGAATTCATGTTTGAATGTCTCAAGAAAAGTTGTTTCAAAGAATCGTTTGACATTTTAGATTCGATAATGAAAGAGATGCTCACAAGTTTCGAATCTAAACGTTTAATCCATGGGATGATATACTTACAAATAGGTTGCTACTTGCTACCCTTGAATTTTAGCGTTTCTGGTAACTCTTTTTAAAAATCTTGATTGAAAATGTTATATATCAACGTTTATGAGAACTTTGTATATTTATCAAATTACTGGTTGTAAGCACTACTAACAACGCTAAAACTCAATATTTGGAAAATAACATAACAAATGACTATTTTATCTATAACAAAAATTTATTACTAACAGCATACTAAAAGTCTAAAACATGTCATTTTTCTAAATGAGATCAGCCTTACCTTACTAAGCGAACATCCGGCCATATTATTTTCTGAACATTACTCTTAAAAAACAAGTAAACCAACATCATCCTCTTAAAGTGGATAACCTGCAACCGGAGTGGATAAGGTATATGACAGAACCAATAAGCTCCAAACATACTTATCCCCTCCACTAATCCAGAAAGAAAATAAAAAAAAAAATCCTCTAATTAAAGAAGCTAGGAAAATAACAACAACTGAAAATCTACAAAAACTATTTGGCACGTTTGTTTTGGGAGAGGAAAACGGTAAAAAGAGAATTAAATGGAATTAAAAATATACTATTTTTTTTCATTTTGAACCAGTCATCTCTCATAATGTCTTTTAAATGAAGGATCATCACTCATATTAGTGGTATTGTTGACCGTTTTGTCAATATGTTATACTAGTACTTTATTATATGACGCAATATCCAATCTGTTTGGAAATTATGTGACGACATCTGGACTCGTTTCTCTCCACTCGTGTGTTCAAACTCAATTCTCATTATAATTCTACCCTGGAGTGGACCCACTAACCATGAAGTACCAATAACCACTGGACAAGAGAAAATGTTTTATAAAACGTTGAGAATGACGGAGATTTTTCATTGTAGTCATGTGTTTACTATGTTACTTATCTTAGAGCATAACCAAGAAGGAAGAGGACAATTTGAGTCCATAAAGTACCGTACGAAGAAGCAGAGCACTCTGTTTAATGGAGGGTACAAATTTAAGATTGATTTAATCTGAACACTAAAGTCCTTTTCTTTTGCTAGGGATGGTGAAAGTCAATTATGATTTTGCTAAAAATGCTTGAATGGTGGTAGTGCTTTTGAAGGGAGTGTTGTTATTCGTGATAGTAAAGGTATCTAGTACGGTGGATTTCAAGTTAAATTGGAAGATATGTGTGTTTTGTAAGCTACGATTTGGGGTATTTTGATGGCAGTTCTACTTACGTGGCAATTGGGATTAAGAAGACTATTGTAAATCTAATATGGCCAGAGTGATTGAGTTCACTATTAAGAAAATGGTTAACCCCCATCCCTTGATTTGTCTTGGTGACGTGTGGAAATATTGATATGAGAAAGATTGGCAAGCAAATGCTTTTACTAATCATCCTGCTGGTTGTGACGATGATCTATTTTGGTACTCATTTTTTAACTTCCCTTTTGGGGTGATTTTTTATCCTTATAAGTATAGGGATGAATTAGGTTCGTATTTTAAGGTTTTGTAAGGATAGAACCCTTAATTATGCTACTGATTTTGAATTTCTTAATAATGAAAAAAAAAAAAGCAGACTGGCTTCAGTGCCCCAACTCCTATGTACTAGAAATATAGGGATATGTTTTTCACTCTCAAAAAAAATATAGGGATATGTTTAAAAACAAGGCATAATATTTGTAGGAAAATACCAGTTTTCAAGTACTTTTGTATATTGAATTTAGGAAATTTTGTTTAATAAATTTGTGTCCAAAATGTTCTATTAAAATATATTACAAATTCTTTTTCAGAACTTACTTGGTGAGTATGGCACAATCCGTGATATATAGTTGGATACAGTGTATTCGAGTGAGAATGGGTAGCTCCTATACTAAGTTAAAAGCTTATTTTATGAGCTAAATAAAGTTTTAGTCGTACAATCAAAAGAAATTTATGCTAAAAGGTAAAACAGAAAGTTCACGAGATAATAAGTTCCACCGAAATTGAATAAAAGTCACATGTTTAGCTAATATTTAAGCAGATTGTTCAAAATTCGATATGATTTTAGTAGATAGTGTGCACAATTTTCTATTTATAAAGTTAGTTTTTTAAAAAAATCCTTGAGATACAAATTGGAGTAAGATCTTCATTAGAATATTTTTCTAAAAATTAAAGACCATTTAATATAACAAATTAAATTTGCTAAATTTCTTCACTTAGCAATTGTGCTAGCCAAGGGAACGAAGAGCCGAACACGTCGGAGATAGAACGGAATAAAGCATGCAAGGGGAAAAAGGTAGAACAGGGGGAGTGAGTAGCTGAGTGGGTCCCAAAAACCGGTAAAGGAACCGGAAACGGCATCGTATGCGGTGAGAGAGATCCCATATATAAAGAGACCTGAAGAGACTGCTAAAGAAAGCCGTCCCAACAGAATTCAATACCGTCTGGTTCTTTCTTTCCGGTTAAGAGGAGTGGAGCCTCCGTCAGTGGAGGTGATAGCAGCTGGAGTTCATAGTCATACCTAGGCTTTCCTTTTCAATCTTCTCCATTCTCTTAAAAAATAAGATAGAAAGAGTAAGGGAGAAGAGTGAGAGAACTCGGAATTGGAGGAGGAAGGGAGAATCTGATTCGCCGAAAAGATGGTCGGCGGTGGCAAGGGAATCAGTCTTGAAGAAATCAAGAACGAGAATGTTGATCTGGTAAGCAATCCATCTTTTTCCCTCTTGTTCTATCTTTGTCTATACATCGATCGTCTGCAACAAGCGAGCTCCGGTTGAAATTTTCGAGTTCTCATCAACTTGTTTTTATTGTTCTCTGTGTTATTGAAGTTTAATTGCTTCCGGTTAATCCTTTCGTTTACGGCAAGTTCATTCCCTGTGGTTGATTTTTCGTTCGTTTGCATGGCGATCATTCATCTCTCTCCTTTTGTGTGTGTCCGCGTGTCACGTTCTTTCTATCCCTCTACTTCAGCATCTTTATGATTTTTGGCTCTATCTTACTTAACTGAAAGTTATTGTTCGAAACGTCGTGCGTCATCGAATTCGACAGTGCTGTTTTTTTATCTGTTACTGCCGCTGCTAATACTGGACTTTCTGACCGACTCTGAACTCTGCGTTTATTTCTGGTTCCTCCTCCTCTGATCTTCCGCTTTTCTCTCATCAGTCCTTGTCACTTTCACCAAGTCAACTTGAAATCTGAATTTATCAAATTCTCAACTTGTCTTGGATCATGAGAAGAAATTTCTGGATGATGCTCTGCTTTCCCTTTGGTTTTGCGGAGCTTCCGTGATTCTTGTTTTTGCTTGTAGAGGAAATAAACTTCCCTGCTGTAACTTCGCCTTTTTTTATCGGTAGTCCGTGAGTGTGAAGATATTAGAACTTATATTGATCGATCTCTTTCGCTGAATTTATAAAGAAGTTTAGTTCAGAGCTAATGTAAAAGCGGTTGAGATTGGCGCTGCTTTTTTCCTCCTAGAATACTTTTTTGCTTTGAGAAGGGATACTTTGTAGACGCTGGGACCGTTGAGAAGTTTCTGATTTCTCGTGAAATGATGAATCCTGCGACTGCTATCACGGTTCCACTTCGAGTCACGAGTTTCTGTTGGTTGGTTTCTCCGAGACAGAGGGACGACTCCGCGAGCGCCTCACGCTGTGACGGCTCTGTGGTGGAAAAGTGAAAGGAGTAATTTCCCTATTTTTTTTTAAAAAAAAGAGAAATTTCCTACTTAATCATAAGGCTTGCCTTTTTTTTTTCCTGAGGAGGGTACGGGTTGAATTAAGTGGAGTACGAATTATTTTATAATGATAAAAGGACATACTACCTCCGGTAAGTGGTAAACGTAACTACTACTATTAAACAGGTTTTCAAATTTAATATTAATTAAATCTAAAATATATTTTAAAATTATATAGAAATCTACTTTAAAATTTAAATTTATTAATAATTTATATGTTAAATCTACAGGGAAAGAACATATCTACCATTTATTTTACACAAATACTTGTTTAGATCCAGAGATGCTACATTTAAGTACATTTAAACATGTAAATCTATTAAAAATAAATTTATGTACAGTTTTATTATTACGGAATTTAAATTTATATTTATATATATAATGTACCGTTTTTTATATTATTATATGTACAGTAGCTAAATAGCTACATATAGTGTAATCAAAAGCTGTTTGTTTTTATAACCCTAACTTCTAAATTAGCTCTTGTTGGACGTAGATACAAAAAAATGACGCAAAGGAAACTAGTAATTGTACGAGGTTGGAAGGTTCAAGTCATTTGTTTTTCTCACACAAAGAGTTCTATGTAATTTTTCAATAATTTCTTTTTTTTGAAACAACAAAAGTAAATGTTGAATCTACGAACAATCGAGCATGAGTAGCAGTGAATTAACAATTCTCTATAAAGAAAAAAAAACACTGATGACTTAGACAAGTAATTCATTGAAACTCTTAAATCAGTACTAAAACAAGGGATAGGCTACGCAGGCCCCATTCTTTTGCACCGGGTTTATTTGATCAGCTAGTTTATTTTTCTGTATATCATATGCATCAATTGTCATATCCACTTTTTCTAACTTTCAGCCAAACTGACATCAGCTGATTATCAGCTATGCAAAAGAATGGGGTGGGTGACGTTTTGGATTGTTTACAGCTTAAGAAAAACGTCGCTTGTTTTACGCAAGAAAGACTCAAAATGGTTGGTCATCTTGGAATACAAGTAAACTAAACCTTACACGTCCACTTCCCGTGTTAAAATTCAACACTAGTAGCGAGAAGGTAGACACGGTATAGGGAGGGTTAAATGACGTATAATTGTTATTGTGGCTTCAAAGTGTTATAATGTTGATCAAACTTAAAAAATTTACATCATTGATCAAAAGTTTGGATCTACAGATTCATTTAGAATACTGATCTAATGATCAAAACTGAATATGACAATGTACCATACTTTTTGGGTATGACACATGGCGTTATCCTTAAGTCCAGTAATACCCACTGTCTGTGATTCAGACAATTTGGGGTTGTATCACTATTGGCTTTAAAAAAAATTAATGAGGTTTTGTATCTGAGTACATGTTCCTTCGCTTGATTGAATTAGAATAATTGATACTGAGTACGACAATTAGAATATAGTGTTAATTAGAATGTTAAACGGACCTAGAGGTCTTAGTGAGGCTACCAGACAAAAGAATGTTAATGAGCATAAATGTTTCTTAGGGGTATTCATTCAATGAAGAAGAGAATTTCTAGACATGCGAATCGAATTAGATGTTGAATTTTGAATAGTTTTCAGTGACGAACTCACGCTCATCGTGAAGACCTTTAGGCATCAGTTCATCGAACTATGTCCTATACAATTTTTGGTATTTTCGAGTTCTGTTCCCTGTTTGTGTTGGTCACTAAACTAACATTGACGTTCCTTGATTTGTCTCGTACTCGATTTTTAACACGTTGGTCTGTATGAAAAAGTCATGTCTAAGTGGCAAGTGAAACTTGAACCGACAAATCGCAAGTTACTTAACCAATTAGGCGTCTTGAACAGATAAATTAATATTTGGTTGATCAATATGGTCATTCATGCTATGATCTAGGGCTATAATCCTGTTTTAACCATAGGTGATCTGTGTATCCTTGTTATTGCTCCACAGTAATGGGTCCATCATGCATATATTTAACTTCGGTTTTATATCTCTCCAGACACTACTATGTGGCTACTTTTTGTCATTAACTCTGGTGTATTTTTTATCCTTGCAACAACCAGGAGAAAATTCCTATCGAGGAAGTATTCGAACAGCTGAAATGCTCAACCGAAGGACTGACGTCAGACGAGGGAGCTCAACGTCTAGCAACATTTGGGCCCAACAAATTAGAAGAGAAAAAGGTTGGTTTCTTGTTGTTCTACCTTAAGAAGTACACTCCATTTTTCTGCTTTGTTACATCTTCATATCTAGAGTCAACATCTTATGTATCACAAATTCCTTAACAGGAAAGCAAACTGCTGAAGTTCCTGGGGTTTATGTGGAACCCGCTATCATGGGTTATGGAAGCAGCAGCACTTATGGCTATTGTTCTAGCAAATGGCGATCACAAGCCTCCAGATTGGCAGGACTTTGTGGGTATCATGGCTCTACTATTCATCAACTCAACCATCAGTTTCATTGAAGAAAACAATGCTGGCAATGCTGCGGCCGCGCTCATGGCTGGTCTTGCCCCCAAAACCAAGGTATCCACTAAGTGAAAAAAAAAACTTATAATCATCATTTATTTTTGTTCCCTGTTGTGCATCTTTTCCCCAACTACAGGGAGGCTGATGCTAAACATTTTGTTCTTTAAAATTAGGTGCTTCGAGATGGTCGTTGGACTGAGCAAGATGCATCAATTCTCGTTCCTGGGGATATAATCAGTATCAAACTTGGAGACATAGTTCCAGCTGATGCACGACTTCTTGAGGGTGATCCTCTAAAAATTGACCAATCAGCTCTCACGGGAGAATCCCTTCCTGTCACCAAGAACCCTGGTGAGGAGGTGTTCTCTGGGTCTACTTGCAAACAAGGTGAGATAGAAGCAGTTGTGATTGCCACCGGAGTGCACACTTTCTTTGGTAAAGCTGCACATCTGGTGGACAGCACCAATCAGGTTGGGCATTTTCAGAAGGTATTGACAGCCATTGGAAATTTTTGTATTGGCTCAATAGCCGTGGGAATGGCCATTGAGATTATCGTAATGTATCCTATCCAACACCGGAAGTATAGGGATGGCATTGACAATTTACTGGTTCTCTTGATTGGAGGGATTCCCATTGCTATGCCGACGGTTCTGTCAGTGACTATGGCCATCGGTTCCCATAGGCTTTCACAGCAAGGAGCCATTACCAAGAGAATGACTGCTATTGAGGAAATGGCAGGGATGGATGTCCTGTGCAGTGACAAGACAGGGACCCTTACCTTGAACAAGTTGACAGTTGATAAACCCTTGATTGAAGTTTTTCCTAAAGGTGTGGAGAAAGAGCATGTGATGTTGCTCGCTGCTAGGGCCTCTAGGGTGGAAAATCAAGATGCTATTGATGCCTGCATGGTAGGGATGCTTGCAGATCCAAAGGAGGTATGATTTTATAATTATCATATAATTGCATGTATCTTCTCTGTCTATATGTTATTTGTTTCTCTTTGAATTATCAACTAGCAATTCTAATGGGACAATTGGTCAGGCGAGAGCCGGAATTAGGGAGATTCACTTTCTGCCGTTTAACCCAGTTGATAAAAGGACAGCTCTAACTTACATTGACGAGAGTAGTGGCCAATGGCACCGAGTGAGCAAAGGAGCTCCTGAACAGGTAGAGCTCACTACTTTCTCTTTTTTCAATTGATGAGACTTGGCTAAGATATTGGCACTTACTAATGTTTAATATATTTTATGTTATTGTGCAGATCCTTGCACTCTGCAATGCTAGGGAGGACATGAGAAAAAAAGTTCATTCTACAATTGAGAAATATGCAGAGCGTGGGCTTAGATCTCTAGCTGTTGCGAGACAGGTTTGCAATTGTCAACTCTCTCCTCAACATATTTTCTTATTTTATCTTGATGCTCATATTTTTGGTCCTCTATAACTTGTTATCCAACAGGAAGTTCCTGAGAGAACTAAGGAGAGTCTAGGAGGACCGTGGCAGTTTGTTGGTTTACTACCCTTGTTTGACCCCCCAAGGCATGACAGTGCTGAAACCATTACCAGAGCTCTTCACCTTGGTGTGAATGTCAAGATGATCACAGGTAAAGTAAAAGGATCGCTTTCAGTGCCTGTGAAGATTTTAGATTTATATCACCTTTTTATCAACTGCATGAGCTTATAGTTTCTATATGAAATGTCTCTTTTTCCAGGAGACCAGCTTGCTATTGCAAAGGAAACTGGGAGGAGGCTTGGAATGGGATCCAACATGTACCCTTCTTCTTCCTTGCTAGGCCAAGACAAGGATGCGAATATGACTGCTCTTCCTATAGATGAGTTGATTGAGAAGGCTGATGGGTTTGCTGGAGTCTTCCCTGGTACATTTGATCTCCTGATTTCTAGCCCACATACGATTGAGTGAACATAGATTTGTTAACCACTATTTCGTAAGTATCTATATTTTCTTCTGATCACAGAGCACAAATATGAAATTGTGAAGAGGTTGCAAGAGAAAAAACATATTTGTGGTATGACTGGTGATGGTGTTAATGATGCACCTGCTTTGAAAAAGGCTGACATTGGTATTGCCGTTGCTGATGCCACTGATGCTGCTAGGAGTGCTTCTGATATTGTTCTGACTGAGCCCGGGCTCAGTGTCATCATTAGTGCAGTGCTTACTAGTAGAGCCATTTTCCAGAGGATGAAAAATTACACTGTTAGTTACTTTCTTCTATATATTTATTGTTAATTTTTATATGAATCTGCTTTTGCGATTGCCTAATCATTCATTTATACAACTATGTTATGTGTACAGATTTATGCAGTTTCTATTACCATCCGTATTGTGGTAAGTTTTCTATCTACAACCTGAGATATACTTTCTTCCGGAAAGGGACTAGGTCAGTGAATGTTCTAAAACTTTTCCATTCGCAAACCTTGTTTCAGTTTGGATTCATGTTCATCGCTTTGATCTGGAAGTTTGATTTTGCTCCATTCATGGTTCTGATCATAGCAATCTTGAACGATGGTAAGAATCACCATTCTGTTCCTAACTTCATTCTCATCCTGTTAACCATCCTTGAAGTCAATGTGGTAGTACTTCGGTAACTTTGTCATTTCATTTGTTCTGCATATTAGGAACAATTATGACAATTTCAAAGGATAGGGTGAAGCCATCACCTCAACCAGACAGCTGGAAACTAAAGGAGATTTTTGCCACTGGGGTTGTGCTTGGAGGATACCAAGCATTGATGACAGTTGTCTTCTTTTGGGCAATCAAAGACACCAACTTCTTTGAAGTTAGTCACATTGTTTTTCTTTCTTTTTCTTTCTTGGTCCTATATTCTTGTCCCCATCTATCATCTCTCGATTTCTCCTCTCTAAATATCATTTTGTCATATTCGATCGTGAGTTTTGACATTTGTGTTTGACAAGTTGGCTTGTCTTTTATGCCCTGCAGAATCATTTCCATGTTGAGTCACTGAGCGAACATCCAGAGAAGATGATGGCTGCCTTATACCTTCAAGTGAGCATCATCAGCCAGGCACTGATCTTTGTGACCAGGTCTCGCAGCTTCTCCTACGCTGAGCGTCCAGGGCTATTGTTGTTGGGCGCCTTTATGATTGCTCAACTGGTAATTATGAAAATCTCACCTTGTATGATTATTAAATTTGTTAAGAATCATTGTTTGTCTAAACTATCATCATTTTTTTTTTCCTTTTTCTTAATTCAGATTGCGACTCTCATTGCCGTATATGCCAAGTGGCAATTTGCAAGGATTCACGGATTGTCATGGGGCTGGGCTGGTGTTATTTGGCTATATAGTATCGTCACCTACATCCCTCTTGACTTCATCAAATTTGCCATTCGGTACGGATTAAGCGGTAGGGCATGGAACAACCTTCTTGAGAATAAGGTAATCATCCATGTGTTCGAAGTTGAGTTGTGCTCAACTCTGCTGCATTAATGTTGCGGCACTTGAATTTAGTTTTCTTTTTTGGTTGGGGCTTTACATCATGTTTGTCTTGTTGACATGTATATAGACTGCTTTCACCACCAAGAAGGATTACGGAAAGGAAGAGAGAGAAGCACAGTGGGCTGCTGCTCAGAGGACGCTGCACGGTCTGCAGCCACCCACTGATAACTCCGGCCTGTTTGCTGACAAGAACAGCTACAGGGAACTGTCGGAGATCGCAGAGCAAGCTAAGAGACGAGCGGAGGTTGCAAGGTGAGAGAATTTCTCAAAGCATTAATTTGTCAATGTTTGTACAGATTCGGGTCATTGATCATGTAATGCTTTCTATTTGCGACAAAACAGGCTGAGGGAGCTGCACACTCTGAAAGGACACGTCGAGTCAGTGGTGAAGCTCAAGGGACTGGATATTGACACCATCCAGCAACACTATACCGTTTGAGAGGCTAAAAGGCGAAATGAAACGAGACTGTGCACAATCAGTTTTTTATTAGAGAATTAATGTTTAACTAAGAGCTTGTTATTTTGGATAACAACAAGACCTGTCACTGCTGCTAACCTGTATTAGCAAGCAGTAGTAGTAGTCCCCTTTTGTTCTGTTTGTTGCTACTATAACTTGCTTCAGGCTGTTGCTTTAGCTTGGTCCTATAAATTGGGGAGAAACCTTGTTCCAAACTCCTTGCTTTCCCCCTGAGCCAAACCTGATGATCATCAAACCACATTTTTGACCAAAAATCTGAAGTCTTGCAAGCATGTATCATGTATATGTAATACTTTGTCTGTTTGTAATTTTAAACTACTGCGGTCGAAAGACATTAAACATTTGATTAAGAAGGGAAGCTTGTTGACTATTGGAGAAAGAGGAGCTAGCTAGCCCTTCTTCATAAGCCATAATTTTATATTATAGACAACTGCAAAATCAAAAGCGTGAACAACCAAGTGCCCGCCTGCTTCTCATGATCTCTTCCGAAATCTAACAACTATCACTGAATAATCTATATATCTCGAGCTTGGTAGCCTATTGTACAAAACTTAATTTTTTAGAGAGTTATTTGTAATGTCAAAAGATGAGGGCTGAATCTATAAAAATGGCACAAATATACACAGTATGACATAGTAATTTGATGGAGTTTTTTTGCTATGAGCCACTAATTTATATATATTAAGGTGAAGTAATATAGTTACCCTTTGTATGTGTGTCGATAATATATGCGAGTTTGTGTGTGTTTCTATATCATTTCTTTTTAAAAAGTGTACTTGATATCCTCTAATTTGTGAGAGACCTTGCTCTTGCCTTTGCTAGAGCATGTGTGGAGGTACCTTGGATGCAGTTGCTAAACTCAATGACATTTGCTCTCAGTGAATTTCTCTTTTAGTATCCTCTCTCTTCTTTTCTTTCATCATTTGGCTTAATCACAAATATAACCTAGAAGGACTCATGGCTTGGTAAGAAGTGTACTTGTATGATTTAAGTTTGTCAACAACTTCTTTATATTGCTTCACAAGAAGCACAGACAAAACTAACATCAAATCATCGATTCTTGTTCTTCATGATAGCTCCATAATGAATGAGTCGGTCACTTTAAAACATAAAACTTGATTTGTTATAAGTATCTTCACTTAAAGCACGTACAAATACATGCTTATTCTAATCGTCTCCTGGTGTGGCCGTTGAGCTTGGTCGGGTGGTCTGTCTTGGGGATTGTAATCGTCACTCCAAGATGTGCCTCGTGGTGAGGAGATGCAATGAAGTAGTAGGTGAATCGAGCAAAGTCGCGTCAGGAGGAAACACTTTATCGGCGCTATTGGGTCCCGAGGCAGACAAGGGCAATTCGAATTGCGGAAGTGATACGGTTGGAAATGTTTTTGGGAATGTCAACAGTGGAACCCCCGCCTGGGCTTGGAGTTATGTTTCGCCAGGGAATGCAGGATGGGCTTTTCCATATTATTACTATTGGGCTGGCCCCCCGATTCATGCATCTGAGCAAAGTGGGCTATGGGTCTTGGGTCTGGGTGGGGAGGAGACTGGTATTATACATCAGCCCCAGGGGCGAGCTACGCGTCCTGGGTGTATGGGCAATCTGATCAAGCTCCTATTCCACAAAGGGCCCCAACAAACTTCATCCCTGCCAGAGCAGTGGGCGATTGTGGTCGGTTGTCTATCTCCATTCGGCAGCCGATAAATAGTAGGGAGGTAGTCCACGATCCGATAGCTGCTGAGATTGTAAGGTCTGACAGGAATGACCCACTTGTTGAAAAGTGGACTAGTAAGACGATGAACCATGAGATGGTTGAGATCGACTTGGGATCTAACAATATTGGTGATAAGCAAGGGGGTCTTGAACCTGAGGTAGTGGTTGATACCTCCGCTGGCGAGCAAGTGGCGGAGGAGGATGGTGATGATCTTAGAAACCTATTTGAGGACCCTGAAATTTCCTCCTGGCTTTGAGCCTGGAGGAAACCCTTTTGGGCCGATGGTTTAGCATGATGATGATTATGTCAAGGAGGAAGCGAGGCAAACTTTGTTGCTAGCTAAAAGTCTTGGTTGTCATGTTCAAGATGAAGGGCGTGCTCTGAGTAATTTTGAAGACATCATTCGTGAGAACGGGGATAGCTTCCGCACGAGATGTTAGGAATCCATTACTGGTGCAGGGGATGACTCTGATAACTGTTCGCGAACCAACTCGAGAGTAAGCTCTGGAAAGGGCCTTAGGCCAAAGAAGGGCTTGGTGGGCTTCAGCAAATTTTCTCGCGTTCGTAAGGTTGCTAGTAGGGGCAAGAGTAAAGCAAGAGTGAAAAGTTAAAGGCTCGGGTTTACTCCTTTTGGAGAGAAGGGTAGAAATAGTAAGGTATGGGTTTTTTTCTTTTTTTGATGTTTTTTCGTTTGTTTCCCGCTTATGCGGTTCATTAGGCCATGTGCCTGTAATTGTAAAAAAATTCATGCTTATTCACAAATCCAAGGTTGGTGATAGTTTTTCACTTGCCAAAAGTCTTCACACTTGCTCTATTTCATTATGTATCAATTCCGTCTCTGCAACAACTTCGAAAATTTTGTTATTTCGAAACTGAACCACAAAACCATCTACTGCTGTCTAGTATGCTTAGATTCAAGGTAAAACTCATATTGCTTGTGGACCTTGTTCAATGAGGTTCTTTGGGATTTTTAGTCACCTTATATATCTAAACCAACTCTCCTTGAGGCTTTTCCTTGTGCAATGAAATTTATCTTGTTTCCTAAATTTTAAATTGTCCAAGGTGTTCCTTAGAATTAATTTCTAGTAGTTAATTAGCTAGAGAGGTGCTTACTTACATCACCTTGGTTATAGATGATGATATCATAGTTTATTGTCCACCTTCAATATGGATCCAAACCTCATTCCATTTAATTTTGTGGCTTTTTTTTGCCCAAATATGTTTCCTCACAACTTGTAAGAGTTCTTAGTAATGCTCAATTTTAATGCATAGCTAGCACCATATGTGTTTGCATTCATAATGTGCCTCTTTCTCTATAGAACATCCCTCCCATCATTAACGAAGTGTGATTATTTTGATCCTTTATTACTTTCAGCCGGGGTTTTTATAGCCTAGACTCCCTATGTTTGTGGTGCATCTATCCACAAAGTATAGACGACCGATGAACTTGCTAGTCTACATAAGTTTCTCTTGTCTCAAAAGTGTAATTAAGCTTAGAGAACTTCACGCACATAAGGTAAACATCTTTGAAGATATGTCGGCCAACGGCTTACAGATAGTGTTCTCCTTCTAGAAATCTAACTACCCTTGGCTACATTAAATATCTCTAGTTCAATTTATAAATTAGTAAAATAGAAACAACTAATTGTTAAAAAAATGTAAAATTAAAACTCCTTTTGCATCATATCCACACTTTCAACCAAAGTCAAGTCATTTACTCGGATTGTTCTATTGGTTGGTAAATAGAGGCCCAGATTAATAGGACACTAATCAAAGATGATAGTAGCCCAATTTATCATATGGCTTGAAAGGCCCGTTTGTTAGCGTGGTAAAAGTTTGGGCGTTTAAAAATGAAAAATACCATTATGTCCTCGAGCATTTGTCTCTTCCACTTCCTACACACTGGCTCATGTGCTTCCATTTTTCTACAAGTTATTCCACAAAGTAAATCCAGGAGTGACACAATAACCTACAAACCACACCAACCAGGTAAGCTACATAAGATGACTGATCTAGCCAAGCACATGGTGTTTTGGAGGATTCAAACTCAAAACTCGCTCCCATAATCCACCCTCCTCAACTACCCTAGTTAAATACCTCAATGAGGACATAAAATTTTGAAACTACTAGTACATTTATATCACTTATCGATTATGATATATTACGTTCTTAAGCATATAACTAAAACTAAGTATTAAAAACAATTATGATCATAACGGTTCTATATTACAGTCTGAAATAGCCAACAGTAGTAGACTAGTAGCATATATATCAGTTGCGTCAAAACAAGAAGCGCCTGAAATTAGTAGAGACAGATATTTTTCACTATTTTATTGAATGTATCGCATGTTTACAATAGTTTGTACAAGGGTCTATATATACGAGTATAATGGTGGGCTAAATACACAGCATAATATTACAATTTGTTATTGGGCCATATACTTGGGCCTCTACCCCTCGCGATACCAGGCCGTCCATACGTAAGTGAGAGCCTGGATCGGAAGTCAATGAAAATAGCCTTGGTCAAGGGCTTCGTGAAGTCGTCTACTACCTGTTCTTTTGTAGGTAAAAACTCGATTTTTATGGATTTGTTCTTCACCCACTCCCTCATGAAGAAATAGTCAATCGTGATACGCTTCGCGCGATTATGTAGGATTGGATTAGAGGCGAGAAACTTAGCCCCAATATTATCACAAAACAGTGTAGTGACGTAAGGGAGTGAAATCCCCAATTCAGTGAGGATCTCAGTGAGCCAAAGACTCTCAGAAGTAGTAGAGGCAAAAGATTTAAATTCGACCTCGGTGGAAGACTTCGCAACGGTTCTTTGTTTGCGGGATCCCCAAGACACCAAGTGGTCGCCCAGAAAAATGTAGAAGCCGCTAGTGGACCAATGATCCATCAAGGAGCCAGCCCAGTTCGCATCTGTAAAGACTCGAAGAGATCCCATGGAGGAAGCGGAGAAGAATAGAGCGAGATCCATAGTAAGCTTCAAGTATCTAAATAATCTTTTTACTGTTGTCCGATGTGATTCTCTAGGGCTATGCATATACTGGCTCAATTTGTTAACCATAAAACTTATATATGGGCGTGTAGATGCCAAATACTGTAGACTGCCCACGATACTCCTATATTCTTTTGGATTTTTGTATGTGGGAGACTCAATGGAGTCTAATTGGGTAGTGTCAGTGATGGGAGTATTGGTAGGTTTGGCTTGAAGCAATTCAGTACGTGAAAGAATGTCGAGGATACAGTGCATTTGTGAAAGATAAGCCCCAGTCTGATCTCGTGTGACCTTGACCCCCAGAAAATGATGTCATTAACCAAGGTCCTTAATAGGAAATTCTCCGGCTATAATTGATATTAGTTTAGCAAGAAGATCAAGTGATGACCAGCGCATAATATGTCGTCTACATAGACTAATATGTAAACATACTGGCCATAGTGAGAGTAGATCAATAGGGAGCTATCTTCCTGGGAAGGCTTAAAACCAATGTGAATCAGGAACCCACTGAGTCGAGAAAACTAGGCCCTGGGGGACTCTCTTAAACCATAAATAGCACGTTTCAACCTTCACACATGAGAGGGATAGGCAGGGTTTACAAATCCCTTTGGTTGATGTATATATACTTCCTCCTCTAAAAAGCCATGTAAGAATGCATTGTCCACATCAATCTACCTGATTTGCCAATTATTAGAAATAGCCAGGGAGAGAATTAAACTAAAAGTGGCCATCATAACAACGGGGCTGAAAGTCTCATGAAAATCTATATCAGCTTCTTCATTATAGCCAAGGGCAACAAGCCTGGTTTTTCTTTTGTCCAAAGACCTATCAGCATTTCTTTTAGTCTTGAGAAACCATTTGGTTCCAAGAACATTGAACTTATGAGAAAAAGGGATCAAATCTCATGTGTCATTAGCCATTAGAGTAGAGTATTCATGTAGAATGGCCTGGCGCCAATCAGGGAATTTGATGGTATGAGCAAAGGTGGGCTCTTCTAGGATAGGAGAATCAGTAGTTGTAGAGGTAGTATTTAGGGTTTTTGGTGGCCAAGGCACCATCCCATTTGTCCTCTGAATTGGTTTCAAGGAATTAGTGTGAGATCTCGTGACCATAGAATGGTGAGAGATAGAAGGTGTGAGAGAAGGATTTTCAGGTGTTGGCTGTGTAGTTAGAGATGGAACAGAAGCAGAAGGAGAGTGTGTGGGAGGTTCAAGGGCTAATGTATGGTGGGTAGAATCAATAGATTTTGTGTGCAATTGGGGGATACTGATGATGAAGTTGAGAGGATGAGGTTACTTTCAGGAGAAGATAGCTGAAGGGAATGAGATGGGGTGGGTAACAATGGTGTAGTCTCAAGGGGAACTTGAAAATGAAAAACCGAGGGTTGATGAGAGGGATGTGAGAGAGAATTAAAGACAAAAGATGAATAAGGAAAGGATGTTTCCTAGAACAAAACATCTCTAGAGATGTATGTCCTGTGAGAGGGTAGATGGTAACAGATGTAGCCAGTGGATTTACTATCATAACCCAAGAAGATACACTTTTCACTATGGAGAGAAAGCTTGTGAGCATTGTAGGGGTGGAGGTTAGGCCATGAGGAGCACCCAAAGACATGAAGGTGATGTAGATTAGGTGGTTTGTTGTGTATTTTTTGAAAGGGAAATAGATGATGAAGAGTAGAGGAGGGTGTTATGTTCATTAGGTAGGTAGAGGTTTTGAAGGCAAAGCTCTAAAAGGAAAGAAGGAGGGAAGCATGAGCTAGGAGAGCAAGGCCATGGTCAACCACCTGTTTTATTTTACTCTCCACCGATCCATTTTGCTGGCGGGAATATGGGCATGTCACACGATGAGATGTTTCAGTAACATTTAGGACTGAAATAAGGGGCTTAAATTCACCACCCCATCCGTCTGTATAACCTTAATTTTCTTTCCGAAATATGTCTCAATCATCTTGCTAAACACATTATAGATATGAACCACCTCAGACTTTGATGTAAGGGAAAAAACCACATAAAACAGGAATAGTCATCCACACACAATAGGAAATACTTGAAGCCATCAATGTAGGGGGTATGAGCAGGACACCACAAGTCCAAAAACAACAAGTCAAAGCAATCACTAGAAACAGAATTCGAAAGAGGGTGGGGGAGAGCATGATGTTTTCCTTGCACATAGGTAGTACACAACTCTAGTTTATTCAAAACAGAAACTGGAAGATTAAAAGTATTGATGGTTCTTTTAGTAGTCTGAAAAGAGGGATGCCTCAAGCGTTGGTGCCAAACAATGAGAGGGGCAGCAGTGGTGTAATTCAGTTGAGTAGTGGAGTGGGTAGATGTGGATGGAAAGAGTTGTACACCTTCTCTAGTTACTCCCTTGAGAAGGATAGCTTTGGAGTTCTTGTCGTTCAATAGGAACAATCATGATAGAATTCAAAGAACACATTATTATCATAACAAAACTGTTGAACTGAAATGAGATTCTTATTTAGAAAAGGTGTATAAACAATGTGAGACAAATGATAGTTTCAGTTATTGTGGGTCAAAATAGAGGAACCAGAGTGTGTAATAGGAAGTTTAGATCCATCACCTAGGGAGACAGTCTTTGTGCCATTATAATCTGTAGAATTGAGGCTCATCTTGCGGCTAGTGAAGTGATTGGAGGCCTTAATATCAGGCATCTAGCATTAGCAGTCATAGACAGAGGTGGACGGGGCTGATATGAGTGACTGTATCTATGATAGCATTGTTTAGACTCATGCCCCCATTTGTCACAAATCTGACATATAGGTACAGTATCAGACTGATCAGTGAAGAAAGTGTTCTGGTTAGATTTGGAAGTGTTTGGGGAAGTAGAATTACCACGGCCTTTGGACTTGCTTGAGGAGGTATTGTCCCGAGCATAAAAGGAGCGAGATGAGTTTTGTGTTTTCCCTCTACCGTACGAGGAAGTCTGAGTGTTGTTCAGAGAGATATTTTGTATGGAGGTTTTTGTTTGATGAGTGAGCCAGGACTCTTAAGAGAGGACATATGAGTGTAATTGACTTGGATCGCAAGGATCAGTGGAAGTCATTATCTTAGAAACAAGAGGAGCATAGTCCTGAGGCAAGCCCTTCAATATGTAGCATTGGAATTCATTTTAGGAGATAGTATGGCCAGTTATGGTCAGAGAATCAAATCAACCAGATGACATGCTCGATTAAAGTACTCTGTGACATCCTCGGTGGATTTCTTCTCTATAGTGGCCAGTTGAAGTAAAAGTTGGCGGATCCAGGAGCTTTGTCTCAGGGGGAAATTTTTTTTTGGGGCCGGGGCACCGGCTCCCCCTTTGGATCTACCCCCCCCCCCCCCTTTGGATCTGCCACTTGCCTGATCTGAGGATACTTTGCTTATAATAAATCTCGATTAGATAAGACCAAACTTCAGCAGAAGATTTAATCCCAACAACTTGCGGGACAATGGATTCACTCAGTGAGCTCAGAAGTATAGAGAGAACGAGCTGATAGGCCTGGATCCATTTCTCGAATTCAGGATTCACAGATCCAGATATCATTTAAGATGGACAAGGATAAGTTCCAGATACGTACTTATATAGATTGTTGCCTTTGGAAAAGGTAATATCATACCTCTCCAAATTCGAAAATTATTCTTTCTTAGCTTCACCAAGTTAGCCGCATCTGAGTATATTGACTGACTACAAGTGGTTGTGTCTGTACAGATGTGCGAGTCAAATCACCATTGCCATGGATTGATTCAGTTCCACCGATCGAAGATCTAGATGGAGTTACCGCCATGAGAAATAAGGATTGAAGAACACGGAAGAAGGTCAAAAAAAGAAGTCGGAATACCATAGAGAAAGATATTGTCACTGTTTATTGAATGTATCACGAGTTTCCAATAGTTTGTACATGGGTCTATATATACGTGTATAATAGTGGGCTAAATACACAACATAATATTACAATTTTTTTTTTGAAACCATAATATTACAATTGTTTTTTTTAATAAACATAATATTACAATTGTTATTGAGCCATATACTTGCGCCTCTAATTTACCAGCCGAACTGAGTAGCAAGAATGCAGTCGAGGGGAAAGAGAACAGGAAGATTGAAGCCTTATCGCGGAAACAGAGCGAGGGGTAGGGTGAGGGTGAAAGAGTCCGAAGATGTCATTTTCGTCTGTTTAGGGGCAACTCGTTGGCTTAAATTAAGGTCAGCTACCAATACCAATACCAATTTGTTGAATTTCGCCTTGTTCCCTTGCCTTTTGTCTTCTACGTTGTTCTGTATAGTTCAATCTTATGTGGAGAATTTGAAATTACGACCGTTGATTTCATTCGATTCGCTCTCCCTTTCGCTCCCGCGTACGGCTTCTGATTGAGCAGTTCCCATCGTTCTGAAGTTGATTCCCGACATAGAAGGCACACGCCGAGATAGAGAAAAATAGTGGGGGCACGGAACTTGCAGATTTGGTATGAGCTTTTGTACCATTATCGTTACTGTTCTCCTTTTTAATCTGGTGAAGCATGCAACATCATTGATTTTTGTTTGCTCCCTCGGTATTGTGACTGAGTAATTGCGCTAGCGTATGCTTTGTTGCTGGCTTTCAATGGCGTAAAGTAATTGAAACAGAACTTCTTTCTCTGTACGTTTTATGTTCCGTTAGCCGTATTTTACAAAAATCTCTTTATTACTATCACATCTTCTATGGCTCGGCTATAGGTTTGCTGTGCAATAAAGGCACACCGCCAAATTTAACCCGGTATTACAACATTTGGGAATAATTTGTTATCCCGGATCTTTTAATACTTTCGTGATCAATTGCTTGCTCTAAATGCTGGAGGCTTTTGAGGACAACCGTCAGGCGAGATCCAATTGCGTCCAGGGCTAGGATTCCCCTCTCCAAAAATCAAACCCCAGCTCTCCCCAACACCGTCACAAAACATACCTTCACTTGCTGGGTGCTGGGTTCTAACTGGCGCACATGAAAAAACCTCCAATTCCATCTCAGGGAATGAAGATGATTTGTTAAAAGAGTGGATTATATGGTGGCATGACAGCAAAGCAGATGTGTTCTTGTAGAAAGTAGGAATCCTATTGGCATGCTGCAACAAAACCATATTCATTGGACGTTCCATATTTTTAAACTGAAATTTTACTCGTATAATAAATAGCCTCTTGAGCTGCTGTGGGAATTATTACTTGAGTGTAGATTGTTCTATTAATGTTGTTTTTCTTTTCTATGTATTTCGTGATTTATTATGCAAATCAAAGAAAAAATGCTTTTGTCTTCTAATTCCCTTTCATTTGCGGGTTCACTTTTGTGCTTGCTTAGACTCTCTAGAAAGCTAATAACTTGATGTTAGGAATGCAACTTGAGCTTAACACAAGAAATGAGCTGCGCCAACCCTAATGAGGCAAGTAAGCGCCAATTGCCACAATGGATGCTGCTTGTTAGAGCTTCTTCTACTAACCAGGCATGCAGGCCTGAGTCAGAACCCAAAGTCAAAGTAGATGATGATCTGAAGGTACACAAAACCTGTGCTCGCAACCTGAAATCAAGGGTTGAGACTGGGAAGCCTGATGTGGAGTCGTTTTCCTGTGAGGGTGTATCCAAAAGGGGAATTTCTCAGGTACATGAGAAATGCGGAGGCCGTAGAAGTAAACGGAAACGTGATACGGAATACAAACTAAAAGCTAAGGCTTTGAGGGGAACCAATGACAGAGCAAGTGATAAAGAGTCGACTCTTAGTGAAGAAGAACTCACAGTGGAAGACCTGGTCAGCATTGCTAAAGAGGTACATACTGTTCGGCTCTTCATTTTAGTCCCAAGAATACAGTTTTTTTTTTTTTTTTTTTGAGAAGCAATGTTTCTACATGTGGCATAGTAGCTGAGTTCACTTTGTATTATCCTCTTGCAAAATCACTGTCTTTTCTGTAGCTCATCAAGAATAATGCCAAGAAGGATGAACAACTATCATCATCAATGACTGATAAATTACTAGTCTCATCTTCGACGACCTCATATACTAAGGGTGGACGATTTCATAATCAGAGTGTTGATCATATTCATGAAGGCACCTTGAATAGAAATCTAACAAAATCTGCTTCAAATACTTCTGATTTCACTGAGAACCGAACAAGTGATAATAGAGGCATCCACAGCTCTCGTGGCATTATAAGGACAGGGGATTCGGCTCAAGATATGCTTGATATACTCTTGGGTCCACTGCTTAGGACATCTAAAGCAGCAGAAAGGAAAACCGACTTGCTTCTGTCTCCAACGAAAACTGTTGATTGTGACCATGGAGACAAGGAGAGGCAGGGCGAAGTTGAAGAGGACCCGTTGACCAAAAAGAAGAGCAGTCTCAAGGATAAGGTGGAAATGCTGTTGACTTAGAAGTACTAAATATTCATCTTCTCACAAAAGAAACAGTAAAAAAGCTGCGACTTAATTCCCAGTATATATTCATACAGAACTGAAATACAGAATAGCAAGTAGGAGTACATAGTTCGCTATGGACGTAACGAAGTTACATTTTTTTTTTTTTGTCGACTTTCACTTTGACTTGACAGTCTTTTTTCATCTTCCTCTATTTCGAGTTACCCTAGAAGTCTGGCCTTGGAGTCTTCATGGTTCATAATACGTGTATTTTATAAGTACGTGATCAATATTATTCGTCTGCTTCTCCATCATTCGTTACTCTCTGTTACCGTTTTGTTTGCGTTCTATGAAAGCACTGCAAGTTTTTTAAATTCTTTGGCTCTGGCTATACACACATTTTTAAAGTCTATGGAAGAATGATTCTGCAGTTCTGGAAACATCTTTGCTGGGTTTTTTTTTTTTTTTAAATCTGGGTCTAGATTACGATAACTAAGTCATTTAAAACTTGTTAACCACTTGAGCCAACCAAACGCAGGTTAAAACTTGGAGTCCAAAGACTCACGTGCAATGTAGGCAGTGCCCACAATTTTGAATTGCTAGCCGCAGGGGGTAAAACCCAAACACAGATAATTTACCAGGTTAATCTTTGGTTGCAACCAACTAGTAACACTGCTCTAAAAACAGACAAAAATCACGGTTTAAAATGGTTATAAATCACTGTTACAAACCGTGCTTTTAAAAGTGTAGTGGCTGGCCGAGAATTTGTTTTGGATCACAATTCAATTGTAGATGCATCACTTTTTTAATACAAACTAATGTGTTTAATCACACAAATCAAGATTCAAACCTACGATGTACAGGTTTAGGTTGTCTTAACCTCTGTATCATTATAGTTATTTATAACATACACGCAAACTATATATATTGAGTGTTTGGTATTGGAAATATGAAATTATATTATGTCGGACATGATCGAACTTGGATCCTGGGACATATAAAAATTACAAAATAGATGTAGGTTTGGTTATGCCACATCAATTATAATATGTTATGTAAAGTTACTTATTTTGTTATAAATTGCATTATATAGTGTTATAAATACAAATATAGTATATATCATCTAATGAAAACTGAAACTAAATAATATATGACATTTCTTATAATTATGTATAATTTAATATTTTTAAAATTAAATAAATATATATTTATATAATATCAACTAATTTAAATTGTTATTACTTTACTATTTTTATATCTTATTAATTTGTGTGGTTTTTGTAAATTAAAAACATTAATATATTATTTTAATCTTAATTTTCTATAACTTTAACATTTTCATAAATTCATAAACATATATATGTATATTTTCTATTTATTTTGCAAATTTTAAACAACACATCTACTAATTTAAATTGTTATTACTTTTACTATTTTTATATTTTAACTTATGTGGTTTTATGTAAATTAAAAGCATTATATAGTAAAATGTATAAAACTTAAAAATAATTTAAGTATATGTTAGCTAAAAGTTGTATAAATTTAAATATATATATATATATGTATGTATGATTTACTAATTTAAACTATTATTACTACTAATTTATATTTATTTTGAAATTTTAACCCAATGATGTACTAATTCAAATTATTATGTGTACTCTATTTTTATAATTTATTAATATGTGTGGTACTTTGTGAATTAAAAACATTAATATGGTATATCATAGCATCTTAAAGCATGGTTCTGTGCTTCAATAAGCACGGTTATCCCCAAAACCATGATTTGAAGTGAGAACCTTAAAACGCATATTAGGGGCTAACTGCGTTATAAAGTGTACCACGTGCATTTAAAAGCACGATTAGCCACAAAACAATGATATAAAGTTCTCAATTCAAAACACGGGTGATTCTCGCATGCATTATAAAACACGGTTTGGCCAAAACCGTAATTTAAACACCGTGCTTTTAAGCATTTTTTCTAGCAATGTAAATCACTCTTTGTATGGTATTAGAGCCTATTGAAGAGGCCTTGAATTTATTAATTGGCCCTCTGTTACAGACTTATGCACAGTTAGGCTTTTTTAGGTTTAGGTTAAGCAAAGGGGTTCTTTATAAACCCTTCTACGGTTTCGTACTATATCTGTCTCACAGTCTGTATGTCTCCCTTTGTCATAATAAGATAAAATTATCTTCTTTCTGCCCATGGATTAGCTAACACATCGTTAGTAAGCCACGTTAAATCTCTATGTTGATTTATTTTATTTTTTGTTGTACGATTCTTAATATTGTGCTTGTTACAACAAACTGGTATCAGAGCTTTGGTTATCTAGATCTACAATTTCGAATTCGAAGATGTCCACTTTTGAATATAATGATCAACGAATTCACTGGGTGAAATAGTTTTGGTCTATGGCAGATCAAGATGTAAGCTTTGCTAAAGCAACAGGGTTTGTAGGTGTTGCTAAGAAACCAAAGAAAGATGGCAAGAAGGAGAAGGATGATGTTGTGGATGTTGACACATTGACTAGCGGTCATGATAATAAGGAGGAGAAGGCTCCCTTGAAAATGTAGTGTCTGGCCGATGATATCATCACCGAGGCCGTTGATGAGGAGACAGACGTTGGTCTATGGTTGAAGTTTGAAATTCTATACATGACCAAGTCCTTAACCAATAAGTTGCTCCTGAAGCAACATTTGTTTAGCTAGGATGCAGGAAGGTACTCTCTAAGCGACCATCTGAATCATTGAATATGATTTTGTTGGATCTTCGCAATATTGATGTTAGGGTAGAAGTTGATGATGATTGTTGGTGTCTTTTCCCTTATCATGTGAGAATTTAATGGAATCCTTTATTGTTGGGAAAGATAACCTGACTCTGGAAGAAGTAAGTTCTCTGCTTCATACCAGGGAGGTTCATTATAAATTGTGGTTTGAGTACAAAAAAATCAGGCATCTGGACTAGCGGCTACAGGAGGTAAAGGACGACGAAAATTTGGTAAAGAGAAGTCTGTAAGAATTAGATTTAATTGGATCTTTGCAATATTGATGTTAGGGTAGAAGTTGATGATGATTGTTGGTGTCTTTGCCCTTATCATGTGAGTATAATGGAATCCTTTATTGTTGGGAAAGACAACCTGACTCTGAAAGATGTAAGTTATGTGCTTCATACCAGGGAGGTTGTTATAAAGTGTGGTTTGAGTACAAAAAAATCAGGCATCTGGACTAGCGACTACGGGAGGTAAGGGACAACGAAAATTAGGTCAAGGGAAGTCACGAACTGTAAGAATTTGATTTTATTGGATCTTTGCAATATTGATGTTAGGGTAGAAGTTAATGATGATTGTTGGTGTCTTTACCCTTATCATGTGAGAATTTAATGGAATCCTTTATTGTTGGGAAAGACAACCCGACTCTAAAAGAAGTAAGTTTTGTGCTTCATAGTAGGGAGGTTCGTTATAAAGCATCTGGTTTGAGTACAAAAAATTAGGCATCTGGACTAGTGGCTACAGGAGGTAAGGGACAACAAAAATTCGGTAAAGAGAAGTCGAACTGTAAGAATTCATCTTCTAAGGGTCCCAAACTTAATGATATTTGTAACTACTGTAAGGAGAAAGGGCATTGGAATGAATATCCTAAGAGAAGGAAGCAGCAAGAAAAGAAAGAAGCCTATGCCGTGATGACAGATGTTGACACCAATTCTGAAGATGATTTGGTCATAGTCGCCAATGACTAGTCACATTATAAAGATCTGTGGGTTCTTGACTCTGGGGCGTCTTAACATATTTGTCCAAACAGGGAATGGTTCTCAACGTATGAACAGAGAGATGGATGTAGTGTTACAATGGGAAATGACGCCGTCTGCAAATATGTTGGAATAGGCTCAATTAAGTTACAGATGCATGATGGTTTCGTTCACACCATGAACGAAGTTAGGCATGTTCCACTGATGACGAAGAATCTGATATCATAGAGTTGACTTGATAACAAGGGTTTCAGTTTCAGTGGTGAAGGTGGAGTTCTAGATATTCGCAAGGATTCTACAGTGATTTGAGAGGTGTGAAGTGTGGTACTCTGTATATTCTGCAGGGCTCTACTCTAGCAAATTCTTCTACTGTTGCATCATCTAAGGTTCTGCATGGCAAGTTCCAACATTTTTTGGACTTGTTGAATGTTCTAAGCTGTTGATTTGGGCCCTTTGCGGGAGTCTGAGGCAGAAGGAAAATCTGGATACATCTGGCAATGCTTATTTAACAAGGCATAGGAAGTTAAACCAGATTAACGACTATAAGCGTGATCCTGCCTATAGGTTAATCAGTCTCCAACAGAAACTGTTCTTTATGCGATTGGTTGTGTCCGGATTAAAGCATTAGTCTGCTGCTAGTTCTAGCAACTAGTTATGATTCGTTAGACTTTGCGTTGACGAATTAAATTATAGTTTCTGAATTTATTGCAGAATTATAGAAGAGTTTATTAGTTGATTAGAAGTGAAGGTTTGCATAACAATCCGGGGTGCTTGCTTATATTTAGAGTTTTATTTTTATTTATTTACTCAGTTTGGTTTAATTGTTTTATTATTTTCTATTGAGTCGGTAATTTAGTTAATTGAGAGAAACTCTAAAAAATGACATGTTCCTATTTTCTTAGTTTAGTTTCTCATTTAGTTATAAATTGTCAACTAATTGAATGAGGTCCTTGAGATTGACAACCCCCACTTAATTCACTATTCACAAAACGATAGATACGCTGCCTAGGTAGAGATAGTCACATATTTCTGCTACAAGTTTTTGACACCGTTGTCGGGGACCTCTGGCACGGTTATTTGACAATTTGTGAATTTAATTGAGATTTTAGTTTAACTTTTGTTTTATTTTATTTTTCTTTCTGATTCTCTTCTATTTATTATTTTTAGTTGGTTACAAATGTTAATATCTTGTGCTTTATATTTTAATTTTCCATATATCCTTTTGTTTGGATTAATTTATTTAGTTGGATTATTTTGTATTTATTTTTGGTTTAATTTTGTTTAGTTTATATCTGATTTAGTTTAATTACTTCGTATTTGTTTACGATTTAGTTTAGTTCTAATTTACTATTTGTTTACGATTTGCTTTTATTGCGTTCATTTAGTTTGTTTAGGTTTATTTCAATTTTCATTTAATTTTGATTTAGAGTTTGGTTTGATTATTTTATTTTCAATTTTCGGTGGTCTAATTTTATTTATTTATTTTTAGTTAATTCTTTTGTTTTTTTTGCTTATATTTTCCATTTCTATTTTATTTTGTTTATTTCATTTGTTATTTATTTAGCAATTCTCCTTTGTTTTTATTATGTTTTTCATTGTAATCTATTTAGTTAATTTTGTTATTGCATTTTCTTTTTATCTTTAGTTTTATTCTACTTTTTATTTTTATTTTTGTTTTTGTTTTTGTAGGTTAATTTCTGATGATGGGGAGCGGTAAGGATGAGGTGAGGTGATTGTTGGCCGAATTGGAATGGACGCGTATGCAAGAGGAGTTATCTTCTTGTCAAAGATTGGTTGATGATTACCGACCACCTTAGCAATCTAATCGAGAGTCTTACTGGTGGGAAGTTTTACAGAATAGGCCGTAGTACAATGAAGTTCAATTGGGATATCTTTTCCTCGATCAAAACAGGCCGCAGAGTTACTACCGAGCACCACAACAGCAATCTTATAGCGAACCTTCCTTGTGGGAGGTTGAGCAAGCTAATACGCTGTTCAAAGAAGGTCAGTTGAGATATTACTACTTCAATCAGAACAAACAATAATCTACACAGAGGCTAGACAAATTCCTCCCGAGTCAGGCCGAGCCGTTAAAAGAGATTCCAGTGGTGACTCCAAGGAGTGAAAATTGACTCGAGCCAGATAACCTTGAAGCTACGGGTTCTGTTGAAGAGATGAAGAAACTTATCAGGAGTACATTTTCTGAAGAAGAGATGGAGCAAATATTAAACAATTTGTGTTCCTCTCCCTCTCCATCTCCAACACAAGAGGAGCAACTAGAGTTTGAGGATATTTTGTCTGCACTTGACTATGAGTCGGTAGAAGCGTCAGTTACGATCGAATTCATGGAAGATGAAGCAATTAAATCTTCTGCTGTAATAGTCTGCCAAAATGAAGTTTTCATGGAGCCTCACCAACCGGAAGAAGATATCTATATTCTCAAAACTGAGGAGAAAACACCACCACCAATTGATCTGCAATTTCAACCTTGCCTCCAGTAGCCTTAACAACAGGAGGAGGATGTTTACATCCTCCAATTTGAGGAAGAAAATCCATCAACACCTAATTTTCTTATCAAGATTCGTTACCGACAATATCTCCTCAAACACCAGGTTTTGTGGAGTATTTACTTTCCTATATTATTTGTTGACGTAACTTTTTGTTTTGATCAGGTGGGTTGATAAAGATTGCTATTCACTCTGTTTTCCTAGAAAGGCCATTGTCCACTTTTATTTTTGATCCAAGATAACAAAGCGGGAGTCTAGCCAAAGATTATAAAGGCTGACAGCTTACTGGGAGACAACCCAGTGGTTAAATTCATATTTTTATTCTTGTTTAACTAGTTTTATTTTGGTTTCACTTTATTTAACTTTGTTTTGCTGAAAAAAGGAGTTTAAAGCTCATATTTAGGTCTTGTCCGGACAACATGCGAATGAAGGAAATTGGACTGCTGGAGGTATGTCCTGACTTCTGTCCAGACTTAAAAGTTCGGACATGATGTGACGCGAAGGAATAAGGGTTATAGACGGTTTGTCCAGACTTGCGTTCAAACTTGCAAGTCCGGACATCATGCGAGGAGAGCTACAGGTGAGTCCGTCCGGACTTGTGTCAAGACATACATGTCTGGACAACCCGCGCTTTAGAAAAAAAAAACCCTCGCGAGCACAAAAACATATCATCTTCTTCCTATCTCGATAGCAGCCGTCCAGAATAAACAGAAACGACCTTGGTACCCTCTCAACTTCAATCCACCATAACTTCTTCATCTCTCAACCAAATCAGCTAATCTTGGTACCGATTTCTTCGATTTTCAATCCTCTACAAGTTTAGCACAAGAAATCGACCATAAAACACTCTAATCAGTCCCGATTTTGCATGAAACAGTCCAACCTTAACTTGTCCGATTTCAAATTTATTGAGCTATATCTTGCAGATTTTATTGTTTTTCTTACTTCCACATCTTTAGTCAACATAAATAAGGTGTTTTCTCAACTTTTCTATCTCAATTGTGAATTTTTTGGGCAATTTCGAAATTAAGGGTATGTATGTATGACCGAAAATCAGTCACCATTGTTGATGTTTTTGAAGCTTTTTCATGAAGTTATGCGATTCTTGAGCCTTATAATTTGTGTATGCTGATAGTGGATGAATTTAGATGCATAAATTGGAATTGTAATGCTTATACTTGTGGATTTTGGTATTGATTTCATATGCTAATGTGAGTGAATTTGTTGAAATTGTTTTGGACATTGCATGAGATTAGGCTACATTTGTGTTTGGATTGTGAACTTCATTTTGCTATGCTGTTTATTTTGATGAAGAAAATTGTCTACTGATTTTGTTAGTTCATTGTTTGGCTGAATATGGTTGTTGGAAAGGAAAACTGACTGAATTTAGTTGTGGATATTTGCAAGTTTTTAGGGGAGATTTTGTCGAATTTTCGATAAAAATTGGTCATATATTTGGAATTGATCTTAATTGTTAGTTGAGGGTTAGAATTCCAATTCCTTAGACTTCTTAACCAAGTTGCATTGATCTATTTTTTCCGAAAGAGTTTGCTTGATCTGAATTGCTATATTCCTTGTTACTAGTATGCACTGATTTAATTGAGCAGGATGTTGCGCAAACTCACAGGAAGATCTAAGAAATGTGGGAGAGCGGGGGCCAGCTCAAGTAGGCAAGGGCCAAGTGTAACACCCCCAAACACTGGCCTAAGAGTTAGGGGTATTACACGCCGCGTATTATTACTTAATAACACAACGCTCTAACTATCTCGAACAAATAAACAGAGTAAAGGCCCAGACGAAACACTTGTATAAATAAATGTAACAACGTAACAAAGTACTCATGTTCAAATACAGAGTAACAGTCAAAGTAGAATTTAAATGTAGTTGTCAACGCTATCAAGGCCCGTAGGCTACAAAGACTTAAACATAAATGCCTCAAAAACTGAATAACATAACAAAGCTCCAAAAGCTGAAGGAAGTGATCCTCGCTAGTCAATCTGCAATGTTAGCAAGAGTAGGGGAATGAGCATCCAACTATGCCCAGTAGATGACCAACATCATCAACCAGCATGCTCAAAACATTAAATGAAATGATAACAAATCAGAGAAGGCGGGAAGGTAGCCACATTTCTATAATAGAAATCAGGAGCAGAAGCCCAACCATAATAGGACTAAACAGGGTCGAACAAACGGAGTAGAAACAGAGTGGGACACTAGTCAATCAAAGCATACAGACAAAACGAATACAATCGTGAACAGAACGAGGAAACATCACTCGTGAGCAGAACAGGTGAGAACCTGTGAACAGAACAGGGATACCACCCGTGAAACAGAAGGACGTCCCACGCAGCGCGCTACGAGATAGCTAAGCCAGCCATCTACGGCTCAGACACAGAGATCGCTAAGTCCCAAAACAGAAGCTTAAATATAGTTAAGCATATGTGCAACACATGCACCATAAAGCATGTACAAAGCTTGGAAAACATAAGGGGAATCCAACCCCACAAACAGAAGTCAAAACGGAGCTCAAACGAGCAAGTTAGGGCGAAAATAGTGCCATGTCCGAACTTGTGTTCGGACATCAACGTTCGGACGCAAGTCGAGACTTAAAGGCCAAAACCAGATGAATGTCCGAACAAGTGTCCGAGTATAGAAGTTCGGACACAAGTCGAACTACAAAACAGAGGCAGAGACAGAGATGTCCGAACATCGAACCTCGGACGGATGTTTGGATGCTTTTCGGAAATCAGATACGCGCAACATCCGGACATGTGTCGAACGTCAAAGTTCGGACACAAGTCGAAGCAAAATCAGAGAAGGCAGAAGGGTGTGTCCGAACTTTTGTCTGGACTTACAAGTTTGGACATCATTCGAAACTTGTAAGTCGGGCTCGTCCTCGCACCCCGTCCGAACATCAAAGCTCGGACGGAAGTCCAGACACGGTTAAAACTTCAGAAAATTTAAACGCAAACAGAGTCTGTCCGAACTTCAATGCTCGGATAGACGTTTGGACAAGTCGTAAAATGCAATTTTCACAAATGAATTGCACACCATTCAGAGGCTCAAACACAACCAAATCAGAAGCAGTTTGCAGAAAACAACCTTGGGGGTTTGTAGACATTAAAACAGCAATAAACAGACAGATTCTCAAACACAACACAGAGACAATTCGCAAACCAAAAACCTGGAATCTGAAACGTCCCAAGGCTGAACACACTAGCCAAATCCGAAAGCCACCTACCTCAATCAATAGCAGAAGAATCCCAAATCCAAAGCAGAACAATCACCCAACGCCGTCACACCAACGCAGACCAAAACGTAGTCCAAAACACTGAGCAAAATGCAATGTAGAGCCGACCGAAATCAGAACACTGAAATCACAAAATCAGAGCTGCCACGACAATGGATTCTCAAACCTTACCTGAATTCGACCACGAACTCGCAGAGAACGCCAACCGAAGCAAAACTCGACAACGGGGCGGAACCAAAATCTGATTCCTAATCAGATTGCAGAGAAGGATCAAAAAAGGAGAAGTCTCCTAACTAACGAATTGGAAAACTAAACCGATCTCTCACCTTAACCTGAACCAGAATTCGTAGAGGAGCAACCCACAGTAGAAACTCAGATTGTAGCACTTCAATCAGCATAACTTGAGAGGTTGAATAGAACATAACTTTTGAGAGAGAGAGAGAGAGAGAAAAAGAAGAGCGGAGAGGAGGAGCGTCTTCAGTTTTCAAAACTGAACGGAAATAATTGAGTGGAAAAGAACGTGATCAGGAAGTGGGATGATTAAGGAAATTAAGGGGAAAATAATTTAAGAGAAGATAATTCTCACCAGGAAATCAAACGGAAGGGGAGAAAGACCCTTCTACCCTTGTCTTTAATCAAAAGGACTCTCATGTCTTGAAGGATTAAATAAATCCACTTAATCAACTTGTAACGAAATAAAATGTGAAATTCTGACATCAAACTTTGGGTTATAACATCACCTCCCCCTTTAAATAATTTCATCCTTGAAATTAAACGTACCTACTGCTCGAAGAGGGCGTGAAACTTAGAGCACTCTTCACTCTCCACTTCCCAGGTCGCCTCCTCCTCAGACTGACCTGACCACTGAACCTTGACCAAAGGCATGGTCTTACTCCTGAGTTTACGAACATCTCGGGCTAGAATCCTCGAAGGAGCTGCTTCGAACGTGAAGTCCTCTCTCAACTGAAGCAGACCAAAATCAATAAAATGCGACGGATCCGGAACATATTTCCTCAGCATGGAAACATGGAACACACTGTGCACTCCAGCCAAAGACGGCGGCAAAGCCAAACGGTAGGCAACCGGCCCGATC
The DNA here is from genome assembly GCA_023374045.1 of Limonium bicolor. Classification (NCBI taxonomy): domain Eukaryota; kingdom Viridiplantae; phylum Streptophyta; class Magnoliopsida; order Caryophyllales; family Plumbaginaceae; genus Limonium; species Limonium bicolor. Next base: position 249,936,115 of record CM041777.1, on the reverse strand, counting down.
CTCTCTAGGATCTCGAAAGGGCCTACGAAACGAGGGCTAGGCTTGCCTCTCTTCCCAAACCGCACAACTCCACGGACTGGAGAAACCTTCAGATACACATGGTCTCCCACCTCAAACTCTAAAGGTCGCCTCCTCTGATCGGCGTAACTCTTCTGACGACTCTGAGCCACAAGCAGACGCTCTCTGATGGACTGAATCTTACCCACAACATCTTCAACCAAGTCCGGACCGACAACTGCTCTCTCCTTCAGATCATCCCAACAGATGGGTGATCTGCACCTCCTACCATACAGAGCCTCAAAAGGGGCCATCCTGATGCTAGACTGGAAGCTGTTATTATAAGCAAACTCGATCAAAGCAACATGCTGATCCCAACTGCCTCCAAAGTCGAGCACACATGCTCTGAGCATGTCCTCCAGAACCTGATTTGTCCTCTCTGTCTGCCCATCTGACTGAGGATGATACGCTGAGCTGAACGACAACTTCATCCCCACACCCTGGTGCAAACTCTGCCAGAATCTGGATACGAAGCACGGGTCTCTGTCACACACAATCGAAACTAGAACCCCATGCATACGCACTATCTCATCGAGATACAACTGCGTCAGGCGATGCGAACTGAAGGTCTTCCTGATCGGCAAGAAATGAGCACTCTTCGTGAGTCTGTCCACAATCACCCAAACTGCATCGAACCCTCTCGAAGTCTTAGGCAGTCCCATGACGAAATCCATGCCTACACTCTCCCACTTCCACTCCGACACTGGAAGAGGTTGAAGTAGACCAACTGGTCTCTGATGCTCAGCTTTGACCTGTTGACAGGTCTGACATCTGGATACAAAGTCAGATATGTCCCTCTTCATATTGCTCCACCAGAATGTCTCTCGAAGGTCCGGTACATCTTCACACCTCCTAGGTGTATCGAGTACGGGACTCATGAGCTCCTGCATAATCTCTCGCCTTAGAGCATCGTCTGCAGGCACAACAAATGGTCTCTGAATCTTAGACAGTCCTCTGAAACCCGAAACCAGACTCCTGACCAGCAGATAATCCCTCTCTGATCTTGCTCAACCCAACTTCGAGCTCCTGACTGGCCTTGATCCAATTGATCAAGGTAGGTTGAATCTGCAATGCTGCCAAAAACCCAAACCTCTCTGGACGGACGACCCAATACCCATACGCTGCAACTCGAGGGCAGACCTCTACACACCTGACAAAGCACAAACAGCTCCAGACGGACCCCTCCTACTGAGCACATCAGCAACCACATTTGCTCTACCAGGATGGTAGAGGATCTCCAAATCGTAATCGTGCAACAACTCCAGCCACCTCCTCTGCCTCAAGTTCATCTCCTTCTGAGTGAACAAGTACTTGAGGCTCTTGTGGTCTGTATACACCTTGCACGAAGCTCCATAGAGGTAGTGCCTCCAAATCTTCAACGCAAACACTACAGCAGCTAACTCCAAGTCGTGGGTTGGATAGTTCTTCTCGTATGGCTTAAGATGACGGGAGCCATACGCTACTACCTTCCCATGCTGCATCAGAACACACCCGAGTCCTTTATGGGACGCATCGCAGAACACCTCTAGACCCTTGGTCCCCTCTGAAAGCGTCAGAATCGGCGCAGACGTCAATATCTTCTTCAACTCCTGGAAGCACTACTCTCAGGCCTCGCTCCACTCAAACTTCACCTCCTTCTGTAGCAGGCGAGTCAGCGGAATCACCAAATTGGAGAAGCCCTCCACAAACTTACGATAGTAGCCCGCTAGTCCAAGGAAGCTACGAATCTCACCAACATTAGTGGGTCTGGCCCACTCAGTAATAGCTCTAATCTTCTCCAGATCACGGAGATACCATCCTTGGAGACCATATGTCCCAAGAATACCACCTGGTCCAACCAAATTCACAGTTCTTCAGCTTACGTACAACTCCTTCTCTCTCAGAGTCTGAAGAATGGTCCTCAAATGCTCCTCGTGCTCCTTGGCACTCTTGGAATAAACCAAAATGTCATCAATAAATACCACGACGAACTGGTCTAAGAATGGCTTGAAGACTCGGTTCATCATGTCCATAAATACAGAAGGCGCATTCGTCAGACCGAATGACATCACTAGGAACTTGTAATGTCCATAACGAGTGCTGAAGGTGGACTTAGGCACATCGTCTGCCTTAATTCTCAGCTGATGATAACCTGACCTTAGATCGATCTTCAAAAACACTCTAGCTCCAGCTAACTGGTCGAACAAGTCATCGATGCGCGGGAGAGGGTACCTATTCTTAATGGTAACCTTATTGAGCTCCCCGTAGTCAATGCATAAACGCATACTACCATCCTTCTTCTTAACAAACAGAACGGGCGCTCCCCAAGGTGACACACTAGGGCGAATAAAGCCCTTATCCAACAGCTCCTGCAACTGGATCTTCAGCTCCTTAAGCTCAGCAGGCGCCATTCGGTATGGGGCCATAGAAATTGGCTGAGTCTCAGATGCGAGCTCGATCGAGAACTCCACCTCTCTGACAGGGGAAGCCCAGACACATCGTCCTGAAACACGTCTGGAAAGTCTCTGACCACTGGAATATCCTCCAACTTCGCATCCTTGCGAACCTCAAGGATGTAGCACAGGAATCCTTGGCATCCTTTCCTCAGATAGGGAAAAGGCTTGCATGGCTGAGATGACTGGCGGCGAGCAAGGGATCCCATTCCCTGCTACAACCAAGCGGGGCTGACCTGGATCCTCGAATGTAACTCTCGATGCGGCACAATCAATATGGGCATGGTGGGCGGCATATGTCAATCCATACCTAGAATCACATCAAAATTGCTCATCTCCATAGGGATGAGGTTAGCATACAAGGTTATCTCTGACTAACACAGGACTATCCTTGCAAACAGAATTCAGAAGCATAGCAGAATCTCTAACTAACAGACTATGCACACACAACTCTATACCCAAGGGCACCACAGGTAAACTGAGCTCACCCACCAACTCAGCATAAATAAAAGAGTGGGTGGCTCCAGAGTCAAACAAACAGAAAACAGAACGAGAAGCCAGCTGAAGAATACTTGTGACAACTCTGTCAGTGGATCGGTCCCTCTCTCCAGCCATCGCATAGACTCTGGCCTGACCCTGGGGCTTCTTCTGCTCAGCCCGATCTCGATCTCTAGACTCTGAAGCATACCCTCCAGTCCTACCTCCTGAGCTGCCTCTACCCCTCTCGGCCTGAGGGCAGTCAGTTATCCTGTGTTCCATGGAACCACACTTGAAGCAAGCTCCAGACTTCTTGTAGCAGTCCCGACCCCGATGGAACTTGCCACACACCTGGCACTTCAGGACGAACGACAAAGAAGACGAACCACCTCTATCCCTCGAACCCTGACGGTCCCTAGATCGGTCTCCAGTAGACTGCTTCTTCTGAGAAGCAGACTGATCCCTCCTATCGCTCTCGTCGGACCTCTGCTTCCTCTTCTGGTCCTTCCCACCAGACTGGCGGCTCCTCAGATCAGCCTCCACCAACAGGGCGACATCAGCAACGTCCCTGAAGGTCTTGTGATGCAGGGGCGTTACAGCAGAGCGAATGTCCGACCTCAACCCGCTCTCAAACTTCCTGGTCTTCCTATGCTCGTCGGGCTCAGGTGCAAACTTAGACAGGCTGATAAACTTTCTGACATAGTCCTCCACACTCATGTCCCGGCCCTGGCAAAGCCGATTATACTCCAGGATGCGCTGGTCCTTGTAAACGTCAGGGTAGAACTGCTTATTGAACTCCCCGGTAAACTGGTCCCACGTCCAAGGCTGTGGGAACCTCCCCATCACAGATCTCCACCACTCCTTAGCCTCAGCCTTAAACAGAAAAGTAGCAAAGTCGACCTTCTGCTCCTCCTCGGAACCCATGACCAGAAGTAGGTACACTACCTCAGTTAACCAATGACTGGCCTCCTGGGGATCCCCAGCCCTATCGAACGACGGAGGCTTCAGCTTCAAAACTCCTGAAGCGCGTTCACATTCCAGCCTCCCGCCTCAGCAGCCCCAGCTCCGATTGCGCCACCAGTTGCTCCTAGCTGGTCCGCCTCCAGGAGTTCCTCCAGCTGCAACTGTCTGAAGTAGCTGCGTCATAAACTGCTGGACCGCCTCGGCGACATCGCCCTGGGGAGTGACTTGAGCTCTTCATGGCGGCATTATGAAAATCCATAGAGTACGCAATTCAGACTTGAAACTCCAAAGAACAGATACTAACAACTGACTGACTAACTAACGCTAAATTCCCATTAGATTAGAACCCAGGGCTCTGATACCACTAAATGTAACACCCCCAAACACTGGCCTAGGAGTTAGAGGTATTACACGCTGCGTATTATTACTTAATAACACAAGGCTCTAACTATCTCGAACAAATAAACAGAGTAAAGGTACAGACGAAACACTTGTATAAATAAATGTAACAACGTAACAAAGTACTCATGTTCAAATACAGAGTAACAGTCAAAGTAGAATTTAAATGTACCTGTCAGCGCTATCAAGGCCCGTAGGCTACAAAGACTTAAACATAAATGCCTCAAAAACTGAAATAACATAACAAAGCTCCAAAAGCTGAAGGAAGTGATCCTTGCTGGTCAATCTGCAATGTTAGCAAGAGTAGGGGAATGAGCATCCAACTATGCCCAGTAGATGACCAACATCATCAACCAGCATGCTCAAAACATTTAATGAAATGAAAACAAATCAGAGAAGGCGGGAAGGTAGCCACATTTCTATAATAGAAATCAGAAGTAGAAGTCCAACCACAATAGGACTAAACAGGGTCAAACAAACGGAGTTAGAAACAGAGTGGGACACTAGTCAATCAAAGCATACAGACAGAACGGATACAATCCGTGAACAGAACGAGGAAACATCACTCGTGAGCAGAACAGGTGAGAACCTGTGAACAGAACGGGGATACCACCCGTGAAACAGAAGGATTTCCCAAATAGTGCGCTACGAGATAGCTAAGCCAGCCATCCACGGCTCAGACATAGAGATCGCTAGGTCCCAAAACAGAAGCTTAAATACAGTTAAGCATATGTGCAATACAGGCACCACAAAGCATGTAGATAGCTTGGAAATCAGAAGGGGAATCCAACCCCACAAATTGAAATCAAAATGGAGCATAAACGAGCAAGTTAGGGTGAAAATAGTGCCATGTCTGAACTTGTGTCCGGACATCAACGTTCGGACGCAAGTCGAGACTTAAAGGCCAAAACCAGACGAATGTCCAAACATGTGTCCGAGCATAGAAGTTCAGACACAAGTCGAACTTCAAAACAGAGGCAGAGATAGAGATGTCCGGACATTGAACCTCGGACGGATGTTTGGACGCTTTTTGGAAATCAGATACGCGCAACGTCCAGACATGTGTCCGAACGTCAAAGTTCGGACACAAGTCGAAGCAAAATCATAGAAGGCAGAAGGGTGTGTCCGAACTTCTGTCCGGACTTACAAGTTCGGACACCATTCAAAACTTGTAAGTCGGACTCGTCCTCGCACCCCGTCCGAACATCAAAGCTCGGACGGAAGTCCGGACACGGTTAAAACTTCAGAAAATTTAAACACAAACAAAGTCTGTCCGATCTTCAATGCTCGGACAAACGTTCGGACAAGTCGTAAAATGTAATTTTCACAAACGAATTGCACACCATTCAGAGGCTCAAACACAACCAAATCAGAAGCAGTTTGCAGAAAACAATCTTGAGGGTTTGTAGACATTAAAACAGCAATAAACAGACAGATTCTCAAACACAACACAGAGACAATTCGCAAACCAAAAACCTGGAATATGAAACGCCCCAAGGCTGAACACACTAGCCGAATCCGAAAGCCACCTACCTCAATCAAAAGCAGAAGAATCCCAAATCCGAAGCAGAACAATCACCCAATGCCGTCACAGCAACGCAGACCAAAACGCAGTCCAAAACACTGAGCAAAACGCAATGTAGAGCCGACCGAAATCAAAACATTGAAATCACAAAATCAGAGCTGCCACGACATCGGATTCTCAAACCTTACCTGAATTTGACCATGAACTTGCAGAGAACGCCAACCAATGTAGAACTTGACAACGGGTGGAACCAAAATCTGATTCCTAATCAGATTGCAGAGAAGGATCGGAAAAGGAGAAGTCTTCAAACTGACAAATTGGAAAAACTAAACCGATCTCTCACCTTAACCTGAACCAGAATTCGCTGCAGAATGATTATATTGTGAGTTGTTAGAACTGGTGTAATTAATAAAAGAAAAGAAATTAAAACTCAAAATATACGTCGGGCTGCAAATAAAACCCGGTCACAGTAGTATAGTAAAACAGAAGCGGTCGGGGTCAAACCGTGGGACTTATAGCGAGATAAAATAGTTCCTAAGCTTGTCACAAAAAGGGGGGAAGTTAATTGACTTGTTTTAGAGAATTTAAATAGCAGAAAAGATAACTGAGTGCAGATGAATTAAATGGAACTCCGGGTTCAGGTTTTATTAATCTGATTAATTATGCTATCTCTACCGGTTTAATATAATAGTTTGGCAAAATTCCTGTTATTATCTTAAGGACTAAGTCATAGACTCATAAGAACTCGTTTACCAGAAAATGCTCGGTCTAATCAAGGTTCGAGCAATACTTATGTAAACGGACGTTAAATTCGAGGAATTATAATTGCATCTAGAAATACTAACCTATTAAATCATAATAAGCTTTCTTCAGATTTACGGCTTAATTAACCTGTCTATTTATCACCGTCTAATCAAAATAGACTTGGAAAGCATTTTAATAAATTCATGTAATTTATTAAAATGGCGAGTGATAAACTTTAAACGTAACAAACTGTATTTATTTTAACCGGTAGAAATATTGATTACATAATTAAACAGACTAAAGCTAAACCTTCACCCGGAGCAAATCCTCCTTAGCCTGACATATTAACTGGTAATAAGTCAGACAGAGGTTGGACGTAATAATAATATGGAGGCGTGAATGGTGTATGGAAAATGAAGAGGAAGAAGAGTGGAGCGAGTACGTAGGATTTTTGTAAATGGAATGAGAGATTTTGAGTGTTGAGTTTGGGGTGGAACGTGTGTATTTGTTTGAAGTAGCAGTGGTATTTATAGAGGAGAGGAAGAAGAAGAACGACTGCAGACAGAGGTGGAAGAGCATTGATTGCTCAGGGGACAGAACGCGAAGAGTAGATAGATAAGTTGCAGGTCGACGGGCGAAGTCGACGAGCGAAGTCGACGAGCGAAGAAGAAAAAAAACTGTTTTGCGTTCGATTTTAGTCGCGCCGCCTCTGCGTCCGTCTTACCCGCGCGGACGTCTCTGTCGACCTCCCTCCGTCCGCCCGGTCATTTGTGTCGTCCGCACATCCGTCCGCCTAAGGCTCAAGCGGACGTCTCTGTCTTTTTTTCCTGTCCGCCCAAGGTCTTCACTCACGTCCGCCCAAGCGTCCGCTTCACGTCCGCCCGGTCACATTCCTGTCCGCCTAGCTGTCCGCATCACGTCCGCATCTCGTTCAGGCGGTTGCAAGTGTATTTTCTTCTACGAATTTTGACCAGCTCTAGATTCTTCGTTTGGACTCCGTTTTCTGAGCCGTTTGCGTCTATGCGTTCGTCTCTTCGTCTACTTTACTCCCAGCTTGGTTTTCCTTATGTTTAAACAATAAATTTGTGAGATAACAAAAAACATAAACTAGAGGAAAACTAACCGAAGTGGAGAATTGAGCAAGAAAAGTGCTAATATTATATATGAAATACACCTATAAAACATGCTCATTTGGACACTTATCACACCCCCACACTTATCTTTTTGCTTGTCCTCAAGCAAAACCACGTACCCAAGTAAGTAGGGAATGCTCAATACTAACAAATATTATTATGAAGGGTAGGATAAACATGATCTTTTTAACTTATTGAGGAGTGTGATCCATCAACTGCTGGTGGCATAGGTGTGCTCAGGTAAAAATAAAATATAGAGTTTCGGGGTATGATCCAAGGTACTTCAATGTTTCTTTTAGGTGACTCTGAGAACTTTTACCATGGCCAACTTCTCTCAAGAATGGGCATTGAGGAGAAAACAAAAGGAAAAATAGATTCATGCATTTGTTTCACTTTTGCATAAGATGAGAAAATGTAGGCATCACGCCTTTGTATTTAAGAACATCAACTCTCTTTTGTTGGTTACCAATGGTGTCTCGCAAGTCCCTTGTTTTTTTTTTTTTCTTCTTTTTTTTAACAGAGAAGCACCCCTTAGCAATCCCTAAGAGAGAAGACAGAAAGAAACCCTGAGCAATAAAATCCAACCATTTGCAGATTATTTGGTCACACCGCATATAAAATGCTCCTCAAAAGTAATCAAAATTTTAAAATTTGTACCATTTATCCCACAATTCATAAGTATTTGTTTTTAAAGAGAACAACCTACATTAGCAGGGTACATAATTTTAATTTTTGAACAAATGCAAGATAAGCAGAGAGATTTAAATATTTTAAGCACAAAATGCCCTGAAAAGGCTCTTCCCCCACACTTAAGCTCAAGCAATGCCCTCATTGCGTAGATTGAATTAAATTAATAGGGCATGCAATTAATAAAGGAAAGAGTGTACTCCCCAGATTTCGTAGAGCGTGTAGAGCTCCCCCACACTTGAGTGCAGCTGTGGAATGTCATGATTTGAACCTGTAAAGAATATTCTACACAGCGAGAAGAACTCAAGTGAAACCTGCATTTTATTATAACAAATAAAAGGGAAATATAATACAAAAAAGAAAACAACATTAAATTAAAGGAAAGACAAAAGATAGATAGTGGGTTGCCTCCCACCAAGCTGCCCGGGTTTAACGTCTCTAGCTAGACGTATTTGACCAAGCTTTAGTTTGGAGAAGAGTTTGAGGGCGAGTTGTCCTGCTGTTCTTGGACAAGATATTGTAGATAGGTCAGTTGAAATATCAGAATGAGAATTATACCTTTTAAGACGTGCCCCGTTGACCTTGAAAGTTTCGCCTTGTTTGTTCTGGAGTTCAAAGGCACCGTATGGAGTCACACTAACAATCTGGAAAGGGCCGGCCCAATGAGACTTGAGTTTCCCAGGGAAGATCCTTAATCTAGAGTTATATAGGAGAACCCAATCACCAATTTCGAAGTCCCTCTTGAGGATCATCCGGTCATGGAACTTCTTGGTGCGCTCCTTATAAATCTTAGCATTCTGGTAAGCCTGATCTCTCAGTTCTTCTAACTCGGAAAGTTGGAATTTCCTTCTCTCCTGCAGAAGTCACGTCAAAGTTTAAGGCCTTGATTGCCCAATATGCCTTATGCTCCAGCTCTACAGGCAGGTGGCATGCTTTCCCATAAAAGCTTAAAAGGAGACATCCCGATGGGAGTCTTGAATGCAGTGCGGTAAGCCCAAAGCGCATCATCCAGTTTAAGTGCCCAATCCTTTCGTGATGAGTTAACCGTCTTCTGGAGAATCCATTTTAACTCACGGTTCGAAACTTCTGCTTGGCCGTTTGTCTGGGGGTGATAAGGTAAAGCTACCTTGTGACGTACCCCGTACTTACCCATAAGCGCTTCAAATGAACGGTTGCAGAAGTGAGATCCTCCGTCACTGATAATAATTCTAGGCACGCCAAAACGGGTAAAGATGTGCTTTTAAGGAACCTGGTTACTGTCTTTGCATCAGCATGATGACAGGGTATGGCTTCTACCCATTTCGACACGTAATCCACTGCCACTAAAACATATTGGTGGCCCTGCGAGGAAGGGAACGGTCCCATAAAATCAATGCCCCAACAATCAAAGAGCTCCACTTCTAGTATTCCCTGTTGTGGCATTTCATGTCTCCTAGATGTGTTACCCATTCTTTGACAATTATCACATTGCTTGCAGAATTGGTAAACATCTTTGTGAAGGGTAGGCCAATAAAATCCTGAGGCCAGGATCTTAGCAGCGGTCCTTGTGGGTCCATGGTGACCTCCGGCTTCCCGTGAGTGACAAAAATGTATGACGCTTGAAACCTCATCTTCCGGGAGACATCGTCGAATCAACCCATCAGCACTAACTCGGAACAAATACGGATCCTCCCAGAAATAATGCCTTGAATCAGAAAGAAATTTCTTCTTCTGGGAGTAAGATAGATCATAGGGTACTGTTCCAGAGACTAAATAATTGGCCAGGTCCGCATACCATGGCTCCTGTACCTTGGTGATTGAAAAGACAGTCTCGTCGGGGAAGAATTCGTTGATAGGCACACTATCCGTAGGAGTTACCAATCTGGAGAGATGGTCAGCGACGACATTCAATTTTCCGCTCTTATCTTTGACTTCGATGTCAAACTCCTGTAGTAGAAGAATCCAGCGCAATAAGCGAGGCTTGGCTTCTTGTTTTGCAAATAAGTATTTGAGAGCGGAGTGGTCTGTGTGCACGATGACTTTGCTTCCCCATAAGTACGACCTGAACTTTGTCAAGGGAGAACACTATAGCCAGAAGTCTTTTTCAGTGGTCGTATAGTTTTTCTGGGCGTCGTTTAGTGTCCTGCTGGCATAAGCAATCACTCTCAAAATTTTCTCTTTTTTCTGGCATAGAGCTGCCCCCACGGCGTAGTCACTTGCATCACACATGATCTCAAACGGAAGAGACCAATCAGGTGGTATGACAACAGGTGCTGATACCAATTTTTGTGTTATAGTTTGAAAGCAGCTGAACACCTTTCATCAAAATGAAACGGGGCATCTTTCTGTAGCAGGTCGGTCAATGGTTTGCTGATTTTTGAGAAGTCTTGTATAAACCGCCGATAAAATCCTGCATGCCCAAGAAATGCTCGTATGTCTCTAACAGTAGTTGGTGCCGGTAACTTCTCGATAACCTCTACCTTGGCTTTATCCACCTCTATTCCTTTAGCTGATATTTTATGTCCAAGGACAATCCCGTCCTTGACCATAAAATGACATTTCTCCCAGTTTAAAACGAGATTTGTATCCTCACACCGTCCTAGGATCAAATCAAGTTGTGCCAAGCATTTATCGAAACTAGAGCCATAGACCGAGAAGTCATCCATAAAGACTTCTATGCTCTGTTCGATGAAATCAGCGAATATTGCTTGCATGCATCTCTGGAAGGTAGCAGGGGCGTTGCATAGGCCGAAAGGCATTCGTCTGTAAGCAAAGGTACCGTATGGACAAGTGAAGGTGGTCTTGTCCTGGTCCTCTGGTGCGATTGGTATTTGGAAATACCCTGAGAACCCATCTAAAAAGCAGTAGTACTCTTGCCCTGCTAGTCGTTCCAACATCTGATCGATGAAGGGGAGAGGAAAGTGATCCTTCCTGGTCGCCAAGTTTAAGCGCCTGTAGTCAATACACATGCGCCATCCTGTGATTTTTCTTTGAGGGATAGCCTCTCCCTTATCATTTATAACAGCTTCGATGCCCCCCTTCTTCGGGACAACTTGAACAGGGCTCACCCATGGACTGTCAGAAATTGGATAAATGATGTTCGCGTCAAGGAGTTTCAAACTTCCTTTCGAACCACCTCTTTTAGGTTAGGGTTTAGCCGACGTTGGGGTTGCCTGATTGTAGTTTTCCTCCATATAGATGTGGTGCGTGCAATAGGAGGGATCAATTCCTTTGATATCAGCAATAGTCCACCCGATCGCCGTTCTGTGTTTTTCAATACCTCGAGTAGCCTTGTTTCCTCCCCGGAATTCAGAGAAGAGGAAATAATGACAGGTAAATGGTCATCTTCAGCTAAGAAGGCATACTTGAGTTTAGAAGGTAGCTCTTTAAGCTCGAGCTCTGGTGGTTGTTCTATTGATGGAATTGATTTTTGAGGTTTCCTGTCGAGTTCTTCGATTGGTGGCCGGTAGGTTTGATAACCAGTTTTTCCTTTTTCTACATGCGCCAGCATGGCGTTGACTTCCGGATCCTCCACCTTTTCTTCTAGAGAAGTAAATAATACTTGCTCTAGCGGTTCAGTTTCAGCTTTCAGGATGGAAGATAGGGAATACATGTCCTCATCTGTAGAAAAATCGCCTTCCTCCTCCTCATCATCTGTTAATCCACTGTCTTAGCATGAGGAGAAAAGTTAGAGCTTTTCTTCATCATTTTCTGCATGTCGAATTCGATCGTTTCGTCCTTGTACCGCAGAGTGATTTTCCCATCATGGACGTCAATGATGGCTTTGGCAGTACTCAGAAACGGTCGACCTAGAATTAAAGGAACCTCAACATCGTCATCCATTTCTAGAATGACGAAGTCAGCTGGAAAGATAAAGCGAGATACTCCAACTACCAGATCTCGGACTATTCCCATGGGCTTGATCTCTGATCTGTCTGCTAGTTGGAGTTTGAAGGGAACCGGTTGCATTTCTCCTCCTTTTACTTTCAAGAAGGTGGCGTAGGGCATGATATTAATGCTGGCTCCCAGGTCGCATAAACCACTTCCACAATCCACTCCACCTATAAAGCACGGGATCACGGGATTTCCCGGATCTGTTTGTTTGGGAGGGAGTGCTCGAAGAAGGCTGCAGAGCATTCTTCTGTGAGGTGCACTGTTTCTTTCCCAGGTTTCTTCTTTTTCTTTGTCAAGAGATCCTTTAGAAATTTGGCGTAATTAGGCATCTCTTGCAAAGCATCAAGTATAGGTATGTCGAGAGTCAGTTTCTTGAAAATGCTCAAGAATTTGGAGAACTGCTCATCTAGGTGTTTCTTTTCCATCCTGTTGGGAAATGAGAGTTCACTATTTTTAGGAGATGAAGATGAAATGTCGAAGGTTACTCGAGATGGAGATGGAGTAGCAGGAGTAGGAACTTGGATTTTTGAGGGAGATGAAGCTGGATTGGTAGTTTCTTCATCATTGATATAGGCCTCTTCTAGATTTTCTTTTTCTTTTCTGGTGGCAAGTTCCCTTCCACTCCTTAAGGAAACTGCACACAAGTTTGTTGATTGAAATGTGCTGTCGTCTATAAGGATTGAATTCGCTTGTTCTTTTGGATTGGGGTTAGTCTGTGAAGGGAATTGACCAGGTGGCCTTTGTTGAGTGAGTAACTGTTGAATCTGAGATTGCAAGGCTTTTTGGTCTTTGCGCAGAGCTGTGAACTCTTCTTGCGTATCTCGGGATTTACCCATCATCGCCTTAAACATCTCTTGCATTTGAGACATATCAGACTCAGGATTCGAAGGAGGTTAAGTCCGTCGACTCGATGAAGCTTCATTGCCATAAGGCTGTTGTTGATATTGCCTTTGGCCTCCTTGGAAATTGGACTGAGGTCTGTAATTTTGAGATGGTTGAAGGGTATGTGGGTTTTGGATATTTTCTGTGTTTGAGTAGCGAAGGTTAGATTGCATGTTACGTTGCCAAGGTTGTCTGTATCCTGAACTGTTGGTGATGTAGTTTGCCTCCTCTGCTGCTTTTAATTCTTGTAGCTGGGGGCATTGTTCATAGTCATGAGGCCCGCCACATTGCGTACAAGAAATAACAGGAGATGATTGGGACAGAGGAGCATAGCCTGGAGGGATAGTAGATGATCGGGAAATCATCGACTTAGCTTGCTGGGGGTAGGAGTTCATAGCCATCTGCTCAACCACTTTCTGCAGAGTACTTACTTTTGTTGCCTGCTGAGCATTGCTTTCCATGAGTTGCTCATGGCTTTTCATCAGCTGGTCAAATTTGTTATCACTTTCCCCAACATGATATAAACCTGGAGTACCGCTCCTTGATCCACCGGAGGCCCAGTCTCTGATTTCTTCACAGAGAGACTCCATGCTGTTCAGAAATTGTGCTCCTGGCTTTTTCAGAATATCGGCCCCTAAGGAGGATAATACCATTGTTCTGCACGGACCGATCAAGCCTTTGTAGAACAATTGTGATACTTGTTCTTTCGTCAGACCATGGTGAGGACAAGTAAGTAGTAGACCTTTGAAACGATCCCAAGTTTCACAAATATTTTCCGACCCAGGTTGCTTGAAATTATAGATTTCAGCAATCATCTCCAATGTTCGGCTCGGGGGTAGGAATTTATCGTAGAACTTGGTGGCCATGTCATCCCAGGTACCGATGGTACTTGGTGTTAGGCTATGATACCACTTGCTCGCGTTTCCCGTCAGGCTGTGAGGGAATAATGACAATCTTGCATACTGGAGTACTGCGTCGGTCGCAGTAAGACTATTGGCATGTTGCAAGAATTTTGTAACATGTAACAGGGCTTCGTCTGGACTGGTGCCATCAAACATGCCCAACTCTTTCACACATCTGATTTGATGATATGGCTTCAGCTTCTGCCACTCATCGTATTCGGATGGGCTAAGGTGAGGAAGGATGATAGCAGGCTGTTGTCCTTGGTTAGACGGCCTGTTGATATTTCGAACTGTCGCTGGTGTAGATGCCATGTCAGTTTCCGGGTCAGATTTTATCACTGTGGTGGTAATGTATTGTTGAGTTCATCTCTGCCTTAGGGCGCAGAAAGGTTCTCTCGATCTCTGGATTGTAACCAACCGTGTGATTATTAATATTTTCTGGGAGGCTGTTTGACCTGGTAAAAGGCATTCACCACTCAAAACAGAGAAAAGAAACTCGTTATGTGTTAGAATAAATAAAAATGTTAGGAATTAGTTGACAAAATTTTAAGTTAGTAGTTAGAGACAATGGAAAGAAATGACAGAAAATTGAAATGACAATGGAAAGAAATGACAGGAAATTAAAGTTAGTAGTTAGTATACTGGAAATTATAAGTTAGTATACTGGAAATTGAAGGACAATGGAAATTAAATGTTAAGGACAATGGAAATTAAATGACAATAATATAAAGAGTTAGTAATTAGATGTCAGAAGTCAGAAGTCTGAAGTCCAAAGTTAGATGTCCAAAATTAGATTAACAACAAAATAATATTAACAGATTATTATAATATAACAGGTGAATTAACCGGGGCTTAGGGACTAGAATAAATCAAGTCCCCGGCAACGGCGCCATTTTGCAGAATGTTATATCGTGAGTTGATAGAACTGGTGTAATTAATAAAAGAAAGAAATTAAAACTCAAAATATCCGTCGGGCTGCAAATAAAACCCGGTCGCAGTAGTATAGTAAAACAGAAGCGGCCGGGGTCAAACCGTGGGACTTATAGCGAGATAAAATAGTTCCTAAGCTTGTCACAAAAGGGGGGAAGTTAATTGACTTGTTTTAGAGAAATTAAATAGCAGAAAAGATAACTGAGTGCAGATGAATTAAATGGAACTCCGGGTTCAGGTTTATATAATCTGATTAATTATGCTATCTCTACCGGTTTAATATATTAGTTTGGCAAAATTCCTGTTATTATCTTAAGGACTAAGTCATAGACTCATAAGAACTCGTTTACCAGAAAATGCTCGGTCTAATCAAGGTTCGAGCAATACTTATGTAAACGGACGTTAAATTCGAGGAATTATAATTGCATCTGAAAATACTAACCTATTAAATCATAATAAGCTTTCTCCAGATTTACGGCTTAATTAACCTGTCTATTTATCACCGGTCTGATCAAAATAGACTTGGAAAGCATTTTAATAAATTCATGTAATTTATTAAAATGGCGAGTGATAACTTTAAACGTAACAAACTGTATTTATTTTAACCGGTAGAAATATTGATTACATAATTAAACAACTAAAGCTAAACCTTCACCCGGAGCAAATCCTCCTTAGCCTGACATATTAACTGGTAATAAGTCAGACAGAGGTTGGACGTAATAATAATACGGAGGCGTGAATGGTGTATGGAAAAATGAAGAGGAAGAAGAGTGGAGCGAGTACGTAGGATTTTTGTAAACGGAATGAGAGATTTTGAGTGTTGAGTTTGGGGTGGAACGTGTATTTGTTTGAAGTAGCAGTGGTTTTATAGAGGAAGGAAGAAGAAGAAGAACGACTGCAGACAGAGGTGGAAGAGCATTGATTGCTCAGGGGACAGAACGCGAAGAGTAGATAGATAAGTTGCAGGTCGACGGGCGAAGTCGACGAGCGAAGTCGACGAGCGAAGAAGAAAAACTGTTTTGCGTTCGATTTTAGTCGCGTCCGCCTCTGCGTCCGCCTTAATCCCGGCGGACGTCTCTGTCGACCTCCCTCCGTCCGCCCGGTCATTTGTGTCGTCCGCACATCCGTCCGCCTAAGGCTCAAGCGGACGTCTCTGTCTTTTTTTCCTGTCCGCCCGAGGTCTTCACTCACGTCCGCCCAAGCGTCCTTCACGTCCGCCCGGTCACATTCCTGTCCGCCTAGCTGTCCGCATCACGTCCGCATCTCGTCCAGGCGGTTGCAAGTGTATGTTCTTCTACGAATTTTGACCAGCTCTAGATTCTTCGTTTGGACTCCGTTTTCTGAGCCGTTTGCGTCTATGCGTTCGTCTCTTCATCTACTTTATTCCCAGCTTGGTTTTCCTTATGTTTAAACAATAAATTTGTGAGATAACAATAAAACATAAACTAGAGGAAAACTAACCGAAGTGGAGAATTGAGCAAGAAAAGTGCTAATATTATATATGAAATACACCTATAAAACATGCTCATTTGGACACTTATCATTCGCAGAGGAGAAACCCACAGCAGAAACTCAGATTGTAGCACTTCAATCAGCAGAACTTGAGAGGTTGAACAGAACGAAACTTTTGAGAGAGAGAGAGAGAGAGAGAAAGAAAGAAGAGCGGAGAGGAGGAGCGTCTTCAGTTTTCAAAACTGAACGGAAATAATTGAGTGGAAAAGAACGTGATCAAGAAGTGGGATGATTAAGGAAATTGAGGGGAAAATAAATTAAGAGAAGATAATTCTCACCAGGAAATCAAACGGAAGGGGAGAAAGACCCTTCTACCCTTGTCTTTAGTCAAAAGGACTCCCATGTCCTGATGGATTAAATAAATCCACTTAATAAACTTGTAACGAAATAAAATGTGAAATTTTGACATCAAACTTTGGGTTATAACACCAAGAGAGTTCAACAATGATGCAGCCAGACAGTGGTTTGAGAGGGAAGTGGAGATCTTACCCGAGCATTCGGTGTCATAGGAGCTAAGACGTTAGCTCGGTTTACCTGAGCTTCTGGACGGTTTTGGCTGGAGAAAGATTTTGGACATGGGTGGTCCTTATTACCCAAGGATGGTATGACTATTTTATGCAAATGCTACCAACAGTTCCAGCGGCATCCGTTCTTTGGTATGAGGGGTGGTGGTGGAGATCACTGTACAGTCTGTCGCCCAATACTTGGAGATCCCTTATCCCACTCCTGATTCACTTGAGGATGAGAACCTAGAGCGTTTACGGAATGAGTTCTACCATGCAGCGGAGAACCATTATCTTAGTTTCTACAGTCAGGCTCCAAGGCGTCGCAGAGGGGATGACCAGTCAAAGCAGGTCATCCTGGCTGGTCTGTTACCTACCTGTTAAGTCAAGATCCTTTAGTTTTGATGATAGCAAACCTTGTATTGTATATTTAACATGTTTGTTAAGCTTTGATATTCACATAGACAGACAAATGAGTGGCTTCGCATGCAAGATTGCAAGCGCACTCAATTGTGACATGTGCCCAACCGGTCGGGCACCTGTCTAGGAGAGCTCATGATAGAACTTCTAGCACATACAAGAAGTCAGGCATCACACGACCGTATCTCTTATACTTCAGAAGTAAGTTAGAGATAAAACACTATAAGAAGATCGACATATTCATTCAGACTCACACATCCTCATATTCAACTAGCACACAACAAGAATATAACTCATTAATGTACAAAAGAATAAGATAAGTAAAGGGCTATTTATCAGAACGATTACATAGTCATAATGAAGTCTAAAGGAGCATTTATGAGCATTAATGATCCAGACAAGATCATACAAGTTGAGTACACAAGTTGTGCTCAACCAATAAAGAGAGCTGCCGCTGACGTGTTCAATCACAAGGCGACACGTGTTCTAACAACTCCAGATCAAGTTGAAGCCTCTCTACAATCTACTGTGGTTGTTATGTGAAAGGTTAAAGTTGTAATCGACTCCTAAAGTCTAGGAGCTTATAGGACGATAGTTATATCTTAACTAACCGTATAGATACTTGCATTTATGTCATATGTAAGCAAGTCTGTACAAGAGAGAAAAAGAGAGAGATTATCTGAGTAGGTGTGAATCAAACTTAAGTGTGTATAAAGGCTAGAGAGTTGGTGAGCTGGTTAGGACTGAAGTTGTGTGAAAACACTTTGTATTTGGTATACTGATCAGTTAGGGAGCGGTTGGGGAACCGTAGGCCGGCTGTCAAGAGAGGGTAAAGGACTTTGAGATAAAGTCCTAAACTGTCCCGGAGTCCGTGTGTGGGGCGAGGGAGATTGAGTGAATTTTTGTGTGTAAATTCTCAATCAAAATGGAGTTTTCGGTTTAAGTTTATCTCGTGTCTTTCCTTAACCATCAAAGTTTATTTGAGTTAACGATACGTCCACGATCGATCGGGGACGCATCAGGAGCGCTAGCTAGTTTCAATTGGTATCAGAGCAGGTCTCTTCTAGAAAGCTAACTGCTTTGGAAGACGATCAAAATGTCTCACACAAGCCTACTAGATTCAGAAGAAGGTTCTGCACCAAATCGACCATCACTTTTCAACGGAGATAACTACACTCACTGGAAGAATAAAATGGAGTTTCACATCAAGTCTGATGATCCAAGGATGTGGAGGGTTATATCACACGGTGAATACACCTTCCGAGATACTCAAGGACAAGACATATCAGTTGACAGCATGATGGATGGTCAAATTAAGAAGTTGGTATTCAATGCTCGAGCCGTAAGGATTCTACACTGTGCACTACTACCTGAGCAATATTCCAAAATAGCCTCAGCTAAAATAGCTCAAGAGATTTGGAAAACTCCTGAAGTCACATATGAAGGGAATGATGACATCAAAAAGACTCGCATTAAGTTGTTGCTCACTCATTGGGAGTTATTCAAAAAGGAAGAAAAGGAGAGCATATCTGAAATGCATACAAGGGTCACCAAGCTGATCAACGAAATGTTGGTACTTGGACGAACTATTTCATACGAGGATCAAATTCGGAAGTTCCTCAGATCTCTTCATGCCTCCTTTGACAGCATGGTCAATGCCATGCAAGAAGTCCATGATCTATCTAAGATGTCTTTGGGAAACATGTTAGGTTCCCTAATGGCGTTTAAGTTAAAACGACAACAACGAAACTCATAAAGTTCAACAAAAGAAAACCGAAAAGGCATAGCCCTTCAAGTAGCTGAAAACTCTGAGACAGGAGAAGACAATGATGAGATGGTCCTCTATGCTAAGAGGTACTTTCATAAGTTCATAAGAAACAACATGAGGAAAGGAAGAGAGCCCAAGGAGACTGACGATCATCGCAAAAAGAAAAATGACAAGTGTTTCGGGTGCTCAAAACATGGGCATCACATCTAAGACTATCCTCAACAACCCTGAGAGGACAACGACAAGGTCAAGAAATCTGTCCGAAGATCGTTCAATAAAGGGCCAAGGAAAGAGGAGTTTGTTGCTGCATGGGGAGACTCAGAGCTAAGCGACAACAATCAAACCTCGGATAGTGATCTCTCGGAGGATGAGAAGGCTCACCTATGTCTTGAGGAAGTTTGCTTGATGGCGCAAGACAAGGACGCGTCAGAATCAGGAGAAGAAGATCAAAACAAGGTAAACTACTCTAAACTTAGAAAGAAAATTCTAAAGGCTGAAATTCCAGGACTTAGAAAGTTTTCTCTTATACTAGTTGATCAACTAGAGGCCTTGGAAAATGAAAACAAGGAACTTGTGGAGGAAAATGAGAAATTGGAGAAAAACTCAGATAAGGATAAGGTAGAGAACCTTATGAAAGCACTCATGAAATTGCAAATTGACTATAGTGAAATTATTTCCATTCATGAAAAGATGAAACTAGGAAAACAACCTGAAATAGATGAGTTAACTATTTCCCTTAACGAAAAAGAAAAGAAACTAGCATTATTCAAAGAAAAACATGCAAAGCTAGAAGCTATTCCTAGGACACCCATGTGGAGAAACAAATGACAAGTCGGGTATCAGTCAGGGACCAGTCGTAGAGGTGTCTACCATATATGCAGACAACCTGGTCATTATGAAGCCAAATGCTATAGAACACGATTCATGAGGCACTGGCAACTCAAGAAGATAGGACTAAAATGGGTAGTAAAAAATGATCCTAAACAATGATTGATGGTGAAAATGGGTCCAACCTTTATGTGGACCCTAACCCCACACCGCTAACTTGTTAAGTGCATAATCAAGTGGGAATGGATCCCTGCTGGTACATCGACAGTGGGTGCTCTAAACACATGACAGGAGACAAATTGAAGTTCTTCTCACTCGAACCAAGAAGCCAAGGAACCGTTTCCTTTGGCGATAACAAGAAAGGAAAAATCATCGGTGTAGGTAAGGTTGGTTTTACCTCAGATTATGTCATTGATAATGTCAATTTAGTTAATGGTTTAAAATTTAATTTGCTCAGTATATCTCAAATATGTGATAAAGGTAATTCAGTTCACTTCTATTCTACACATTATAGCATAGTAAGTCAGAACAATGGCAAAGAGTTGTTAAAGGGAAAAAGGTGAAAAAATGTCTATGTAACTAGTTTGGAGGATATTGACAGTCCAAACCTTCCATGCTTGACTGCTTCAATAGATGACTCCACACTATGGCACAAAAGACTAGGGCATGTTAGCATTTCCTTGTTAAGAAAGCTTGTCAAGAAACAGTTGGTAAGAGGTCTCCCTGAGATTAAAGAATCTGAGACCAATCTTTGTGATGCTTGTGTTAGAAGCAAACAAACTAAGATTTCTTTCAAATCAAAGAACTTAGTAAGTACATCCAAGCCAATTGAATTACTTCACATGGACATATGTGGGCCAGTGAGAATCAAAAGGTTTGAAGAAAATTGGTATGTGTTTGTAATTATTGATGACTACTCACAGTTTGTTTGGATACTCTTCATTGCTTCCAAAGATGAAGTCTTTGAGAAATTTCAAGTCTTTACAGGAAAAGTCCAGGTACAACTTAACCATAAGATCAAGGCGCTTAGGTCTGATCATGGGTCAGAATTTGAGAATCAACAATTCATGGATATGTGTAAACAACAGGGAATCAATCACACAAATTTAGCACCAAGGACACCCCAACAAAATAAGGTAGTTGTGCATAAGAACAGAACATTACAAGAAGTAGCCAGGGCCATGCTATTGGGAAGTAGTCTTCTTCAGGTCTTCTTGGCAGAAGCAGTGACGATTGCATGCTACATCACGAATAGAACACTCATACGACCTATCCTCAACAAAACACCCTATGAGCTGATCAAGGGAAGAAAACCAAACATAAGTCACTTCAGGGTCTTTGGTTGTAAATGTTATGTTCACAACAATGAAAAGAATCCCCTAGGAATATTTGATACCAGAAGCGACGTGGCCATCTTCCTTGGGTACTCTGAAAGGAGCCGGGCATACAAAGTCTACAACAAATGGACATTGAAGGTGGAGGAAAGTGTACATGTGGTCTTTGATGAGGCTAAAGTTCATAAGGTCAAGGAATCTGAAGGTGATGAAGAACTTGGATTTGATCTAGCCGATCAAAATCACACAGATAAATCCAAAGATGAATCACCAACCAAGGAAAACTTGCCCGACAGGTCAGCGACAAGTCAACAACAGGTCAATGAAGAGAACAATGATGTCAAAGATCTTCTATCACCATCATCCATTCATCAATCTCGTACTCTGTACAAAGATCATCCATTGGAGAACATCATATCAGACATCTCCAAGGGAATTCAAACCAAAGCACAAACTCGAGGTCTTCTAGCCTTCTCAACGACAGTTTCACCCATCGAACCCAAAAACATCAAAGAAGCTCTTCAAGACTCAGACTGGATTAAAGCAATGTTAGAAGAATTGAATCAGTTTGAAAGATGCAAAGTCTGGTATCTTGTGCCTCGTCCTTCACATCAAGGAGTACTTGGTACAAAATTGGTCTTTAGAAACAAGCTAAATGAAATGGGAGAATTTGTTAAGAACAAAGCTCGTCTGGTAGCTCAAGGATATCGCCAACAATAAGGAATAGACTTCCAAGAAACCTTTGCTCCAGTAGCAAGAATGGAGTCCATCAGGTTACTAATTGCATTTGCTGCACACAAAGGAATCAAACTCTTCCAACTTGACATCAAAAGTGTTTTTCTCAATGGGTACGTCAAAGAGGAAGTATATGTTGAAAAACCTCCAGGTTTTGAGACACAAGAGGGAAAAGACATGGTACTCAAGCTTGACAAAGCTCTTTATGGGCTTAAACAAGCTCCAAGATCATGGTACAATCGTCTATCTTCCTATCTTCTAGAAAACCAATTCAAGAGAGGTAAAGTAGATAAAACATTGTTTGTCTACAACAACAAAAAGGACTTCTTAATTGTGCAAGTATATGTTGATGATATAATCTTTGGAGCCTCTGATGAGAAATATTGCAAGAAATTTGAGGCACTGATGAAAAAGGAGTTTGAGATGAGTGATCTAGGGGGATTGAAGTTCTTCTTAGGACTTCAAGTCAAGCAAGACAACGATGGGACTATCATATCCCAAGAAAAGTATGTAAAGGATTTACTGAAGAGATTTGGAATGGAGGCACGTAAACCTTTTGACACACCTATGGCAGTTGGCACAAAAATGGACATCACAACTGGCGACCGACCGGTCGACCAGCGATCGTATAGGGAGATGATTGGTTCTCTACTCTATTTAACTGCTAGTAGACCTGACATTATGTATAGCGTTTGCTTATGTGCCAGTTTTCAAGCAGATCCAAGAGAAAGTCACCTCACAGCTGTGAAAAGGATCCTACGCTATCTCAAGGGGACCATGAACCTTGGTCTCTTCTATCCTAAGTTTACTAACTGTAACATTGTAGGATTTTCAGATGCAGATTATAGAGGATCTATCACCGATAGAAAGAGCACATCAGGAACAGCATTCTTTGTTGGATCATGTTTGATCGCATGGGGATCAAAGAAACAACAAAGTGTTGCAATCTCAACTACTGAATCTGAATGCATAGCTGTTGCAAGCTGCTGTGCTCAACTCTTGTGGCTCAAACAACAAATTGGTGATTACGACGCCCAAACAGGTACATTGCCAATTATGTGTGATAATACAAGTGCCATCTCTATTTCTAAAAATCCTGTGCATCATTCTCGTACCAAGCATATTGACATTAGACATTATTTTCTTAGAGATTGTTGTGACAAGGAATTAGTTGGTTTAAAGTATATTTCTACCAAATACCAACTAGCTGACATTTTTACTAAGCCTATAAGTAGAGAAAAAATCAACATGATTGTTCATGATCTTGGAATGATATTCATTAATCACGATTAGGCTGTCTTTTGATTCCCACGATCGGTCACCGACACGTGAGAAACACCTTTAACCTGGTCGTTCAGTAGTCAACATACAGCTAAATGCATGAAAACATGTCAAACGACTACTTGAAATAGATATGTCAGCATTTCCACAAAAGTAAGGATAGATTAGAGAGAGTGCAACGAATAGAAACGGGAAAAACACAACGGATCGATGACAAACCGTCATGACCACTGCCCGTTATGAATAGTACCATTGGGACATGTCAGCGAGAGGACGAGGAGCGGTCGCCAACCGTTACTCGATAACTATAAAAGGGCGATGAGAGTCTTGCTCTCATCACACTATTTGCCCTCACTTTCTAAACTATCCAAGCATTCAGGCAACTTCTCTTCTTCCTTACAAACACTCTAGAGAGCTTTTGTGCAAAAAATCCCTTGCCTCACAGCCACTCTAAAAATTATCGAGCAAAAAGTTTGTAAACTTCAGCAAATCCTTCGATCAAAATGGCACCGAAATCTGCTCTTCGCTTCAAGAAGAAGGCTCTCCTCAAGGAAGCTTCATCAGCACAAGTGGCTGACATGCGGCAGACAGAATCTCTTAAAGCATCACCGCCCCCTCGTTTGTCTATGGAAGAGGAGGACCAACTTGTGCGTAGGATCACGGATGAAGGCGGCCTACTACAAGAAGAGGTAACCTATATAAGCTCTTACCTACCCAGCTCTACCATCTGATTCAAACCGAGATTCTCAAACCAAAAATCCTTCCTACTCTAACCCCTACCAAAGAACCAGAAATGTCTTCTCCCACTCCATCACCGAAAATTGCCACCAAATACTCAAAAGCCAAAAATCCCAAAGTCCCAAAAGACCAAGATCTTTTTACTGCTACAACGAGTCGCGTAACTCGCGTAACTCATGCCTCCAAACACACCAAAATCCAGCAAAAAACTCCATAAAAAGCTCACTCCACACCAGAAGGAGCAACTCGTAAGTTGCACTTCACCGACGTAAAGGAAGCCACTCCCTCAGCAGTCGTCGAGGTTGTTGTTCAACAGTTAGAAGAGGAGGAACTACAAAGTGACGAAAAGTCACAAAAGAGAGCTACAACAGAACGAAGTGGACACCGACAGGTTCCACGAATGTGCGTCCACCACTCAGGACAGCATTTGTTCAGAGATGCTGTCCAAAATGGGGATCAAGACTAAAGGAGACAAGCTGGTGGTCACTCAGAAGCCCACCAAGAGCGAGGACTCAAGGTCAAAGCCTCGACCAACTGCAAGAGCATCGGCACTTAAGAGGAAGAGAAGTCTCTCACCGGTCCACGACAGGTCGGGGACCAATTTGGATACTTCAGCTCGGGAAGTTCTACAGAGTGTGAGAGTTACTCTCACTGCTGTGTAGGCCGTCTCCAGAGAACCAAGTGTTCTTTACATGGTTCAAGGAGCTATAGACTTCATAGACTCCCACCTCTAGCTTGAGTGTTCTTTGTCTCTTAGAGACATAAGTGACAACCGTGAGAAAAATTAGTTTTAAGTTAGATTTTTTTCCATCAATGTTTTACTGTCATTGACTATCTGTTTCTAAGTCAATTTTTTGATATAAGTGAAAGTGCAACTGTTACTTTGTCTACTTGAATGATCAACCTTGTTTACGAAAAATATTTATTGCATTGGTTGCTTCTTCCTTGATTAAAAATTGCAAGTGATCAGAGACATTTAGTCCCATTTATTCCACTAATCCAATCTCCAAACTTGACACCTAAAAGGCCTACTAACATAGCTCACAAGACGTAGCACCTCATTTATTACCACTCACCGAGCAATCATCGAGCATATCTTCAAATGCCTACAAATACTTGCTCAGTTCATTTGCCACTCATGATCATCACTTCACATCTTACAAAATGGCACAAACTCCACAAAGCTCCTACAGCTCAAATGAGAAAATAGTCCATTCCACCATTCGCAAATTCATGTTTACAAAACATCCAAAGAAATACGTCGCCCAAAGTTATGTCCAACCAAACTCCGACTCATTCACAACTTGGTCTAGAACTTCAAGTGGTACTCCATCTCAGTCTCGAACTCCTCACTGCATGGAGTTCACAGTAGATTCTGAGGAGTCAGACCTCTCCACCACAGCTGAATCACCTTTGTTCAAAGCTTTTTCGGAGGATGAACCTTATGGCCTAGATGTCACCGAATGGGATACCCAAACACGTCACTTTATCTAGCTTATCTCGATCAAAGTTGTAGTTTGTAATCTATGGAATGTCATGGCCTTTACAATAAATTATGTCGTGTAGTTGCTCCCTATTTTTGTTGTATGGCAAAGGGGGAAAGAAAGATATGTACTTGTGACCTATGACTATTTTCAGTATATTATGTAATTATCTTAGCGAAGAACTCTCTACTATGGTTATAGTATAAAAGCTGTCATCTTTTGTTGTTCATATTAATTTTTCAACCTTTAACATACTCAGGGGGAATTCTTCTTAGGGGGAATCTCTCGAATTTTTAAGTTGCCAAGTACATATGATTTTGTATATGAAATACCCCGTAATTAAAAACAGTGATTAATTAGGCTAATTATATTTTAAAGGCTTAATTACACTTAATAATATGAGGGAACAAATCCCGAAGAAACGGACCTTTAAAATGGGTTAAAAGCATAAACTAACCTTAAAGCACGTTTTTCGAGGAAACCGGGAAAACGTGACTTTAAGGCTCGGTTAATAGACTCGTAACAATTTTGGTGAACTAAATAGCCACTAATTAATGTTAGTCAAGCTTTAGAACCAATAAAATTAATTAAACGAGGAAATTCCGGAAAACGGGTACCGGTTAGTAAGAACTGTAACAACCGGTAAGTTGTGGGGTGAGAATGCAAATAAACAAACTTGGTGTGTCCACTTTGAAAATAAAAATCAGAAAGTTGCAGTGTGTGCCGTGGTGTGACCGGTGGCATTGCCCCTCTCAGTCCCTTCACTCACCTAATACACTACAAGACAAAACAATAAGTAAAAAGCAAAAACAATTCTCTCTCCTCACCACTCAGCCCTCTCTCACGTATTGCCCTCCCCCTTCCTTCTCTATTCTCTGATTTTTCTCCTCCCATGCGACAGCCATGGAGAAATGAAGAAACCCACTTAACTCTCTCCTTCTCTCCTCTCTTTGAGTACTCAAACCTTCTCCGATCCATAAAAATTACACCATTGGAATCCCCTTGCAAGGGAGAACATTTCATCCTTTCAAAAATCCAAGAGCTTCACTTTCGATTTTATGGGTGTTCTCCATTGAAGATTCAAGTCCACCATTAGAAGCACCTTCACCTCCTTATCATCTTGAGGTAAAAGGAAGTTCGAAAATCCATCGTTTTCTAGCCCTCATTAGCATTTTAAGAATTTTCAGTTTTTGAATGCTTTCTTCTTCATGCTCCAGCCGATTTTGGCTTCTTATTTGGGCTAGGAATCTTCTTGTTCTCTTGCTAGTCAAGAACTTCATTCATCCATGGAAGGTAATAATCTTTTCTAAACCCTAAAACATGAGATTCTAGGGTTAGATTAAAATGAATGCTAATGGTATTGTGTATTGATATGGGTTGTAGAACTTGTGTGTGAATCCCATTCAAAACCGAGAACAAATGAGAATAAAGAAGAAAGGAAAGGAAAAGAAAGAAAGCTAACAAGACAAGGTAATGCTCTTACCTTGTGTTAGTTTGTGTATTGTATTGTAACAGTTTTTGAATTGTAAAAAAAATGAGTAATGAATTGAGTATGGAGTACAGTATATTGTAGTATAATGAGGAATGGTATTGTAACAGTTTTTGGAGTAGTAGAATGAATAATGTATTGAGCATGAGTATTAGTAATGTAGTAATACATTGGAGAAAAGAATGTAACAGTTTTCGAAGTTTTAAATGATGTTTAACTTGGGGAAACATTGAGTAGTAAATGTGTATGTGTGCAGGATTTATTTGTTGTAGTAGTATTGAAAGGAGTATAATGTGTTGAGTAAACAGGTTGTGAGAATGAGAATTATGTGAACTGAAATGTTGTGTGGAGAATGTTGAAAATATAGGGGAGACTATGTCAAAATTCATCTAGGAATTTGAGGACTTAAGTGTGAAGGATGAGAGAACATCCTAGTTGATAACTAGGTGTATTGAGGAGTGTTTTTGTAGTTTGTAACAATTTTGAAAGAAGTAAGTTGAGGGAATGGAACTAGAGTGTAAAGTAATGCATTTTGGATGCTAGGAATAACATTAGTTGAGGGAGTATTGGAGTCTAAGGGTTGAGATGAAAATCTGTAGCACGATAGAGGAAACAAAATCTGTAGCATAAGTGAAGAGGAAACTAGTATAAGTGTTGAAATGAATTGAGGGGAAATGTGTAAGTGAATGTAAGTATTGAGTAGTAAGTTTGGTGGATGAACTATGGTGATTTAGAGTGCCTAATTAGTGCTAAATCATGTGGGAAGTATCGTAATGAGTGGGGAAGCAATGGGTAAAGAATGCAATTGAAACAAATTTTAAAACTGCAGTACTGGGGCCGACCTGGACCTGCGACCGACTTGCCAAGTCGGTCCCGGCCAGATTTACAAAGGCGGGAAATTCTCGGAGTCGACCGACTTGCGACCGGACTTGCAAGTCCGGTCGGACAGAAAAATTCTGCGTCTGTAACTTACTGGAATCGACCGGACTTGCGACCGGACATGCAAGTCCGGTCGGCCAGAAAAAATTTCCGTAATGCAACCTACTGGAATGGACCGGACTTGCGACCGGACGTGCAAGTCCGGTCGGCCAGAAAAATTCCCGTAGGGCAAGCTACTGACTTGGACCGGACTTGCGACCGGACTTGCAAGTCCGGTCGAGTCTTTAAAAAAAAAAAAAAAGAGTATTTTTATAATATGATTATAGCAATCATATGTATATGTATATACATATATATGCCTATATACATATATGCTATATATGTAGTAGTACACTATAAATGAAATAGTAAAGGTAAGAAAGTAAAAATAAGAGTAATGAGAAAAAAACGGTTTTATAACCAAGTAAGAAAGTAATGAAGTAGTAAGCGTATATTGAAAGTATCAATGAAGGAGTAAGTAGATCAATAATAGATCATTGATCATACTACTTCATGCGTGTATAGGAATCAAATAGTTAATCTCCAAAGGAACCCGGTAGTACGTATACGACGGTGAACGGTATGATTTCTTCATGCCCTGTATCCTAACTTGGTTACCCCGATTTGTGTGCTTATGTGATCACCAACAAGATAAATGCATGAATCGGATTTATATTGCACATAATTGTGTTTGAACTATATTGTTCTTGTTTACTGTTCTTGAACATTTAGTTTGTATAATTCATGAAATGAATGAATGGAAATGAAGTGTATGTGTAAGTATGAGTACTTGTGTATCGTATGTATGTATGGAAGTAAGTAAGGACTTCTACTAATTCCTAACAACCTAACTCCTAACCTGAGTAATGAGTAAAATGGAATGAGTAGAAGCCCGATATAGTTTCGGCCACGCGTGAGGATAAGGGACCACAAGAGGTTGGAACCGAATCCTGGCTATAATCTTTTCCTTGGACCAATTCCCTTTGTATGGGTAGCATCCTGGATTAGTGGGCCACCCTAAAGCCCAGTGGTGGGATGTAGTAATCCCTGCCCGGAGGTCGTACTGACTTAACTGGAAGTAAAGTATGTAAGAAGTAAGTATTGTATGTGTATTGGTCTTGACTATTGTAAGTCGTCGACCGGAAGTAAAAGAGTATCGAACACCCGATAAACCCGGGTGTGTAATGAAGCTAACTGGACCTTGTATGTATTGGAGAATTGTATCTCCGTATTGCGTATTGAGTATGTAATGAGTACGTATTGTGTATGTGTAATCTGGAAGATGGTAAGTAAGTATTGGATGACTTGTATTGTCTTCCAAGTATGTATTGTACTGTGCGTATGTATGTATACCTTGTATAGTATTCTAGTATCGTGAATGAAAGTATGTATGTATGTAAGTATGTATGTAAGTATGAATGCATGTATGTATTGCAAAATGAATTGCATGTATTCGACCAAATGGTCGGCGTACCCTCGCTAGTACGCGGGGTATGCGGTTATCATATTCAGAAAGCTGACCCCCTCGGGGATCGTTTTTAGTGCGCAGGTACCGAAGCGGATGTGGTCAAGGTGAGAGACCGGCGACTACACTTCGATAGGTAGAAGTGGAATGTAAAGGTGTACTAAATGGCACACCCTTGTACTTAGCAAGTATGTAGTTGTGAGAAATGGGTAGTGGTTAGACCTTTAAAGAGTATGTATGAACTTGGAAGGAGTATCGTATTTGTATCTGGAACTTAGTAAACTCGGTATGTGTAGTGTATTATCTTGTATTGAATTATGGAGTATTGCATTGGATGGAGTATTGTATCGAATGAAGCATTGTAGTACTCGGTAAGTAATGGGGGTATGTATTGTATTGGTGTAGTACTCGGAGATTCCGGTCCATCAGACCGATGCTGTATGTAGTAGTAGCCTTGTTGGTCACGTGGGTGACTAACGGTAGTGTACCACCCACCGTTGAGTATGTAAGTATCCGCTGCGTGAATCTGTATTGTATAAGGAGATTGGACGATAATGACGGTATTAGCGGTAGGGGTGTTACAGTATAGGTTGCCATCATCAAAAAAGGGGAAATTGTTAACTCAAGATCTTTTAGTTTTGATGATAGCAAAGGAATGGCTTTGCACGTAAGGTTGCAAGCGCACTCAATTCATGACATGTGCCCAACTGGTCGGGCACCTGTCTAGGAGAGCTCACGATAGAACTTCTAGCACATACAAGAAGTAAGGTATCACACGACCGTATCTTTTATGCTTCAGAAGTAAGATAGAGACAAAACACTGCAAGAAGATCAACATATTCATTCAGACTCACACATCCTCATATTCAACTAGCACACGACAAGAATATAACTCATTAATGTGCAAAAGAACAAGATAAGTAAAGGGCTATTTATCAGAACGATTACATAGCCATAATGAAGTCTAAAGGAGAATTTATGAGCATTAATGAGCCAGACAAGATCAGACAAGTTGAGTACACAAGTTGTTCTGAACCAATCGAGAGAGTTGCCGCCGACGTGTTCAATCACAAGGTGACACTTGTTCTGACAACTTCAGATCAAGTTGAAGCCTCTCTACAAATCTAGTATGGTTGTTATGTGAAAGGTCGAAGCTGTAATCGACTCCTAAAGTCTAGGAGCTTATAGGATGGTAGTTATATCTTAACTAACCGTATATATACTTGTATTTATGTCATATGTAAGCAAGTCTGTACAAGAGGGAAAAAGAGAGATATTATCTGAGTAGGTGTGAATCAGACTTAAGTGTGTGTAAAGGCTAGAGAGTTGGTGAGCTGATTAGGACTAGAGTTATATGACAACACTTTATATTTGGTAGACTGATCATTCGGGGAGCAGTTGGGGAACCGTAGGCCGGCTGTCAGGAGAGGATAGAGGACTTTGGGATAAAGTCCTAAACTGTCTCGGAGTCCGTGTGTGAGGCGAGGGAGATTGAGTGAATTTCTGTGTGTAAATTCTCAATCGAAATGGAGTTTTCAGTTTAAGTTTATCTCGTGTCTTTCCTTAACCATCAAATTTATTTGAGTCAACGATACATCCACGATCGATCGGGGATGCATAGGGAGCGCTAGCTAGTTTCACTACCCCTCAGGAGCGAGTTCTTCTTGTTCTTATGGCTGTAAATGTCACGCCACAAGATAGCACATATTTGAATAAGACCGACCGCTATCTCCTACAAGCCATCACGAACCCCAACTTCGTCGGGGCTGCTTCATTAGTGTACCAGCTAGTGATTATGTTTAATCATCTGCGCCTCATCCTTGATCATAAGGACCGTCATAAGATTGGGTTCCCTATTCTCCTTAGCTGTATATTTGAGCGTTCCAAAGATTGTCTCGAAGAGGAGAGTCATTCAGCGAAGTCTCCCATTGATTCTTCAGCGCTGAAGAAGATGTGGTTTGAGTTCGATGGGGTCGGGGGGGAGGAAGAGGACTAACCAGCGACCCGAGACACGCTAGAGAGAAGCAGGCGAGGGTTCTTCTGCACTAGCTCTTCCTCCTACCGTTGATGCTGACTATGATCCCATGGCGAGGAAGGCTCTAGCCATGAGCGAGTATGTCACCCGAGTGGAATTTGACAACTATGTTCACCAATCTCGGGTTTCCTTTGAGCTATTGGAGCAGACTCACCGGGAGCGCTTTGAGGCCCTTGATTAGCGGTACCAGGCGCAGATTCAGACTCTTGAGGAGCAGACTCGCCGTTCTAACATGGATTATGAGTTATTGCTTCGCCAGTTCTAGGAGTGGCTAACTTTCTACCCTCGGCCACCTTAGTGACCGGTTTTTAGTATATATGTTTTTATTTTATTATATTTTCTTTTTAGTTTTCTAGTTTTATTTCATAATTTTTAACTCTTTTATTTTCATTTGTTTGTTATTTGCTTTTAGTTTTATTTTCTGGTTTTATTTCAATTGTGACTCCGAAGACGAGGCAATCTTAATGACTAATGCAATGCTTCACGCATCTTTTTTGATATTTTGTGTCTACGACTATTAGATATTTTATTATCTCACAGAGCAAATATGAACTGAGAAGATGCATGGACAGGCCCAAAATTGTGTAAATTTTGGTTTTATCCTTTTCCCTGGCAACGGCGTCAAAAACTTGTTGCAGAAATATGTGACTATCTCTACCTAGACAGTGTACCTATCATTTTACAAAATAGTGAATTAAGTGGAGGTTGTCGGTCTCAGGGACCTCGTTCAACTAATTAACAATTTATTAACTAACCTAGAAGCTAAACTTAGAAAACAGGAAATATCACTTTTCCAGGTTTTACTTAATTTAATAAAAAAATAACTTAACAAACTAACATAAAATAATAAAATAGTAAAAATAAACTAAATAGAGAAATAAAGATTTAAACTCTGAATACAAGGAAGCACCCTGGATTGTTCTGCAAACCTTCACTTTCTAATCTATTACAATAAACTCTTCCTTAATTCTACAATAAACTCAGGAACTATAAATAATTCGTCAACGGCTAAGTCTAACAAATCCTAACCAGTTGCTAGAACTAGTAGCAAACTAATGCTCTAATCCGGGCACAACCAATCGCATAAAGAACAGTTTCTATTGGAGACCGATTAACCTATAAGCAGGATCACGCTCCTAGTCGATGATCAGGTTTAACTTCTTATGTCTTGTTATCTATCTCACCTCTTGCATGTTGATTAGAAAACTACAAAGGTCGCTTCAATAATTAGCTAGAGAATTAAAGCGCGTGAAGAACTGGAATTAAACTACTGCATTAATAAATTAGTAAAGAGATTACAAAATAAATATAAAGATCTGGTTTGCTACCCCAATCCGAGGAGCTAGTCTAACTACTCAAACATAATTATAAAAGTAACTAAATAAAAGAGAAAGACATTAATATGTAACAACAATAATATGTGGAAGTGGTGGTGGTATGGTGATGGTGGTGCGTGACAGTGGTGATGTGTGGCTAAATGGTGTGTTGGTGGTTGCGAACGAACGTGGTGTGTTGATGGAGATGATGATGCTGAATCTGATGGTGAACTATTGGAGTCCTAAGCCCCTCTGTTGGGAATGTGATAGCCTCAAAAGCATCCTAACATGATGTATATATATATATTAATATATAGTTGAAATACCCCATAAATTAATTTTAATTAATTTAGGGGATTTCTTCTATTAAAACACTAAACAATACTATTAAATACTAAGTTATTATATAGTATTATGAATTTAATAATAAGATTTATAAGCCAATAAATCTTTGGAAAAATTCTAGACACTCCAATTATATTATAAAGATTTTAGAAATATTTGGAACATTAATTTGAATCATAAAAGTCAATATAAAATCATAGAAACCTTAAAGCTTCTCAAGCCTTGCTAGGGTTGACTTTTTGAGAATGGTCAAAACATCCCATGCAACCTATACAAATAAAAAGGTTATGGAAAACCAAGAAGATTGATAAAAAGAACGTTAAAACGGATCATCCTAGCCAAAGTTATGATAAAATGAAGTTTAGAGCCAAAATTTTGAAGATTTCTGACGTGGCTAGGATTGCTGACTCAGCCACGCGCACTTCTGGAGTGGCGCCACGTCAGCCTCGCCAGAATTCCTCTAAAAATTCGGCTAAGTCTTCTGGCATACTTCAGAACATTACCCTAACTTGTGACATCAATATCTCAGCCGTCTTTTAGATTTTTCAAGTGTTGTTTTCTTCATTCTCTTCTACTACATATCCTCTTTCTAACCATTACTCATACATAACCTAATTCCTTCTACATCCGCCACAAAGTCGATATGAAGTTTCCTCCCTGAAAACTGCAACCCAGAATTCTAGAAAAACGTGATAATCGGGTAAACTTAGTCTCGTCATAACTTCTTCATCTCTCAATAAAAATTCGCGTTCTTTAGCTTTTTTTGTAGATCTCTCATTTCTCTAAAACTTTTATGTTTACACCCAAGGCTAATTCCAAATCGTGTGCAAGAACAAAGCGTCTAAAGTTCCCGATTCGTCATGCACATAAAATCATAGAAAACGCAAGGTATAAACTCATAACTTTCGGTCTAGATTTATTTCTGTGTATTGCTAATTAGATTAAGATGTTGCTATCAATCTGTAGAGCTATATTTCCTCTTTCGAATAAGCCCAAGAACTTGTTCTAACTCGATCTATACCGTAACTTCTAGATCTTCAAAGTTCACTACCCGAACAGCCTGAGAGTCTAAACTTTTCCAGGAAACCGATTGCAATTTCCCTCACCGGCGCTTCTCCGGTAAGTTTCCGATCAATTCCTCCAACAATGTTGTTCGATTTGTCATTCTCGAACTAACCCCCTAACCAATTTAACCTATAATGCATCATATAGAGAGAGAATTTGTCGAAATTCAAATCGAAAACCGGTAGAACCCTAAGTCAACGAACCCAGATTCGAAATCCCCGATCCTTGCATTATAATTCACGAAATTGGTACCATTAGAACCGTATTTGAATTTCGAATCCAATGAGACAAGAATCAATGAATTTTGTTTTGTGGATTGAGAGAAATCGCAAGATTCCCATTCGAATCGTATTAACTTATTCATGATGAACTCGCGCGATGTGATCCGTCCGATCGTGATTAATAAGGATGGACGGCTGAGATTATAACGTAGCAGGTTAGTAATGTTTAAGTTAGTATAAAATACTGAATAATACTCCAACTTGCTAGATTTATTTAATGGTCTTCCCTAATGTATTTTGACACAAAATTTTAACCATAGATTCCTTATAAAATCTAGTTTATTATAATGTAAATTAATATGGGTTTTGAGTTTTTAAACTCAAAATATAATTTTTGTAAGTTCTGAGTATTATGGATTTATTTAGATAATTAACAAAGATATTTTTATCAAATAAAAATTTTATAATATGTATAAGATATCATAGTTACTATATATTAAATTTGAGCATTTTTGGACAAGAGGAAATAGGTCTAAAAATTGTAATTATGGAACTTTCATAAGTTATTTTATAATCTATGGTTTTTAATGTAACAAAAATTAAAGTATAGTTGATTAGGGAAAATTCACGAGATACCCCTGTTTTCTTTCGTAATTCATAATATACCCCTGTGATTTTCATAATTTAACTTTAAACATGCTTAAATGTTGTCCAAAATTGATGAAACTTTACATGGACGATGCTAAAGTGTTATATTTTGGTCCAATATCAAATTTGAAGTTTTTTAAGCTCACATGTGATATGTGGGACCCAATGAACAGTCACATATTCATTGGGTCCCACAGGTCACATGTGAGCTTAAAAAGCTTCAAAATTGATATTGGGCCAAAATATAACACTTTAGCATCGTCCATGTAAAGTTTCATCAATTTTGGACAACATTTAAGCATGTTTAAAGTTAAATTACAAAAATCACAGGGGTATATTGTGAATTACGAAAGAAAACAGGGGTATCTCGTGAATTTTCCCATAAACTTTATAGGTTGGGAATAATATAATAAGACTAAACTAACATTTAATACAGAATGTTAATAAATATTTTGGGGTATAAACTTTAAGTGAAAAAAAATAAAAATAAAAATATATATACATATATATAAAAGAAATAAAATAGTAACTTAGGTTAAATCAAGGAATTTAATTAATCTACATTTATATTAAATATAATATGGAAGTTAATATACTTAATTGACACTAAGGGAAATAGTTTATTTTATAAACCATATATTGGATGTGGATATGTGTAAAAGTTAATAGAGATAAATAAATACAGTAACACTATGTATAGAATGTCTTAAATAAATCTTAATATATATAGGTAACAAAAAAATAAATAGATAAAAGAATTAAAATACCTTATGGAAAATGGAATATGAAGGAATTAATAAGTTAAACTAAACCTATACATAATACTATCAAAAGAATATTATATGAGGTGGTGTTAAATTATGGTTATGAAATTAATTTTAAAGAGTTATCTTTTAAATTATAAGACTTATATAAACCATATTAAAGTACATGTATAAAATTATTTGTCAACAACCAGAATGTAAATCTATAAATGGGTTAAGTAATTAATAAGTTAAGACTTAGGAAAATTTGTAATTAGATTACATAAAATGTTACACAAATAGATCTTATTATATAATTAATAATAAAATAAAGAAACACTTATATCTAATTGTGAAGTGGATTAATAAGCCTGGATTAATCATTTCATAACATTTATAGTATTGAATAATAACTTAATGTATTAAGATAAGATCATTAAAAGGATTAGGATATAAAACTATATTAAACTATGATTAGGAATTAATCTAAATAATAATCTTTAAGTTTCTTAAAATTAGAGAAGTTATATAAATACATTTATTACCAATATTCAGAATGTGAGTTTATAATTAATTGATGTATTTAGTAGTTAAAACTTAAAAGAAAAGTTTTGTAGATAGAAACAAGATATTTAAAACTTTGATTTAATCAGATGGAACTGAGTACATAAGATATTATACTGATATACTTTACGACACTGAAAATATTAATATGTCATTTGAATATAAGGTATTAGGATTTTTCAGAATGGATGATCTCATTAGTTAATTAACAATCTCACTTATGAATGAGAATTTAATTCTTAGGTAAATTTTACCTTATGTTAAGGTGTAATCTATCCTAAAACATAATAAAGGAAATTGATTTGTTGAGTTATTCCTTTGAAACCTTGGATTTTGTAAACAATTTAAAACGTATTTAAGACTTAAGTTTATTGAAGTTAGTATAAAAGGATTATACATAGTCTATGGAGGGAATGTGTTTAAAAGTAAAACATTTAGGAAATTAAATATAAGTAAGGATACATAAAAGGTTATCTTAAAACACCTTATTATATAGGTAATGATAAAGCAAATAATATACCTTATGAATATTAAATGTAAGAGTTCGATAATTCTAAGTTAATCATAATATAGTTATTTCAAGATGAAAAGTAATTTAACATCCTTCCTATGACAAGATTATTAGATGGTTGTAATAAAAAGTCATTCTGAACTAAAGATAAGGTAATTGAGTTTAGTAGCCCAATTAAGTTATAATAAAATGCATCTACAACACTATGATGCCAATATACAGGATGTAGATCTTAATTAAGTTAAGGGGAAAACTTAATGGATTATCTAGTAATATTGATAAAATGTATAATCATTACATTGTGAAATAATAGTATAGTATTCTAAGGTAAACTAGGTCATAATACGATGTTTATCCTAAAGTAAGAATAAAGGTATTGAGCTTAAGAATTGTTATTGAAATTCTAAGATTGATTGAATAACATAAAATGCATTTATGATACAAGGGTCTCAAAAGTCTTGAATTGAGAGTTATGGTTAAGTATGAGTAAAGTGGATAAGAGTGGAACAATTAACAAATGTTAATAAAATACATTCATTGGTCTTACAACCTTGAGCTATACAACATTCTAAGATAAGTCAAAGGTTATACATAACATTTAAGTGAGGGCTTAAAAGACAATTGAGACTTAGAAATGAGAGTGAAGAATTTATTTAAGTTTAACTTAGACTACAAGTTATTGATGATAGACTACCTTTAATATTCCTCAGAGTGTGTTGAATGTTTGCACGAGTCTACTAGGACTGCTACAGCATTAATCAGGTATGATTTCTCGTACTCAGATACTTTTGCTAACGGACTCTATGGAATGGTTTGGAAAACACCAACTGATCTTGAATGGATTTCAAAAGGAAACTGCTTGTGTGACTAACTCAGCTTGATGTGACTAACTGAGCCTTGAATGTACAACTTTCATGATTATTGGTTCCTCCTATCTGGTTGTCTCATTAGATATTAACTGCTGAGGGTTTACGCCTCTGCACTCTGTGGGACTGAGTGTTTTGGTATTGCACTTGTGCAGTTAATAATCTAGTGGGAATATGGGAAAATGTCAATCTTGTTATTGAGTGTGGATTATTTATATTAAGTGGTGCACACACTTTTCACCGATGACCGAGAACGGGTCGGTGGCAGCGGAGGTCTGCTATACCTCGTCCATGTGGACAACTAGCAGTGGAGGTCTGTTTACCTCGTCCTTGTGACAACTGACAGCGGAGGCCTGGTTACCTCGTCCTTGTGACAACTGACTGGCGGTAGGGGCCATCTCTCCCAATTGGTTTTATTCCTCTCTTGAGTATGTTTGTCTATGGGAATCAACTTTCTGAAATGGTGGAGACATAAACTGTCTACCACGGGTTATGGATATTCATATCACTCATAGTCCTTTGTGACTACCTGAGTCTTTCTCTTAGTAACCAGAACTGGTTCTAACATCAACAATGGATGCTTACTAACTATATGGCGTGACTTCTTAATTGGTTGACTTGGTTTAAAAGTTTTTTGTCTCTATCTTTGCCTTCTTCTCTTTTCTCTCTAACTTGATTGTTTTGAAGTGTTTTTCCTCTGTTTTACTTTTAAGAGTTTGTTTTCATGTTACCGTTTTGTTTGAAGAATTATGTTTTAATTTATTATTTTAGAGAATTGTACCAGTTCCATTCTAGGGAACTGACTCACCTCTCCCAGGGTGGGCTGCTTGGTTTCATCTTGCAGGTACGAAATTGTTCATACAGGTGGCCACGAAGAGTATGAGTGATTGGGATGAGATTTAGGAGTTATAGAGAGTTACCTTGTTTACTTTAAGTTATGTTTACATTGTTTTCTCGAGTTCAGACTGTAACATTAGTAAGTAGTAATTGGTGAGGTTTTGTATCGGGTGTTTGGAACCCAATGATTTGTAATCGCCATTAGATTTTTTATTCCGCTGTATTTATTTTAAATATGGGTGTTACAATAGTAGTGAACGGAATCTATCGTTTGGAAAAATATTTATCTTTTCTGTTACTAGAACGATGTGTTGGGAGCTATCAAATTCGCCGCTTCCGGATACATGTCCGGACACCTCTGTTTTCTCCATGCGGAATTTCTTTCGACTTGTGTCCGGACAGTCTCAACCTTTGTCCGACCTTGCACATTCGGACGCAAGGTCAGACAAAACTTCAACTGGGCCTAAATTCTTCATTTTAGCTCCGTTTTGCTCCCCGTTTGTTGTGTTGAAATCCTCATGAGAAAATCTATGCATTTCCTAGACTTTTCTCTGCATTAGACACATAAAATGTATTAGTTCACATCAAAACATAAATCTAAGGAAAAACATATAATAAGTGAGAAATATGGCATGAATTGTTATAGAAATAGGAAGAATTAAAGTCATAAAAGTATATATATTTTGCACTTATCATTATTGCATCTGGTTGATATGTTGTTATTTTATGTACTCTTTATTGCTGAAACCCCTTGTCTTTCTTATCTTTTTCTCTAGTTTTGAGCTTAACTGAAGTCCATATCTTTATCGCTAAGAAAATGTCTTGTTTTTATGCTCATTTGACTTAGGACGCGATCTATAGGAATTTGGCACTTTGCAAAGATGGGAAGCCCATAATTTACGAGTGTCTGGGTCTTTGTCCGACTCACTGGACCCGGACACCTATATTTTAAGAGAAAAGGCACATCCGGAATCCTGTCCGAGCCCACAAACTTCCCATCCTGGCCCCCGGACACCATGTCTGTTCCCTCGGATGCCCCTATATTTGTAGCTCTGCTTTTGTCCGGCCCACCTGACCTGGACACACCTTGTTTGGCTTTTTGTCCAACCCTGTCTCACCCGTACATCCATAGTTACGACCACGAGTGCAGATAAGCTACAACTCTCCGGGGTGACCTGTCTAGCTTTCCCACCTCGACTTCACAGCACTAACTCTCGCATGTACACATATTCTTGTTCCTTGTCTGGTTTTCCCACCAGGACGTAGGGTCGAACATTGATAATTATCGCTCAAATCTTTATAAAACAAGGGAAGATGAGGCAAAATTAATCACATATCATTCATACATCATTCTGACAG
Source organism: Limonium bicolor (assembly GCA_023374045.1). Taxonomy (NCBI): domain Eukaryota; kingdom Viridiplantae; phylum Streptophyta; class Magnoliopsida; order Caryophyllales; family Plumbaginaceae; genus Limonium; species Limonium bicolor. Next base: position 249,896,126 of record CM041777.1, on the reverse strand, counting down.
CATTTCACGCTCCTCAACACTCACGCTGAAAAACTCTAGCCGTAGAGGAGTTTGACCCCCTTCTCGAACCTCTAGCCTCATGAGCTTTCATATCTGGATAGCAGAGCAGATTCAAGAGTCTTCTATACTCTTTAGATGAATTCTCAATTTGTTTTCTCTGTCATAAGCATGTCTGGCTAAGTAGGATTTAACTCAGGGGATGGTTATTTGACGCTGGAGATGATTTTGTGAATTCCTTTACTAGTTTGATTTGAGATATCTACGGATTCTTATAGATTAATATGTTTCTTGTGTTTTCAATAAATTTCGTTAGTTTGTTGAATTGTCTTACACGTTCTGTTATGATCAGATCGGTGATTAATATAAAGGTTAATTTAATATGTAAATCTATGAAGAACTGAATCTGGTTGACTAGGTTTTTTCCACATGTGCAAAAATAATTCCTTGTGCTTAATCCATCTATACATGTTTTGCTTGAATCTAGATTAGATCTTCCATTGAAATACCCCTAACCTTTAAATGATTAAATAATGAGAAATAAATATTATTTGGGGGATTATAAGACCCTAAGAAAATATACAAACACTTAGGTGTGAAAACGCACCAAAACTCCTTAAGGTCAACAACGAGCGTTAAAGCCGGACCTTAAGCTAACCAAGGTATATGAACTATAAACTCATACCAAGTAAACTAAGGATCATTATATGACCTTTAAAACACAGGTCCTCAGCTAGAACAGAGTAGAAATGCAAAATGCCCGGGAGAGTCAACACACCTCCCTTAAGGCCCGAAAGTCCCGGAAATATTTTATAAAATGAAAGAAAGCATTACACTTCATTCCAAATACACCATAACACTTTAATAAACATTTAAGATGAAGTCCTCACGCTAAATTCTCAATTAAACGCAAAGTGCTCGGAGGTTCCCGATGGGGGCCCATAAACCCCCAGCAATGCCCTGGGGAAATTCTTAACACTCCTATTTTGCTCGAGAGTGTCCCGGTAGCCCGGAAATTGTGTCTTGAGTTGATATAGCCCCATATAACTCAACGTAACACCTTAATATATTATTATTGACTATAACCAATGTTTATAAACACTTGAAACTCGTAGCGACTATTTATTTTACAGAATATCCTTAAAGCACAAAAACACACCTTCGGGTGTCATAAAAACGCGTTCTACTCTATTACCTTGAAGTTTTTGAGGAGCCACGAGTTAGGAATCTTAAATGGGGATGAATTGAACATCTAAATCAATTAAATCCAGTGCTAAACTCATAGCACAAACAGGGCCGATTTTAGGATAAAAAAGTAGTATAAAATCAGCATTTTACCTTAGAAACTTTCATCTTTTACCTTGTATAAATGTACCAATTAAATGTTGTGATTTATAACATGTTACAATATGGTCTTAATACGATATAGTGTGATAGGAATCAAATTAAAAATCAGTCCCATGTGGCTGCTATTGTGGGCGTCTTTTTTGGTGTTTTTGGACTAGATTTAGCTTAATAAATTGTCTTATGGATGATGACTCACCTTGCACATGCCATGTGATAATATGTCAAAGAATCTCAGTCAAATGAGGCCTCACATTACCGTAAGCCTGCACAAGGAAGACAAAGAGATTAGTTTTTTAAAGTAAAGGAATTTAATACATAAAGCTAGATCTACTTTTGCACATGTTACTACTACTTTATACCAAGACAATAAACAAAGGAAGCAGCCCATGTTCTAGCCTAATGCTGCCGATAATATGCAAGAGAAAGGGGGTCTGATTCTGTTTAATTAGTCAAATAAAACATCTACCTAACAATGCACATTCCTATGTCTAATATGACAAAAATCAAATGATCTTCTCTAGCCTATGGTTACCGAATTCAAGCAAGAAAAAGAAGGTTAGATTGTTGTATTAAAATCAAAATAAATTACCTACCTAACTAGGCAGGTGCTCATGTCTTCCATTGGCAAAAATCAATTGCCTACCTACAACAACATTACCGTAAGACTACAAGAGGAGAAGACAAGTTAGTATTGATATTCTACTAAGAAAATTCAAAGGAGACAACCACCTACCTTTGCCTTTGTCCTCTTGTCCCAATTGGCAACCAAAGTCTTCATTCTCCTCTTCATGTGCCGAAAGCCTAGTCAATTAAGAGGTTTTATGGAGCCAAACACCAAACAATAAAATAAGGAAAACCTAGACAATTATTGTGTCAAAAATTCTATCCTTGCCTTTCCTTATTTCCTTACGTGAGCATTCCATTCTTCCTTGCTCATTCAGCCGATTTGGTAAGTCTTCCAACCTCCTCTCTTTCCTTCTTCCTTTCATTTACTCCTTTAGAACTTCAAAGGTTCATTAATGGTGTATTAACTTCTAACACCATTTTTATGTAATTTTCCTAGCTAAATCTACTAAGTCTTGAAGCAAGAATCATCCTAGCAACCTAGCAAGATTTCGCCAACCATTAATGCTCCAAGGAGTCACCTAGATTCAACAACAAGGAACAAATAAGCTCAAGTTAAGGTATATTTTCATGTTGAAAATCCTAGCAAAATACCTAAGTCATTTCCGAAAATTATAAGCTTCTAAACCAATGTTCTCTTCATCATTTCATGAAGGAAATTTGGATCTACAACCATCCCAAGGTGTACCAAAAATTCCTTGAAAAATACCTAAGGTAAACTCTTGCAAAACTACTCCAAATCTTACTTATAAATCCTTGTTAGAAGTCTAACACATGGATCTCCTAAATCTACATATGGAGGCCGAATACTCTTCATCAAAATAGCATTTGAAGAGCTTGGAATTCAAGAATAAATCAAGTACAAGAATCATCTTGATTTAAGGAGTGAGTTTCTATAATTAAATCTATTAAGTTTAAGTTTGATTTAAGCTTCAAACTTTAGTACAAAAATTATGTACAACCCTTAGATAAATTAAGGTCAAAATACTATAGGTTATAATATCAAGAAAATAATTTATAACATACAAGGTAAGATTATTACCTTAAGGTATAAATTTGTGTCATAAAATTTAATTATGATACATATACAATTAAACCGAATTGTCTAGGAGTTAAATGCTCTATTTTGAGTATATAATCATTCTAAGTCATTAGCATAATTTTTAGAAGTGTTATATGGCTTATATACATTTATATGTATTTATTATAAGATATAAATCAAGTTTTAAAACTATATGGTAAAGTATTTGTTACAGCCGAAAATAAAATGTTCTATTTGGTGATTTTTGAAGAATATAAGTATATTAGCTTATATTATAAATTTTGGGAATATTAAAAATAGCTACAAGTATTTAACTGGCTAGTTTATAAAGTTATGTGGCTAAAATGTAAATTTTGAAAAGATTAGTGTACTAATAGTAATTGCCGAGAGCTAGGAGGTTTATTTGGTATAATTATGATATAAAATAAGGTAGGAATTAATATTATGAATTTTGGTGGATTTAAATAAGTGTCTATGTGTTAAAATAACATTTTATAAAGTTTTGGGGCTATTTTGTAGTTTATGGAAAGTTTGGAGTAAAACCGAATTACTAATGATTTTCTGGGTATATTAAAGTATTAATTATGAAATTAAGTCTTGGTCAAAGTGTTGACCAAAAACTTTGGGTTAAAATGATTTATGACAAAAATATTAAGTTTATAAAAGTTTTGGGGTGAATATGAAATTTATGAAGGTTTAAAAATAAAACCGAATTGATTATGGGGCGAATACATAATTTATAAAAGTATATGGGTCATTTCGGTATTTTTAGGAAATTAAGTATTAAAACTATAGTTTATAAGTTAATATGTCTTATATAAAGTTTTTGGATTAAATTGTAAATATAGGAAAGTTATATGTTAAGACCGAGAATATATGTGGTCATTTAGTGATTTATAAAAGTTAGAGTATTTAATTTGTAATTACCGAAAGTTATATGACTATTTGGTAAATTATGGAAGTTAATGTGTTCAAAATATAATTACCAAATTTATAAGGTTGGTTTTGTAATTTAATAAAGAAAGGAATTAAAACTAAGTAATATAATATATTATGGAGTATAATATAAAGTTTATAAAATAATTGTGGTTATAATAAAAATAATCAAATTATATTGACATATAGAATAAGTGCAAACAATTATGAGACTATAATTAATGAGATGAAGATATACCATATAATGGGAATTCATTATCACATGTAGTTGTTACATAAAATAACGAACTGTTGAACTACCTAGAACCACTGTTAAATGACAAGGAGAAATAAAGAACATACGGAGTTAGTATACTACGAGTATTAGTTCTGTAGTGACAGTACTGTAATGCTTAGTGAATAGTTGTATTAACGTCACCCGGTATTGTATGTAAATATAGCAGCGTACGGGAAGAAACTACTAAAGCGTGAACCGTCAAGCTAGCAAGTTACACGGTGAACGGTATGTTAATTGTGTGGTCTGAATGTCCTAAGGATTTTCCTAAGGTCCAGACATTGTGTGTTTATTTGTTAAGAGCGATATCTGTGATTTATGTATATGAACTGGGATATGTATTGTCAACACAACTGCGTTCTATTTTACGCGAATGTTTTATGACTGGAAGTTTATACATCTAAACTGGAACAAGACTAGATGACCTTTAGGTATTACAAGAACCTAACTGATGGTCAACTGTTATAGTCTTAACTCAAGGATTGGATATTGTATCACTGACTAAAGGGCTAACTTATAAAGAGAGGAATCGAGACTGTTTCGACTTTCTGGTTGCGCATTGTGATCACTACGAGGGACTATATCAAGAGTCACTCAAGGGAATCCAGTATCCACATTCAATGATGGCAGAGGCACTACTGTTGGTGCACAGGTTTTGACCGGATCGCTCACCTTTCAGGCAAACAAATTATCCAGGGCCATAAGGTCAGCTGGTAACGGTTCCTTCGGAACCCAGGGACTACTGTCCATTAATAAGTTATTAAGGGTTGTCCTAACATGACGCCTGAGGTGGAATTTAATTGGAAAGTTTAAGTGGTTGGTTTAAAGGAATAAGGGTCATGTGACCTACTAACAAATACAGTTAATTAGTACGTGTATCTTGTTTGGTTATTGTTATTTCTTATTGGTTATCGATTGTGTGATGATATTGTTGTGAACTGTTATGTGTTTATGTAACATCTACAATAATTATTATTATCATTATTATTATTATTGTAAACCGGTATAGCATGTAATGAATCTAATATCAAGATGGCTAAAACGACTTAAGGAATCCAAATTATTTAGGACTACATTTAGCATACCAGCATATCGTTTGCTGAGCCCTTCAATGGGCAAAACATTTTAGGTTACTGATTGAAGATACAAGCCGGAGTGCGGGACACAGGGTAGCTGATGTGTTTTCAATAAACACTCTAAGTTTATTTATGCACTGTATTTTGGAGTTTGTTGTATTTGGGTTAGTTGCTCAGTTGTTAAGTTTGGATTTGGGTTGTAATATTAATAGTGCTCAGTATCTGTTCATCACAGCGGTGAGGAGTTGAAGTTGATGGATGGAGTAAGGTTGCCTTGTTACTCACATGGGTGAGTAACGACGTGTAACACCAACATTAGATAGTTTTATTTTCCACTGCGAATTATATTCTGTTATGCTACGACTTGCGATATTATTACAGGTTTAGGATTAGGGGTGTTACAAAAAGTGGTATCAGAGCGGAGTTCCGCTCTGATGAAGAAGATACTGAGTCAAGAACAGTGAGCATAGGAATATTGGGAAACGGGAACGTCTGTGAGGATTCGTGACCTAGAATGAAAAATCCTAGGGATATCTTTATTGCTAGTAGTTAGCTTTCTTACATATTTATGATTGTGTATGTAAAACGGTATAATACCGAGTAGTAACAATAATATACTATACAATAGATGTTAAGAGCTGGTAGACCACGTGGAGGCAGCAGTGGACGCGGTGGCGAGACACCGGCAGATGTTCCAAAGATACCAGGCCTAGCAGAGGCCATGGCAGCCTTCGCCCAGCAGCTAGGAGCTCAATTTGTGGGAGCCATACCCCACCCGCCGCAGCCTAGAGAAACCAACTGGTTGAAGAGCGTTGCAGACGCTAGAGTACCGACGTATTCAGGGGAACCAGACCCCGCCGCACTGGAGTAATTTATTGTAGAACACCAGAAAGCATTCAAGGCTGTGAGAGTTCCAGAAGACCAGAAGGTCAACATAGCAGCGTATAACCTGAAGGACGCAGCAGACATTTGGTGGCGGTCTGTCGAGGGCCACCATAGAGCTACACCAAACTTTGGATGGATAACGTTTGTGGAAGTGTTGCGGGAGAAGTACTACCCCGAACACCTGAAGCAGAGGAAGAGGCAAGAATTCGAGACCCTGATCCAGGGGAGTCAGACGGTTGATCAGTACTATGCACGATTTATCAGTCTACTGGATTACATACCAGGGGTCGACTACTCCGACACCGTAAAGATTTAGAAATTTAGAGGAGGTTTACAGTATCGCATCCAGGGCGTCATGGGAGCAATGCGTTTCACTACTATACAAGAATGCTATGACGCTGCATCAGCAACCGAGTTAATGCTTCAGTCCAGGGAAGAGGCTCAAGGAAAGAAAAGGAAGAATACTGTGGGAGAAGATGGGGGAGCAACCTCTGGCGGTTACTACAAGAAATGAAAGTAAGAAACCTTCGATTGAGAATGAGTTACCCATTTTATTACCTATATTTGAAGTTGGTCACTGAACCTAAAACCTTCAGCAAGAAATTCTTTGATAAGAAGAAGGGGCAGAAGGACTTCCAGAGTCAGAAGACGAAGGAGCAGGTCCCTTGTCTGACCGGCCCAGCTATTAATGCTCAGCCACTTAGATCGGCACCACCTAAGGGTAAGGATACCCACCTCTCACTTAACCAAAATATTTATTAGCTATACCTTTACTAAACATGTTGTATAACAACATGCAATAAGCCACCCCAACGCCACTACTACTGTAAGCGCTGTGGAAATGATCACCCCGCGCGTAGATTGCTTGGGCAGGAAGGTGGAGTGTCGCTATTGCAAAAAGGAAGGCCACCGAGAGTATGAATGCTTTTCCAACCCTGCAAGCAGAGTGTATAAGGGATCTAGAGATTCACAGAGGACCCAAGATAATGAGGCGGGCGGACCCAGGGAAGGTCAGGCGCCACAGAATAACACCTACACTAGAGGAGCGGGAGGACAGCCATCCTCATCCGCGAGTCAGAAGGGAAAGGAGATAGTTCCAGGAAGAAACACCCTGTATTCAGTGGGAGCTTCAGGCGCTGAGACTAGCACTCAGCGCGATACCGGTAAGCCTAGAACCTAAACCAAAAGCGTGATGCATGAATGTGTGTTTACAGACATCAAGTGATAAAACTTGTATGTGTTTAGTGCAAATAAAATTTAGAGAGACCTAACTTAGGAAACCTCTCACCTAATAGGACACTTTGACATCTGTTACCCCTTACCTATGAGACCGAGATCACCTGAGCCTATGAGCGAAGGTCGAGAAGATCCAGAGGCAGAGTGCCAAGTACTTCGACCCGGCATGATCTTACTCAAGCAATATCTAACCTTAGATGAACAAATAGCCATTGTAAAAGAATGTAGAACTTTGGGAATAGGTCTTGGAGGATTTTACACTCCAGGATACGAGAGTGGGTCAAAACTTAATTATATATGATGTGTATGGGTAAGAATTGGGATCCACAAACTAGGTTGTATGGAGAGGTAAGAAAGGAAGATGGAGCATGAGTTCCTAGGATACCCAATATTTTTCAAACCTTGGTGACAGAAGCGGTCAAGATTGCACAACAATTAGAAACAAACCCCATACCGGACATTGAAGCCGACGTTTGTATTATGAACTTCTATGAGAAAGGGGGAAAACTTGGATTACACCAGGACCGAGATGAGACATCTAAGTCAATCACCAAAGGGATACCAGTTGTATAATTCTCCATTTGAGATGATGCTGAGTTTCTATTCGGTGATCAGAAGAGGATGGACAAGGCGAGAAAGATTATTTTGAAGTCAGGAGACGTGTTGATATTTGGTGGAGAATCTAGACTAGTGTATCATGGGATTAAGAGCATTAAGTTGAATACAGCCTCATCAACCTTAGTAAATACTACCCATTTGAAACCTGGACGGTTAAATTTGACGTTTAGGCAATATTGATGTAAATATGGAAATTGTATGTAAGAATCATTGGATTAATGAATGGCATTTTTAATTCCTTTGAGACATACACCCCAACCTCACTATCTTGCGAATTGTTAACCCCAGGCCGCGAGTCTAATGGAGGAGCAGTGCTGAATGTGTTGGACAAGACCGGGGCCAAGGATAAGGGGAATGTCATCATGGGAACCTTCACTGTAAACGGTGTGAGTGCATCGTTACTGTTCGATTCAGGAGCGTCTCATTCCTTTATATCCTCTGCATTAGAAAGGAAGTTAGAGACAATCCCTGAGCCTCTCTCAGATTTCCTAGTCACATTACCGACGAAGGAGAGAGTGAGGTGCACGAAACTCCACAAGGGAGTTCAGATTAATATCATGGATGAAGAGTTTCACGCGGGGTTAATTGAGCTGGATAATTTGGGCTTTGACATCATCATGGGCATGGATTGGCTTCAGAAATATAAAGGTCGACTACATTGCACAGAGCATAGGTTACTACTGAAGAGCCCGAAGGGCAAGACAGTTTCATATCGCAGTACTCCCAGAGAGCCAACGTTCAAGCTAGTATCTGCTATATCTTTGATGAAGAAGGTGAAAAAGGGTCAATTAGTCTATTTGTGCTATGTCCAGGACATGAGGCAGGAAGAGCAGACGCAGTCAGACATACCAGTCGCTTAAGAATTCTCTGATCTATTTCTTGAAGAATTACCAGGGATGCCACCCAAGCGAGACGTTGAGTTCTCCATAGATTTAATACCAGGCACGGGGCCTATTGCTAAGGCACCCTACAGGATGGCACCAGTAGAGATGAAAGAGCTGAAGACCTAGTTGGAAGATCTGCTTGATAACGGTTTCATCAGACCGAGTGCATCACCATGGGGAGCACCAGTATTATTTGTAAAGAAAAAGGATGGTAGCATGCAACTATGCATTGACTACAGGGAGCTTAACGCAGTCACCGTCAAGAACAAATACCCTTTACCAAGGATTGACGACCTATTCGACCAGTTAAGAGGTGCTACAGTCTTCTCAAAGATTGATCTGAGATCAAGATACCACCATATACGGATAGCTGATGGAGACATAGAGAAGACAGCTTTCAGAACGCGCTATGGGCACTATGAGTTCACAGTTATGCCATTTGGCTTATCGAACGCCCCAGCTATATTCATGGACCTTATGAACCGGTTGTTCAGAGAGTAGTTAGACTCATCAGTGGTTGTGTTCATCAACGACATTCTAGTCTATTTGAAGACTAAGGACGAGCACGAGGTGCATCTAAGGCAAGTTTTGCAGACCATGAGAGAGAACAATTGTATGCCAAGCTTTCAAAATGTGATTTCTGGCTAGACAGTGTATCTTTTCTAGGGCATGTAATATCAGCCAGTGGTATATCTGTAGACCCTGCGAAGATTGAGGCAGTTAAGACTTGGCCAAGACCGAAGACAGTGACAGATATCCGTAGTTTCTTAGGATTAGCTAGTTACTATCGAAGATTCGTACAAGACTTCTTCAAACTGGTGAAACCAATGACTAGCCTGATGAAGAAAGACACTCCATTTGTATGGACAGGGGATTGCGAGCGTTCCTTTCAGACACTGAAGGATCTACTGACGTCAGCACCCATACTTACCATTCCAGAGGGGACCGACGGATTTGAAGTTTATTGTGATGCCTCAGGCACAGGGATAGGGTGTGTACTCATGCAGAATGGCAAGGTTATCGCTTATGCATCACGACAGCTAAAGAAACACGAAGAGAACTACCCGACTCATGATTTAGAATTGGGAGCAGTTGTGTTTGCACTGAAGATCTGGCGCCAATACTTATATGGAGTTACAGTGATAGTCTACTCAGATCATAAGAGCCTTCAACACTTATTCACTCAGAAGGAGCTTAACATGAGGCAGAGGCGATGGGTCGAGTTTCTGAAGGACTACGACATCGACCTCAGGTACAAGGAGGGCAAGGCAAATGTAGTTGCTGACGCCCTGAACCGTAGATCTCATTCCTTATTTACCATGACAGGAGACAACGGCCTCATCGAGGAGGTACGTTGTGCTCAAGATAACGACCAGTACATGAAGACTATCAGACAGCAGTTGACTGACGGTATCTTTGAGAGACAGAAGTACGACTTTGTACTCAGTGAAGACGGGTTAATTAGACTGAATGGTCATTTGTGCATTCCAGAGTCCAGCCCCGACTTGAAGGAAAAGATATTATAGGAAGCTCATTGCTCTTCCTTATCAGTACACCCAGGATCATCCAAGATGTACAAGGATCTGAAATTACATTTCTGGTGGAGTGGTATGAAGAAAGATGTTGCAGAGTTTGTGTGAGATGTATGACGTGTTAGAAAGTGAAGTTTGAGCACCGGAGACCGGGCGGTTTAGTATAGCCGATGCCCATTCCATATTGGAAGTTCAAGGATATATCCATGGATTTCGTGGTTGGTCTTCCACCGACTAGAGGAAGTTCTAACATGATATGGGTCATCGTCGACAGACTGACGAAGGTAGCAAAGTTCATTCCTATCAAGGACACTTGGAAAGTCCCCAAGCTGGCGGACCTCTTCCAGAGAGAGATCATTAGACACCACAGTGTACCTAAATCGATTGTGTCAGATAGAGATTCCAGATTTGTTTCCAGATTTTGGCAGCAAGTTCAGGAGGCTTTAGGTACGAAGCTGAAGCTAAGTACAGCCTTTCACCCACAGACAGATGGTCAGAGTGAACGAACAATTCAAACATTAGAGGACGTGCTTAGAGCTTGTACCTTAGACTTCCAGGAAAGCTGGATAGATCGGCTACATCTGATCGAGTTTGCGTACAACAACAGCTATCATGTATCCATTCAGTTGCCACTATTCCAGGCATTGTACGGCAGGCCATGCAGGACACCTCTTTGTTGGGACGAGGCCAGTGAGAATATCATCTTAGGGCCAGATTACCTAGACCAGATGAAAGAGGATATTGTGCAAATACGCAAGAACATGAAGATAGCCCAGGACAGACAAAAGTCATATGCTGATGTCCGGAGGAGAGACCTCGAGTTCACAGTTGGTGATCGAGTCTTCCTCAGAGTTTCACCAATGAAGGGAGTTTTCAGATTTGGGCAGAAGGGCAAGCTTAGCCCGAAGTATGTAGGATCGTACCTTATCACGGAGCGAGGGCCCATTAGTTTACAGATTAGATTTACCTGTTGAGCTTGGGAGAGTGCACAATGTGTTTCACATATCTCAGCTAAAGCAGTATGTGCCTCACCCATCACATATCTTAGAGCCCGAGACACTCGAACTAGATCCTACACTTAGATATGAGGAGACCCCAGTTCGCATTCTAGGCTCAAGACTAGGGAGACCAGGAATAAGACCATTAGAATGGTCAAGGTTCTGTGGTCAAACCACGACATTGAGGAGGCGACATGGGAGTTAGAGGACTCCATGCAAGACAAGTATCCATCACTTTTCTTTTAATTTGTGTATAATTGTGGGGGTACGTGGGCGTAACCCTTTTTAAGGGGGGTAGAGCACCACATGCGACTTGCATATTTGCAGTCTGTACTGGTTTTGTGTTTGGTTGTTTGTGTGTGATTGTTGCGCATGTGTGCACTTGAGTGAATGGTTATTAATGTGTTCTATGTAACACTTGATATTGATGTGTTCTATGTAACACTTGGAAGGTTAATAAAAGCACACTTATTTTGCTTTACAGTATCTATCACGCTATTTATGCTATGATTACATTGATTGTCATGAGTAAAGGTTATGTGTATGTACAAATTGCATACACTTGGATTACTGATGAAATGTAGAGGTGTCAATATAGTATTGACACCCAAGAATGGTAAGTGTACAGGGAATAGATATGGGGAACTTGATTCCATAGGATGAGTAAGTAGAAGTTACGACTTCGGGACGAAGTCCCTTTTAAGGGGGGTAGACTGAAATACCCCTAACCTTTAAATAATTAAATAATGAGAAATAAATATTATTTGGGGGATTATAAGACCCTAAGAAAATATACAAACACTTAGGCGTGAAAACGCACCAAAACTCCTTAAGGTCAACAACGAGCGTTAAAGCCGGACCTTAAGCTAACCAAGGTATGAACTATAAAACTCATACCAAGTCAACTAAGGATCATTATATGACCTTTAAAACACAGGTCCTCAGCTAGAACAGAGTAGAAATGCAAAATGCCCGGGAGAGTCAACACACCTCCCTTAAGGCCCGAAAGTCCCGGAAATATTTTGTAAGATGAAAGAAAGCATTACACTTCATTCCAAATACACCATAACACTTTAATAAACATTTAAGATGAATTTCTCATGCTAAATTCTCAATTAAACGCAAAGTGCTCGGAGGTTCCCGATGGGGGCCCCATAAACCCTTGGGAATGCCCCGGAGAAGTGCTGAAGTGGCACGAACTCCTATAAAATCCATTCTTAGAGTTCCTAACATTATTATTCATCATTCTAAAGAGAATTATCGAGCTACTTTTTCAAAAATAAACAAAGTGCTCAGGGGAAATTCTTAATGCTCCTATTTTGCTCGGGAGTGTCCCGGTAGCCCGGAAATTGTGTCTTGAGTTGATATAGCCCCATATAACTCAACGTAACACCTTAATATATTATTATTGACTATAACCAATGTTTATAAACACTTGGAACTCGTAGCGACTATTTATTTTCCAGAATATCCTTAAAGCACAAAAACGCACCTTTGGGTGTCATAAAACGCGTTCTACGCTATTACCTTGAAGTTTTTGAGGAGCCACGAGTTAGGAATCTTAAATGGGGATGAATTGACCATCTAAATCAATTAAATCCAGTGCTAAACTCATAGCACAAACAGGGCCACTTTTAGGATCAAAAAGTAGTATAAAATCAGCATTTTACCTTAGAAACTTTCATCTTTTACCTTAGTATAAATGTACCAATTAAATGTTGTGACTTATAACATGTTACAATATGGTATTAATACGATATAGTGTGACAGGAATCAAATTAAAAATCAATCCCATATGGTTGCTATTGTGGGCGTCTTTTGGGGTGTTTTTGGACTAGATTTAGCTTAATAAATTGTCTTATGGATGATGACTCACCTTGCACATGCCATGTGATAATATGTCAAAGAATATCAGTCAAATGAGGCCTCACATTACCGTAAGCCTGCACAATGAAGACAAAGAGATTAGTTTTTATAAAGTAAAGGAATTTAATACATAAAGCTAGATCTACTTTTGCACATGTTACTACTTCTTTATACCAAGACAATAAACAAAGGAAGCAGCCCATGTTCTAGCCTAATGATGCCGATAATATGCAAGAGAAAGGGGGGTCTGATTGTTGTTTAATTAGTCAAATAAAACATCTACCTAACAATGCACATTCCGATGTCTAATATGACAAAAATCAAATGATCTTCTCTAGCCTATGGTTACCAAATTCAAGCAAGAAAAAGAAGGTTAGATTGCTGTATTAAAATCAAAATAAATTACCTACCTAACTAGGCAGGTGCTCATGTCTTCCATTGGCAAAAATTAGCTGCCTACCTACAACAACATTACCGTAAGACTACAAGAGGAGAAGACAAGTTAGTATTGATATTATACTAAGAAAATTCAAAGGAGACAACCACCTACCTTTGCCTTTGTCCTCCTGTCCCAATTGGCAACCAAAGTCTTCATTCTCCTCTTCATGTGCCGAAAGCCTAGTCAATTAAGAGGTTTTATGGAGCCAAACACCAAACAATAAAATAAGGAAACCTAGACAATTATTGTGTCAAAAAGTCAAAAATTCTATCCTTGCCTTTCCTTATTTCCTTACGTGAGCATTCCATTCTTCTTTGCTCATTCAGCCGATTTGGTAAGTCTTCCAACCTCCTCTCTTTCCTTCTTCCTTTCATTTACTCCTTTAGAACTTCAAAGGTTCATTAATGGTGTATTAACTTCTAACACCATTTTTATGTAATTTTCCTAGCTAAATCTACTAAGTCTTGAAGCAAGAATCATCCTAGCAACCTAGCAAGATTTCGCCAAGCATTAGTGCTCCAAGGAGTCACCTAGATTCAACAACAACTCAAGGAACAAACAAGCTCAAGTTAAGGTATATTTTCATGTTGAAAATCCTAGCAAAATACCTAAGTCATTTCCGAAAATTATAAGCTTCTAAACCAATGTTCTCTTCATCATTTCATGAAGGAAATTTGGATCTACAACCATCCCAAGGTGTACCGAAAATTCCTTGAAAAATACCTAAGGTAAACTCTTGCAAAACTACTCCAAATCTTACTTATAAATCCTTGTTAGAAGTCTAACACATGGATCTCCTAAATCTACATATGGAGGGCGAATACTCTTCATCAAAATAGCATTTGAAGAGCTTAGAATTCAAGAAGAAATCAAGTACAAGAATATCTTGATTTATGGAGTAAGTTTCTATAATTAAATCTATTAAGTTTAAGTTTGATTTAAGCTTCAAACTTTAGTACAAAAATTATGTACAACCCTCAGATAAATTAAGGCAAAATACTATAGGTTATAATATCAAGAAAATAATTTATAACATACAAGGTAAGATTATTACCTTAAGGTATAAATTTGTGTCACAAAATTTAATTATGATACATATACAATTAAACCGAATTGTCTAGGAGTTAAATGCTCTATTTTGAGTTTATAATCATTCTAAGTCATAGCATAATTTTTAGAAGTGTTATATGGCTTATATACATTTATATGTATTTATTATTAAGATATAAATCAAGTTTTAAAACTATATGGTAAAGTATTTGTTACAGCCGAAAATAAAATGTTCTATTTGGTGATTTTTGAAGAATATAAGTATATTAGCTTATATTACAATTTTTGGGAATATTAAAAATAGCTACAAGTATTTAAATGGCTAGTTTTAAAGTTATGTGGCTAAAATGTAAATTTTGAAAAGATTAGTGTACTAATAGTAATTGCCGAGAGCTAGGAGGTTTATTTGGTATAATTATGATATAAAATAAGGTAGGAATTAATATTATGAATTTTGGTGAATTTAAATCAGTGTATAAGTGTTAAAATAACATTTTATAAAGTTTTGGGACTATTTTGTAGTTTATGGAAAGTTTGGAGTAAAACCAAATTACTAATGATTTTCTGGGTATATTAAAGTATTAATTATGAAATTAAGTCTGGGTCAAAGTGTTGACCAAAAACTTTGGGTTAAAATGATTTATGACATAAAATATTAAGTTTATAAAAGTTTTGGGGTGAATATGAAATTTATGAAGGTTTAAAAATAAAACCGAATTGATTATGGGGCGAATACATAATTTATAAAAGTATATGGGTCATTTCAGTATTTTTAGGAAATTAAGTATTAAAACTATAGTTTATAAGTTAATATGTCTTATATAAAGTTTTGGGATTAAATTGTAAATATAGGAAAGTTATATGTTAAGACCGAGAATATATGTGGTCATTTAGTGATTTATAAAAGTTAGAGTATTTAATTTGTAATTACCGAAAGTTATATGACTATTTGGTAAATTATGGAAGTTAATGTGTTCAAAATATAATTACCAAATTTATAAGGTTGGTTTTGTAATTTAATAAAGAAAGGAATTAAAACTAAGTAATATAATATATTATGGAGTATAATATAAAGTTTATAAAATAATTGTGGTTATAATAAAAATAATCAAATTATATTGACATATAGAATAAGTGCAAACAATTATGAGACTATAATTAATGAGATGAAGATATACCATAAAATGGGAATTCATTATCACATGTAGTTGTTACATAAAATAACGAACTGTTGAACTACCTAGAACCACTACTAAATGACAGGGAGAAATAAAGAACATACGGAGTTAGTATACTACGAGTATTAGTTTTGTAGTGACAGTACTGTAATGCTTAGTGAATAGTTGTATTAACGTCACCCGGTATTGTATGTAAATATAGCAGCGTACGGGAAGAAACTACTAAAGCGTGAACTGTCAAGCTAGCAAGTTACACGGTGAACGGTATGTTAATTGTGTGGTCTGAATGTCCTAAGGATTTTCCTGAGGTCCAGACATTGTGTGTTTAATTGTTAAGAGCGATATCTGTGATTTATGTATATGAACTTGTATACTGTATTGCTCAACACAACTGCGTTCTATTTTACGCGAATGTTTTATGACTAGAAGTTTATACATCTAAACTGGAACAAGACTAGATGACCTTTAGGTATTACAAGAACCTAACTGATGGTCAACTGTTATAGTCTTAACTCAAGGATTGGATATTGTATCACTGACTAAAGGGCTAACTTATAAAGAGAGGAATCCAGACTGTTTCGACTTTCTGGTTGCGCATCGTGATCACTACGAGGGACTATATCAAGAGTCACTCAAGGGAATCCATTATCCACATTCGATGATGGTAGAGGGCACTGCTGTTGGTGCACAGGTTTTGACCAGATCGGTCGCCTTTCAGGAAAACAAATTATCTAGGGCCATAAGGTCAGCTGGTAAAGGTTCCTTTGGAACCCAGGGGACTACTGTCCATTAATAAGTTATTAAGGGTTGTCCTAACATGACGCCTGAGGTGGAATTTAATTGGAAAGTTTAAGTGGTTGGTTTAAAGGAATAAGGGTCATGTGACCTACTAACAAATACAGTTAATTAGTATGCGTATCTTGTTTGGTTGTTGTTATTGCTTATTGGTTATCGATAGTGTGATGATATTGTTGTGAACTGTTATGTTTATGTAACATTTACAGTTATTATTATTATCATTATTATTATTATTGTAAACCGGTGTAGCATGTAATGAATCTAATATCAAGATGGCTAAAACGACTTAAGGAATCCAAATGATTTAGGACTACATTTAGCATACCAACATATCGTTTGTTGAGCCCTTCAATGGGCAAAACATTTCAGGTTACTGATTGAAGATACAAGCCGGAGTGCGGGACACAGGGTAGCTGATGTGTTTTCAATAAACACTCTAAGTTTATTTATGCACTGTATTTTGGAGTTTGTTGTATTTGGGTTAGTTGCTCAGTTGTTAAGTTTGGATTTGGGTTGTAATATTAATAGTGCTCAGTATCTGTTCATCACAGCGGCGAGGAGTTGAAGTTGATGGATGGAGTAAGGTTGTCTTGTTACTCACATGGGTGAGTAACGGCGTGTAACACCAACGTTAGATTGTTTTATTTTCCGCTGTGAATTATATTCTGTTATGCTACGACTTGCGATATTATTACAGGTTTAGGATTAGGGGTGTTACATGCATGTTCTATTAGGTGAGCACTTTATAGGCTAGGATTAAAGAGAATTTTAGGAATTTTGTCCATCTGTATCTCAAACTAACTAGTGGAAGTCACGTAATCTATCAAGTGAAAAATAACCTGTATCCCAAAGTCTCGTTCAAGCACCCGACCAGCTGCTTTTCATCATTCCATTGGGATCCAATGAGCTTTTACCTAAATTATAACCAAAATGTATAAGTTCAATAATAATTACCAAATACTCTATAAAGTGGTGAAAATAGGTTATAACCCAAGTAAAATGCAGGTAAATATAAACCTCACAAATGCATATTTTCACCATTTACCATAAACCCTAACTTCATTTTATACAGTTGTTTTCTCTCTCCTATGCTTATTTAAGGCTCTAGAATTCATCTCCTTTAGCATTTATGGTGGTCCCTATTAACATTTGGTTTTGAGTTAGAGGATTGTGTCCAAAGAGAGAGGGAGAGAGAAAGAGAGAGTGAAAGAGAGATAGATAGAGAGACCCTAGTTTTACCTTCTAGGTTAGTTGGTGAATCCTAGTGCTATTATCAAAAACATGTGTTTAATGCTACTTAGTGAGGTTAACACGAATTGGCTTTAAGGTTAAAATTAACTAAGTATATTTGACTTATCTATGGTTTAGAAAGTCATTATATTAGTTCTAATAGATAACTAGAGTGAATTGGTACTAATGCACGGGTTGGGTGTATTTGGGTGATTACAACCATCCTACGGTGCATTTCCATCCAATCCATTACAACATCATCTTAATTTACTTGTTTATTGTTTTTATTATGCACACTTGAGCCACAAAGCTTGTATAGCAGAAGTATGTGACTATCTCTACCTAGACAGTGTACCTATCATTTTGCGGAATAGTGAATTAAGTGAGGTTGTCGATCTCAAGGACATCGTTCAATTAATTGACAATTTATTAACTAACTAAGAAACTAAAGTAAACTAAGAAACATGAAATGTCACTTTTTAAGGTTTTCTTAATCTAACTAAAATACTAACTAAATAAAACATAAATAAACTAAATTAAGATATAAAGATTAAACCTTAATCTAAAGAAGCACCTCATATTGTTCTACAATACTATCTAATCTATTAATAAACGCTTCCCTAGTTACGTACTAAACTCATAAACTATAAATAATCGTCAACGGATAAGTTTAACAAATTCTAATCAGTTGCTAGAACTAGCAACAAACTAATGCTTTAATTCGGACACAACTCATCACATAAAGAACCGTTTCCATTTGAGTTTGATTAACCTATAGGTGAGATCACGCTTCTGGTCGCTAATCAGGTTCAACTTCCTATGTCTTGTTATCTATTTTAGCTCTCGTGTGTTGATTAGAAAAATACAAAGATTGCTTTAATCATTAGCTAGAGAATTAAATCGCATGAAGAACTAGAATTAAACTACTACATTAATGAATTAGTGAAAAGATTACTAAGTAAATATAAAGATCCGGTTTGCTATCCCAATCTGGGGAGCTAGTCTAACTACTCAGACATAACTCTAAAAATAATAAAAGTAACAGAGAAAGACATTAACGAAATAAGAGAAAAGGTATAGAAAACTCCAGTTAGCAAGTTAACTCCGGCTCCCCGCTCCACCTCCGTGTTTACGTCTGTCCTTTGTTAGAACTGCAAAATAACAATGGTGATATGTGGTATGGTAGTGTTGGTGGCGTGGTGGATTTCTAGTGTGCAAATTGTGATGGATCGGTGAGGAAGTATGTGGATGATGGTGGTGGTCAATGGTTTGGCTAATGGAGAACGGTGGATGTGGTGGTCTGCTGATGTTGGTGTGGGGGAGATGCGCACAACGCCGTGATCTCGGGTGAAGGTGTACCCCTAAGTTCTGACCTCATTCCTCGTTATATACTGCAACGAAAGATAAATCTTTATTTGATCTTCTGCTTTAATGAAACGCGGCGCCTAGGACAAGAAATTTGGTCACGTCCAGCTTTACGTTCGGACATGTAGGTACGGACATCTCTGTTGGCGTCGTGGGGTATTCTTCATCTTTAGGCGTCCGAACATGCGTTCGGGTTTAAAGTCCGGACGCGTTTGTCATGTCCGATCCAACTCGTCCGAACTTCCGTCCGAATGTCTCTATTATTCGTCTCGACACTTGTCCGGCCTTGCAGGTCCGGACACAAGGTTGGACGTAACTTCAGTAGGGCCTGGATTCTTCGTTTTAGCTTCATTTTGCTCCCCGTTTATTGTGTTGGAATCCTCATGATAAAATCTATGCATTTCCTAGACTTTCCCTTGCATTAGACACATAAAATATATCAGTTCATATCAAAACATAAATCTAGGGAAAAACATATGATAAGTGGGACATCTGACATGAATTATTATGAAACTAAAAAAGAATTAAAGCCCTAAAAATAGATTTATTTCGTACTTATCAGCTTGACACTAGCTAAACCCCAAATTTATTGTTTTTATTTGACTTTATACCGCAACTAGAGAGATAGTACAAATTTCCTTGTGGATATGACACTTGTTATATTACTTCAATTAGGTGCACAACCTAAGAGTCTCATCAAGAACCATGGAAAATCATAAAAAAGGATTGTATGAAGCATGTGCTCTATCATAAGCTGGGACAAATGTATCGAAATTTAGTGGACAAGGAGCTTCACTTTGGATAAGAATCTGATAAGAGACCAAATGTAGAAGGTTCAGAATAATACACTGAGTCTGAAATTGGCAACATAAAAACCACACTAGGTGGCGACATTTCAAATGACATGCACATTTTTTTTGACAGAGTGAACATTGGCAATCGCCTAAAGTGGAATCTTCAGCACAATAGGAACAACAACAAGAGAACCATTAAATGATCCATCATAGTCTTTAGTTTTGAACTTAGTTGCACACAAGAAGGTGAAGTTTGCATACAATGCATTCAGAATGTCAGGGTAATAATCAGTTTCGAATTAAAACAGGTGGTCTCATCATTGATGCATCACATACACAGAAAACGGGAAGGGAAAAAATTTGTGGAAAGAGAAGAACCAAAAGGCGACAACTTTTTTTGTCTTTCCTTTTTTTTGTAAAGGAAAATGACTAAGATGAATAGATAAAAAAAGAACGAGAAAGATTAACTAAACTAAAAAATGCTACCATTGAAATTTAGAAAACTCTTATTTAGATCATCCATAGTGACTCATATAATGAGATTTTAAGGTGTGGTTTTTCTTAGTGGTCCTTTCCATAGGTGACAACAGTCAAACAATATAAATGTAATTTTGGGGTAAACTTTCAACTCGGACTTGGTCTCAATATGATAAAGCAAACAGAGAAAGTAAGTCAAGAAACGTACCATTAGAAAATGTTTATCTCACCAATCCTAAAGCGGTGGAACTCAAATTAATCTTTTAGAAGTGCATCATAGTTTGATTATGAAGAAAGAGATGAAAAATCTTGACATGAATTGACCAAGAGTGATTAACTTGATTCTTGGAGAGTGCAGTAGTGCTAGTGTTGTATCAGGGTTATTACTTGTGCACAGTAGGTAGCGAAAACAATGTAGTTAGCCTCATTAGTGAATGGAGCAATAGTGCATTGTATCCTTTAGGACCGGAGTATGAGACTAGAACTCAATAAAATGAGTTGATCAGAAAGAACTCTTATGATCAGGTGGCATCCCACCAAAATTAATGTCAACTTAGGCTTTTCGCTTAGATACAAAACTTTTCTCTTGTTACAACGTGAATGAGCTTAATTTATTTGATCTTCACTTGTATGTAGTGAACAACCTCAATCCACAAGTTACGAGTTTGGTCACCTCACTTTTCCTTGCGCTTAATTGATTAGATCTTCACTCATATGTAGTGAGCAACCTCTATTCATAAGTCACGAGTTTGGTCGTTTCACTTTTCCTTGCACAAATCAAACATTAGTCATAGGTACCCAGATTTGCTTGGGCTCAATGGTAAAAACAAATCTAAAGTATGGAAACTTAGGATATGTTATATGAAAAGATTGTCTGAATATGAATTACTATTTTTGTACGTGGCTTGCCTTGACAATTTTCATGCAATTGTTTCTAATTAACTTAGGGCAATCTCTAATTATGTGTCCCTATAGATGACAATATCTACATGTCACGTACATTGATCGATGCCCACACTTTGATCGATATCCAATTGTCCACACTTTGCTATTTCATGCAATGTAACAGTCCACTTTTAACGAGAACACATACACTCCTGTCCTAGGAAGATCATCACCTAGTTTTTTCAAAAGTAAGTAACTTTTCTAATTAAGATATATTGCTGCTCACTTAATTATATAATAATAATTTTTCAAACATAATTGATATGGAAATTCATCTAATATTTGAAAATCTGAGATAAAAAATTAATTTTAGAAACAAGACTTGTTTTCTAATTTTTCAACATTTTAACTATCAATTTTTTTTAACTATATGTGGTACCCATTATGTATCACATTAACCTATTACGGGACTCCTAATTATAATTTTTTCTCTACATTTTATAATATATATATAATATCTTAATTACGATGTAAACCTTATGAAACTCTACATTTATATCAACTCTTAACTTTTTTATATACCACATTTTAAGCATATAGTTAATTAAGTATTACCTTGAAAATGGGAATTTTGAGGGACTTCTTTTTTATTTTAATCGGGTCCAAAATATTTTAGGTAATAAAATAATTGTTTACCGTGGATGAAAATGTTACAGTCGATAAAGATATTTATAAAAAGCGAGAGCTCTTGTTCCAGACGAAAAACTCTGAGAAGGTCAAGAAATTGGAGTCGAAGAAGAAAAAAGCGTGACATAATTACACGAGCGAGAAGAGAGAGGGGACATAGATAAACCCGAGAGGGAAAGAGGAAGATAGGAGAGAGAAGACAGTAAGGAGCATATATTAATCAGCTGCGATCGAGGGTTACGGAAAATCTAATTCCCTCTTCTTCCAGTCAGAACAAGAAGCGCCAGAAATCAGCAAGCGGAACTGAGAAGTTCGAATGCACAAGCAGAGGCAAGAGAGAACTGAAAGATTGAAGCTTTATCGCGGAAACAGAGCGAGGGGGGGGAGGGCGAGGGAGAGAGAGTTCGAAAATTTCGTCTAGTCTGTTTTGGAGCAACTCGCTGGTTTAGATTAAGGTCAGCTACCAATACGTCTTCGTTGAATTTCGTCTTGTTCCTCTGGCTTTTGTCTTCTACGTTGTTCTGTAAAGCTCAATCTTTTAAGTGAGAATTTAAAATTACGACCGTTGATCTCATTCGTTTCGCTCCCCCTTGCGATCACAGAGTACGGCTTCTGAATTGAGCAATTCCCAGTCATTCAATCGCGAAGTGCAATGAGGAACTTTGAAGGGTGCAATTACGCGCTTTGCAAATGTGACCGTTTGAAACCGGGAAAGAAAGTTTAGGCTTCCTATTAGTCAGCTTTCGTGATTCGAGGAACCTGGGTTCTAATCTTGTTTCAGGTTTTTGTCTGAAGCTATGCGCTTTTTGGTTGGATGTGTTTGGCGGTGTAGATCTTCAGCTCAGCGTGCTAGTTTTTCGTCCTCTCCGATTTAGGGTTTTGGGTGTTGCTTAGTATCAGATTTCAGTTTATGTTGCCGTTGTTTGAGCATCTTTACTTTTGACCAATAGCGGGCAAGTGCTTCCATAGTAGATAAGTGATTTGATCGAGCAGAACATTCGTCCACGGTTGTTTTTGGTTTTGGAGTGTTTTTATGTGTCAAGTGATAATGGTACCAGAAAAGGGTTCTCGAGTTGATACTTCAGAGCTAAAAGCGATGATGTTGAATAAGATTGGGGCTGAGAGGTTTAAACGGTACTTTTACTGCTTGAACAGGTTCATCAACCAGAAGATGAGTAAGAGGGATTTTGATAGATCATGTATTAGGATACTTGGCAGGGACACCCTACCTTTGCACAATCAGATTATAAAGTCTATCCTGAAGAATGCTTGTAATGCTAAGGTCCCTCCACAAATCCCTCAGTTGGGTCCTACAAATCCTTCTATTGCCGCTGGGAGAAGCTCAAACGTCAGAGAAGATGGTCATTGCCCTAGCAGTTTTCTTATTCAAAATCAAGCTCCTGCAACCAGATCCAATGGAGTTGCTTTGCCTGTGTCGCCACGAAAGGTCCGCTCTAGTATTCGTGACAAAATGATCAAAGACAGACCAAGCCCTCTTGGTCCTAATGGTAAGACAGATTCAGCGTCACACCACTCTACAGCTACAGAAGACAGTGGTGGTGCGAAGACTGTAGAAAATGGGCACTTCATTCCGTCTGATTGTCAGAGGTCCATACCGTACACACAAGGCCTTGCGGAGCAGCCTGACACTGTCATGAAACTGAGGATTCAGAAATCCTCGGATATTCCTGGGGCTATTCTTTTCAAGGATAAAGCTACTGCAGCTATTGCTGTGGAAGATGGGGAAGAGGTAGAACAAGCCACTAACCTAAACTCGTCCAAGAATCCTCTACTTGCTCCTCTTGGAATCCCGTTTTGTTCAGCCAGCATTGGTGGTACCCGAAAGTCGACTCCAGTAGCTATTGCTCATAATTTTTCTAGCTGCTTGGATAGTGGTTACTTGCCTGATACAGAGACACTAAGTAGACGGATGGAGCAGATTGCTGCATCTCAGGGTCTTCATGGTGGTGTTACCATGGAATGTACCAAGTACATGAACAATATGTTAGATGTTTACTTGATGCGTTTAATTAAATCTTGTGTTGATATGGTTGGAGAAAACCCCTCAAGGGAATCTATGAAGCATGCTACTCCAAGACATCAGATCCAAGATAACCAGATCAACGGTCTTTGGCCAAGCAACCATTTACGTGTGCCAAGTGGTGGTGCTGGTCTAACGGAAAGGCAGAGTAGTACGTCCAACCAGTCAGTGTCGTTGCTTGACTTCAAAGTTGCAATGGAGCTAAGTCCTGGACAACTAGGAGAAAATTGTCCATTGTTGATGGAGAAAATCTCTATGCAAATATTTGAGGAATGAGAAAGTTTGGATAACTTGTGGAGGTAGTTGCTTGTAGAATTACAGCCTTGTCATTCTGGACCTTGAAGGGATAGGGCCACCACCGCTGTATGGTGCTTCACATGCTGCATTTTTCTCTTCAATCCTTCATCAAATTCATACGACTTCCCATGTGATCAGCTCCAGTATTTGCTAGCTGGAATAACAGGTTAAACTGCTACCTGTGTTGTGCTTCAGAAGATGAAATCAGCTGTGCTGTGCAATTAATTCATAAATGATCATCTTTGGGGGGTGAGGGTGGTTCAAAATGGAACGCCATATCCTCGTTCCTCTGTTGTATGAAAGAATTCTTGTTGGCCGTCTCTGCCATCAAATTGTGTAATTTACTTCTAAGTAGAGGAATTGTGGGAAAAGTTTTGCAGGGATACTGTTGATGTAGCTTGGTAAAAAGGCAAGTTCATAAAATATAGAGCTAAAGTCTTTATCTTCCCCCCGTGTTTTATACTAACTAGATTTTAATATGAATAAAAAAATACTTCATGTACTTTGACTCTGCTGTTCATCAATTTTTCTGGAAGTGAGTAAAGTTTTTGTTGTCTTCTGGTTCCCATGAAAATTTCATCCTTATCAAGAGTGTATTAATGTAGTTTACATTGAACTCAGTTTCCATAAATTATTAGATGAAAATCTCTCTCAGATTACTCCATTGGGTTATGGTAATTCGTTTCAATCTACATGTGCTATAACACTTACTTCTTCATGGTATATCTCTGCTCCTTGTAACTTCTTGATCTTCTGTCATTCATAGTTTGGTCTTTGTTTTAAGTGCTCAAATATATGTGATGACTTTTTGATTGATCTGTCTGGTTGAGGACATTCGGTATGCAAATTAGTAGCAGAATACTTCAAGTTGAGGCTAATATTGTCTATATTTGTCTCGTTTTGGTTGAAGAAACATCTACTTTTCACAAGTTACCTATATTGGCTCGTGAAAATAGATTGGGTAACTAGTGATTAGCTTGCATTTATCTGTCTGTCACAGTGTGAGCTATCAAAGTTTACATTGACTGGAGCATCTTATATTTAATTTGCAATTCTAAATAAGGCAGGGGGCAGGTAGCTAATATACCAGATTATATCCGAGATCAACCTGATCCGTGTTTGATGTGTCACGTGGGAAACGAAAGTGAAGGGTACGGTCTGTGCTGTCTATCGTGTTGTTTGGCTAACTTGGAAAGTGAGAAATCAAAATGTATGTGAAAGGAAAATTGCTGTGTTTTACAGCCCAGTATGGATGATGAAATCCATACATGGAACTGGACAAAAGCTTGGTGGAAGGATCTTTTGGATTCAGGCAAGTGCCTTAAGGGGTGCAAAGAAAATCGGTGAGCTGCTGTACGCAGTCTTTGCATGTCCTGTGGTTTGTAATGTGTGGATTGGAAACAGCTATGTTGGTGCCAGGAATGAGAAACTGATTCATCTCGCTGCCACTTTGAAATCTGACGGGAAGCTTGCTGGCATATAGAGTACTTTATAATCTGGAATTTTTTTTGTTTATTGGCAATGTTTTGTACTGTGTTCTGGCTTTTCGTCTGTGGTTAGCAGCCTCTTTTGTTGCATTGGCTGGAGAACATTATTTGCTGATTTCTTTTGGCTTTGGCCCTATTTATCAGAAGAGAATAAAATGTACCACTACAAGAAAATTATCATTTACCCACGGTGGTCTATTCTAACAGATTATTATTACCGTCACTAATAACCTCTTTTCCCTTTATCCCTTCCTAGTAAAACAAAACAAACTTAAAAGCGAGAAAGAAGGTACGCGGGTTTCTTTCTCCCGGTACTCATTATCACCAGTGAGCTTAGCTATCTCCGATCGATTCTGATGGATTCTTCTCCCAGGCGTTTAACTCCAAGCTAGAGTCATCTGACTACCATCTGCTCTTCTCATCTCATCTTCCAAACATACCTGCGCAGGGAGCTTGAGGAATTGTTGCAACAATCAACTTCAGCGAACTCCACTTCGATTCTAGGGTTTGCTGGAGCAGAAATTTTGAGGAGAGCTGCGAGTCAGGAGAACAAATAGAAGGAAAGCTGTGACTCAGATTTGGAAAGAATCAGGGAAAATAGAAGAAAAAAAAATCTGTGGAGAACTACGAGTCGGGAGAAGAAATTAATTTACTCTGTTGACGACAAGCAGAACGCTGGAATATTTCTTCACATCACAAGTAAGCTACTCCTTTATCTCCTTCAATCTACCTTTTTCCACGTGAGCTCAGCTATCTCAGCTATGTATACATTGAAGATGTATGGTTGAATTATTGGTTGGGCTTTTGATGGAATAATCTTTGTATGTTGATCATAGTCTGATTATGAAGAAAGAGATGAAGAAAGAGATGAAAAATCTTGACATGAATTGACCGAGAGTGATTAACTGGATTCTTGGAGAGTTCAGTAGTGCTAGTGCTGTATCAGGGTTATTACTTGTGCACAGTAGGTAGCGAAAACAATGTAGTTAGCCTCATTAGTGAATGGAGTAACAGTGCATTGTATCCTTTACGACGGGAGTATGAGACTAGAACTCAATAAAATGAGACTAGAACTTAATAAAATGAGTTGATCAGAAAGAGCTCTTATGATCAGGTGGCATCGGATGCCAAAATTAATGTCAACTTAGGCTTTTCGCCTAGATATAAAACTTTTCTCTTGTTACAACGTGAATGAGCTTAATTTAGATCTTCACTCGTATGTAGTGATTAACCTCAATCCACAAGTCACGAGTTTGGTCGCCACTTTTCCTTGCGCTTAATTTATTAGACCTTCACTTATATGTAGTGAATAACCTCTATTCATAAGTCACGAGCTTGGTTGTTTCACTTTTCCTTGCACAAATCAAACATTAGTCATAGGTACCCAGATTTGCTTGGGCCAAATTGTAAAAACATATATAAAGTATGCAAACTTAAGATATGTTATATGAAAAGATTGCCTGAATATGAATTACTATTTTTGTACGTGGCTTGCCTTGACAATTTTCATGCATTTGTTTCTAATTAACTCAGGGCAATCTCTAATTATGTGTCCCTATAGATGACAATATCTACATGCCACCTACATTGATCGATGCCCACACTTTGATTGATATCTAATTGTCCACACTTTGCTATTTCATGCAATGTAACAGTGCACTTTTAACGAGAAACATACACTCCTGTCGTAGGAAGATCATCACCAAGTATGATTCTATACACATATTTTTCAAAATTAAGTAACTTTTCTAATTAAGATATATTGCTACTCACTTAATTATATAATAATAATTTTTCAAACATAATTGATATGGAAATTCATCTAATATTTGAATATCTAAGATAAAAAATTAATTTTAGAAACAAGATTTGTTTTCTAATTTTTCAATATTTTAACTATCAACTTCTTTTTGTAACTATACGTGGTACCCATTATGTATCACATTAACCTATTACGGGACGCTAATAATTTTTTCTCTACATTTTATAATTTAACAATCAAATAATTCACAAACTGACCATAATATATATATATATATATATAAATGATAATGTAAATGACATTAATATAACATAAATCATAAGATATTGGATATTGGGAACTCACTTAAGAGTTAATCTTGGATTGATATATTGAAACAAATTAGACTGAGATCTGAGAGAGTAATGAGAGAGAGAGAGAGTGAGAGCGTTTTCACATTTGAAACTGCCTCTGCCCTTCACTCAAATGCCAAGTCTCCTTTTATAGAAGAGGAGCTCTCTTGACCGTACAGAAAAAGAGACCATGAGCTACAATCTAATCTTGAGTAACTGTGGCCGAAATGACCAATAGTAAATTTTGTCGGCTACACGTGCCGAGTAGTAAAGTGCTACAATAAAAAAGTCACTATTCACTGTAGCTACAGTGCTATTTTGAAGGTTCTTGAGTCTGCTTCATTCGTAGCTATCGAAATCTGCAAACCAATCCCGGTCTTCTTCGATGTGGAGTCCATAATGAATGTTGTAGATTAATTCTTGCACCCTAGATCAACTTCAATTTTTCTTTGGTACCATTCATAGTATACTTGGCGGGGTGATTGTGTCTCTGGATCAATAATATTTATGAGGTAAGATCGAGTACGATACTCAACTATTTGCTGCATGATTTGTTCTCTAGTGTTGAATTCTGGTGGTTCCTTTCCGCCGACGACGAGAAGGCGTTGTTGTAGATGTTTCAAGGGACACCAAACATGTAACTTGTGATATGTAGGGCGGTCGATTGAGTAGTATAGATGGTCATATGGGTTGACGCAGAGAAATATTTGATTTCGTCTACCGTCATATGGCTCATAATGGATAAGCGGTGGGTTTGATTTTTTTGTGGTGTGATCTCTGTAAACCCATTGGGGTCCTTGTTTGGGGGCTTTTGGAAGAAACTTGAATTCAATTGGGATGTGTTGAGATGTTGCTTTGGACATATTGTGTTTGAGTATTTTGTGAAGTAAGGTGGTGTTTGGATTTTGTTTTTGGATGTTGGTCTTAAGTTTGGCAAATGCCTTTTGCCATTTTGGAAGTTGTTGTCATTGTTGAGTCGATGAAGCCATGGTAAATACTTGCAAATACTACATTGTTAAATAATATATTTATTTATTTTTATATATATGTAATCCTCGTATGGATCTTGTGCTAGAGGTCCTCCCATTGGATCATAGGAGGTGGATCCTTCAGATGATGGATCGTCATGGTCATCGGCCCATACGGGAACATTGGGCTATTGGTTGGTAATATATTGGGAATATTGTAGTTGTAATTCTGGATTTTGGTCTAAGACTTTTGGAACAAGGGTTGATGTTGTGGTGATTTAGGGGTTTGTGTCTGTGGTGTAGGGCATATGGCTAAAGGTGTTGGGCTTTGATGTGTATTTGGGCCCGGTAGGGCTAATGGTTTTGATGGATCGGTAGAGCTTTCTTTGTGGTCTGGAAATCCTTATAGGTTATGGCCTTTTTGCCAGTAGTGGTATAGGCCTTGACGTTCTGGTAGGAACAAATCTTGTCCCAGTATTTTGGCCATCATTTAACCCAAAAATCTCAGATTAAACAATATGGATATGGGCTTGGAAGATATTGCTGGATGCTGAAAGTCCAGCAAAATATCCAAGGAATGCAAAAAATTGCAAAAAATTGTAATTCCTTTGTATATTGTTGGCCCGAGGAATGTTGAAGCCAATATGCATAGTTTGGGTGAACTTCTTTGGGAAAGATGTCTGAGCATCCCCCAAAGTATCTCCACTAATGGTAAAACCATATTGGGAATTCCTTGTCACAATGCTCATGGAAATTGATGAACCATGAGTGTTACGCTGGTCTAAGGAGGAGGAATCTGTACCAAGCATTCTAGTAATCAGCGTATGTGAAGGTCTGGGGTATGTGTGTTATTGAGAAAGAACGGGGTTGATGAATAGGTCCCCTTCCTTTGTAGAAATTACTCTCTTGATAAAACACTTTGAGTAGTCTGTTTGGGTTGAATTTGGATTGGAGCTATGGGTAAGGTTGATGGATTTTGTGTCGATGAGTATAAGCTCATTGAACTTGAGGGTTTTGGTAATATTGTCCGTGTGCCAGTAGATTCCGGGGGGGGGGGGGATTCGTTTGGCGATATTTTCGGCGATTGCCTGTTGTGGTTGTTTTGTGTATCTTGTGAGGGTAATGTATTCTTGGATAGGTTTGATATGGTATGTGTTTGCAATAGCTTGTTTGGAGGAGTTGGATATGGTTGGAGTTTTGGTGGGAGTTTGTGCAGCCTGTAGGAATGAGGCAGGTGGAAAATCTCGACAAAGAGGAGTGTATGGATTTGACGTGGTAATATTTGAGAATTGACAACTTGAATATTCTTGTAGGAAGTAAGAGATTGTGTAGCCATCTGGTAATCTTGTGATGTCTGAGATTTCTCTCTTTTGACTTGTTTTCCTTTGCTCTTATCACTCATTTTCCTGAGAAGAAAGATTTTGATTAATCTTGATAATCTTGTTATTTCTTCCTTGCAAAAAATTTGCGAGAAAGAAAATCCGATAAGGAGTTATTCTCTCCTTTGATGAATTCGATTTGAAAATCAAAAAAAGAAAGGATAGCTTGCCATCTGGCAAAGATTTATTTTGATACCAAATTTTTAACATCCTTTTGTAAAACATCTTTTGCGGATTTGCAATCGATGCAGAGTAAAAAAGTCTTATTGTATAAATCATCTTGAAATTTTGAAATGCATAGAACAATGGAAAGAATTTCTTTTTTGATAGTAGAATAATTAATTTGTGGTCCGATACATATACCAGAATGGAATCGAACTAACTGTTCTTTGGCCTGACCTTGAGGTCTTTGTTTTAGAATCCCTCCATAGCCAATGTTGGATGCGTCAGATTCGACGATCAGAAACGCCTGGGGATGCGGATTGTAAGGCATGGTAAGGAATAGGTATATTGTTTTTGGGATTGCACAACCTTGGTGTGCTCTGGAGTCCGTGGTGAAGGATTCTTTTATAATCTGGAATAAAGAAGCTTGCAATGTTGACGAAGCCTAGGAAAGAAATCTGAAAGATAATTAAGACATCCTAAAAACCTTTGTAACTGATTTTTTCTTTGATTTCGTCTGGAAATTTGGAAACAAATTCCAAACTTCTTTGGATGGGAGTAATGGTGTTTTGATAGATGTTGTGTCCAAGGAAACGTATGTTAACTTGAAACAACTTCATCTTGGGTTTGGAAACAACTAGACCATTAGTCTTGATGACCGAATGGAATGTCTTGAGATGCTTGAAGTGTTGTTCTATGGAATCTGAAAAGACTAAGACATCATCAATATAAACAATGATAAAAGTCGAATATGGTGTGAATTCTGATGGAGCATTTTTAAGGCCAAATGGCATAACGTTCCATTCGTAATGACCAAATGGGACAACAAATGCAGTCTTGTATCGATCTGATTCAGAAATCTGAATTTGCCAGAATCCAGACTTCATGTCAAATTTGAAGAAAATCTTGGCCTTGTAAAGGCGGCCTAACAGATCTCTTTTGTTAGGGATTGGATATCTAATCCATTGAAGTACCTTATATAATGGTTTGTAGCTTATAACTAGTCGTGGAACTCCACCTCCTTTTCTGCGGCATTCATGACGTAGAATGCACTGCAACTCCATGGTGATTTGGATGGTCGAATCAAACCTTTATCTAATAGGGTTTGAATTTCCTTTTTACAAATCTCTAAATGCTCGCTATTCATTTGAATAGGTCGAGCCTTTGTTGGAATATTGCGTTCATCGAAATCCTTTTCATAAGGAAGGTGAACAATATGGCGCTTTCTACTCCAAAATGCATTGGGTAGATCTGCGCAAACATCTTCAAAGGATTTTTCCATTCGGGAAATATCCTTTTGAGTTTGGGGATCTTGAAGTCTCTCAGCTGTCTGAATATGAGAGAGTTGGTTTTTTGAAAACTGAAGCTGACTTTCTTTTCTGGTAATTGAATTGATCTGCTGGTAAAGAGTATTGGATTGAAGAACATTAAGTTCTTTCTGGATTATAGGCTCGGTAAAGAGAAAAGAATACTTCTCTCTATTGATCTTGACATGTAATCCCTTATGATCAACAAAAAAGGGATACAACTGGATAATAAAAGGAGAGCCAAGGATAATGTCTTGGCTAATCTTTTTGAAAGCTACAAATTGTAGTTTGACAAGGAGATTCTTGTTTTGGACAGAAAGTTTGGATGTTTTGGCAATGATTTTGAGTGGATCGTTTCCTGCACCTATTAATCATTCTCGAGTAGGAGAACAATAATGGTGAGGAACTAATCCTTCTCGGATACAGTTTTGGTCTGCTCCTGAATCAATAAGAGCGACCATTGTTAGCCTGAAGTTGGTTCCTTCGACTACAAGCGTTATATTGGAATACCATTTCTAGAAGCGAAATCTTTCAATGATATTAATGGCTCTGGTTTCTGGATGATGGATTTGGGATGTTATGGAAATTATACCCAATTTCGATGGTAATTTATGCTCTTGAGGATTATTATCCTCAGATGTGGAAGCCTTTGATGCTTCTAAAAGATAAATTCGAGCCTGCGCACTTAATCCATCGAATTTGATCTGTTGGAGTTCGGCCTTGAGCGCCTGAATTTCTTGTTTGAGGATCTTAATGTCCTTTTGTAACTCCTGAGTTGGAACCTTTCCAAACAGGTCACTACTTGATGCTTATGGGTATTTGTCGAGGGTTTTGGAAATACTAAATGGTTCAGGGAGTGCCTTTCTCGAATCCTGTGAGGCAAGCAATTTGGCTAATTGTTACAGATATTGCATTTTCTCATCTGGATTGGAAATCTTGTTTATGAGTTCATACAGAAGTTCTACCGAATCTATGTCATTGGTTATGACATTGATAGATCCGGAAGAGTCATATGTAGATTCATAACTGGAACCGGAAGCATCATGATCTATCTGGTGAATGTAATTCTCATCTTTTGGAGAATTGGGATTATCTTGTAGCAAACGCTTGGAGAGCTTTTCCTGTAGATCTTTGTCGTCTGTGAAGATCTCATTAATCTTCTGCTTAACACGACATTGATCTGCCTTGTGACCCTTGCGACCACATTTCCAACATGTGATCTGAGTCGTATTCTTGGAAGCAAACTTGGTAGTTCTAGGGTTTGACTTATATCTTTGGCGATAAGGTCTATATGGCTTATGATATTGTGGTTTGGATCGATAGGGTTGTTTGGATCTGGAAGAGAAACGCTTGTGGGTTATTTGTTTCTTGGGTGGAGGAGTAATTTTCTCTATTCCAAACATCTTGCAGAAAGATCCCATTTCCTTGCGTGCTTGGGCCTTTTCATTGCCATATTTGGACTGCATTTTGACATCTTGACATAAGCTTAGGGCCTCCTTTTTGACAAAGGCAAAAAGTTGACCATAGGCTATTGCTTCCCAAGGTATGGTATCTTGACCAACTTCTTGCTTGAGTCTGGTGATAATCTTTTGTGCGAATAATGTAGGCAATCTTGAAATGAATCTTTCTTTCCAGAAGTTAGCCATACAATCTTCGCGTTGAAGGACTTGCGTAAGATACATGTCCTTGTACCATCTGTAATCAGATAATGTTGGACATCGAAGATTGGTGAGAAGAACTTTATTGGAGTTTAATTCTTCTCTTGGGTTTCCAACAAAATGAAGGCTTATTGTGATAATCAAGAAATCGCATGCATCATTCTTTAAGGAAGATCTGTCTTCTCCATCAAAAACCTCGACTTGATGGTTCATAATTTCCTGTTTATTGTCTAAGGTAAAGGCATGGTCCCACCATTGTCTAAGCTGGCCTGTAAATCCTGCTACTATGGAGGTGGCTGCTTGTTTGTCAGCCAGCCTTCACATCTTGTAGGCATTCTTTGCCATGCCCATTTCTTGTAAGGTATTCAGAATTTCGTATTCTGATTTTCCATCTATGTTCCATTCGTAGATAGATCCACCCGCATACTGTGCTGAAGCAAATTTGGAGCGTTCTTCATATTGG
Organism: Limonium bicolor; assembly: GCA_023374045.1. Classification (NCBI taxonomy): domain Eukaryota; kingdom Viridiplantae; phylum Streptophyta; class Magnoliopsida; order Caryophyllales; family Plumbaginaceae; genus Limonium; species Limonium bicolor. The sequence goes on along the minus strand of CM041777.1, from coordinate 249,862,052 downwards.
ATACTTAGAGGAGTAGGACGGGGATAATAATTTTTGGTGGTGTGGAAATAAGAATCCATAGGTTTGTTCCGTCTGAAAAACGTCTGGGGTTTCTTGTTGAGATTTTGGATATTGCATTTGGTTCTGGATCGGTATATTGATTTTCAATATGGGGTAGATTTAAAGATGATGTGGAAGATTCATTATCACTTGACTGACACTGGCAAGTGTCAAGAGCGTTGATAACATTGCGGGTCTGGGGAGGTTGTTGAATATTTGCCGTGCTTATAGAAGGTAATAATTGTGGGGTTTCTGATATGCGTGTAAGCAAATCAGTTTCTGGATGAACGAAGTCATGATTGATCGTTGAAAATAAGGCCGAGAAATGTCAGAAGGAAATCTGACTTGCTTTTCCACCGCTATGGTTGAATGTAGGCTGATGGAGATGCTATCTAGTTGAGCAGCTATTATGGCTAAGGTTTGGTTAGTCCAGTTTTGTTGATGATGGACATTTTGAAGGTCACTAGCTAACACTGGAGTAGTAGTGTTACTTCTTTTCTTCAAAGGTGTAGCAATGACATCTCTGGCTAGTTTGAAGGTATTGAACGGAGAATGAATTGAGCTTATTCGCTCGTCATTTGCTTCCAATGTCCATTTCTTGTATAGACTTGTTTGGACATTAATTGAGGGATTGACAAAGGGATCTGGTTGAGAAAATTGAATAGAAGTATAAGAAGGCAACCAATCTTAGATCATCATGTTACAACGTAACCTGTGACAATCTTTGGGCCAATATTGACGGAGGTTTTGTTGACATTCTGAAGATAGATTCACGAACCATTTTCTTTGTGGTTCATATTCTGTTCAGATTCTCTTTCAGAGATATATTCTTCTCTGAGCTCAAAATCTGTGAAATGGATATCGTTGATATTACCCATAAGATCTTCAGTGTTGATGGATTCGCTGTCCTCAGGGACGTATGTTGGTAAGGGTGCTTGGAAATCAACCCTAATCTCAGGTTGGGATGGTTGCTGGCTTCTAGATGTAGAGGGTGCTCCATAAAAGGAAGATCTTGCATCCATGAAGCTTCTATTGGAAGAGGAACTCGGGCGTTCTCTAAAAGAATTGAAACGAAGGAGAATAGTTCCATCGTTTTGTTCGATTATATCATCTACCATAGTGCGGGAGATGTTTCTTGGAACTTGTGGAATAGAAATTTGAAAGTGATCTGATATAGTAATTTCATCCCATCGTAAACTTCGAGGGACAAATATTGGTGGTCTTTCAACATCAATTGGTAAAAGGACAGTCTCGTTCCGAATAGGAATCAAAGACCTATTGAGTCTGGGATTTAATTGAAAAGATATAAGTCTATAATAAACTTGATAGATAATGGTAAAATTTTTGGAAAATTCTTCAAATTCATCCCCTTGAAGATGAACATCCAGAACTAAAGAATTTTGAATCAAAGGAGCTGAAAGATCTACTGAGAAATTGGGACAGCAATTAAAGAATATTGGACCATTACAGACGTTTGTCTAAATCATGGCTAGAAGAGAAGATTTGTAGCATTTGAGACGTTTGTCTCTAAGCGCCATGAATAATGGGGCATCTATACCTTGTCTGAATAATGGTTTTACAGCTACTTAAATCATTCCATAGTGGGCATATCCATACCCTTGCTGCAAATATCGGAATATTGAAGATCTTGAAATAAATGGTATTGTTTGATATTGTTATTGTATACTTAGAGTTTCCACATGAGTCTTGACAGACATAGCTGTCTTGAAATCCAGAGGACCCACTTGATATATACTTTGAACATCTTGAGAAGGTATTGTCTAGTTTGAATAATCAACGATCCTGCTCCCTTCTGTGGTATCAGAGCCGTATACGGTTCATACCGGGTGAAAACTATCTAAATTAAGGTGAACATTAATTAAATGTTGGTCAGACCCTGGAAACGTTGGTCAGCGGCGGTAGAGCGTAAGACCGTGGTCCCGTTGTGGGTTGGTCCTGATTAATTAATCTATCCTTAATTAACACAGTCTAACCTGATATGCCCCAATAATGGCTTCGAGGCTACGAAGTTGGCTAGATCGATCGAGATCTAGAAGAGAATCAATAGTAACATCTCAAGAAAGTATTCAACCAGTTGACTATTCAAACTGGACAATACCTTCTCAAGATGTTCAAAGTATATATCAAGTGGGTCCTCTTGATTTCAAGGCAGCTATGTCTGTCAAGACTCATGAGGAAACTCTAAGTATACAACAACAATATCAAACAATACCACTTATTTCAAGATCTTCAATATTCTGATATTTGTAGCAAGGGTATAGATATGCCCACTATGGAATGATTCAAGTAGCTGTAAAACCATTATTCAGACAAGGTATAGATGCCCCATTATTCATGGAGCTTAGAGACAAACGTCTCAAACGCTACAAATCTTCTCTTCTAGCCGTGATTCAGATAAACATCTGTAATAGTCCAATATTCTTTAATTGCTGTTCCAATTTCTCAGTGGATCTTTCAGATCCTCTGATTCAAAATTCTTTAGTTCTGGATGTTCATCTTCAAGGGGATGAATTTGAAGAACTTTCCAAAAATTTTGCCATTATCTATCGAGTTTATTATAGACTTATGTCTTCTCAATTAAATCCTAGACTCAATAGGTCTTTGATTCCTATTCGGGACGAGACTGTCCTTTTACAAATTGATGCTGAAAGACCAACAGTATTTGTACCTTGAAGTTTACGATGGGATGAAATTACTATACCAGATCACTTTCAATTTCTATTCCACAAGTTCCAAGAAACATCTCCTGCACTACGGTAGATGATATAATCGAACAAAACGATGGAACTATTCTCTTTCGTTTCAATTCTTTTAGAGAACGCCCGAGTTCCTCTTCCAATAGAAGCTTCACGGATGCAAGATCTTCCTTTTCTGGAGCACCCTCTACATCTAGAAGCCAGCAACCATCCCAACCTGAGATTAGGGTTGATTTCCAAGCACCCTTACCAACATACGTCCCTGAGGACAACGAATCCATCAACACTGAAGATCTTATGGATAATATCAACGTTATCCATTTCGCAGATTTTGAGCTTAGAGAAGAATATATCTCTAAAAGAGAATCTGAACTAGAATATGAACCACAAAGAAAATGGTTCGCGAATCTATCTTCAGAATGTCAACAAAACCTCCGTCAATATTGGCGCAAAGATTGTCACAGGTTAAGTTGTAACATGACGATCTACGATTGGTTGCCTTCTTATACTTCTGTTCAATTTTCTCAACCAATCCCTTTGCCAATCCCTCAATTAATGTCCAAACAAGTCTATACAAGAAATGGACATTGGAAGCAAATGACGAGCAAATAAGCTCAATTCATCCTCCATTCAATACCATCAAACTAGCCAGAGATGTCATTGCTACACCTCTGAAGAAAGGAAGTAACACTACTACTCCAGTGTTAGCTAGTGACCTTCATAAGGTTCATCATCAACAAAACTGGACTAACCAAACCTTAGCCACAATAGCTGCTCAACTAGATAGCATCTCCATCAGCCTACATCCAACAATACCGGTGGAGAAGCAAGTCAGATTTCCTTCTGACATTTCTCGGCCTTATTTTCAACCATCAATCACTAACTTTGTTCATCCAAAAACTGATTTGCCTACACGTATATTAGAAACCGTACAATTATTACCTTCTACAAGCACGGCCAATATTCAACAACCTCCCCAGACCCCACAATGCTATCAACGCTCTTGACACTTGCTAGTGTCAGTCAAGTGATAATGAATCTTCCACATCATCTTTAAATCTATCCCATATTGAAAATCAATTTACCGATCCAGAACCAAATGCAATATCCAAAATCTCAACAAGAAACCCAAGACGTTCTTTCAGACGGAACAAACCCATGGATTCTTATTTCCACACCACCAAACATTATTATCCTCATCCTACTCCTCCAAATATCCAATATGAAGAACGCTCCAAATTTACTTCAGCACAGTATGATGGTGGATCTATCTACGAATGGAACATAAATGGACAATCAAAATACAAAATTCTGAATACCTTACAAGAAATGGGCATGGCAAAGAATGCCTACAAGATGCGAAGGCTGACTGACAAACAAGCAGCCACCTCCATAGTAGCAGGATTTACAGGCCAGCTTAGACAATGGTGGGACCATGCCCTTACCTTAGACAACAAACAGGAAATTATGAACCATCAAGTCGAGGTTTTTGATGGAGAAGACAGATCTTCCTTAAAGGATAATGCATGCGATTTCCTGATTATCACAATAAGCCTTCATTTTGTTGGAAACCCAAGAGAAGAATTAAACTCCAATAAAGTTCTTCTCACCAATCTTCGATGTCCAACATTATCTGATTACACATGTGTTGGGGTAAAACCTAACGGTGAATTGTTGTTGGGGGTTTAACCTAACGGCAAGTGTACCGGTCGATTATAGCAAGTTTAAATCTCGGAGTATTCCCTGAGTATCGAACCAGAGGAGGCAATGACTAGTTTAATTTCTACTTACACACAAAACAATAGTATAAAAACAACAGGAAATTGGGGGTTTTTGTATGTGATGGTGAATGTTGTAAAAGAGTTCAATAAACAATAAATAACAGGTAAATAATTGATTTGGTTTTTGTTCGATAAAGGACATTCCGGTTTACTACTTCTCTCTGGATTTGCAGTTTCTTCTCCTAAGTGATTTCTACAGAATTATGAATAAAACCCTAGAATAAGGATAACTCGTATTCGATCTCCCGTTCCACGAATTCTAATTAGCAAAGACCGAATCCTAACTCTCGTTATGAATCCACTGTTTACTAATTGATTTAAGCATAGTCTAGATTAATGGTCAGCTAGTGGTTTAGAGGAATTACCATCTCTATACTAACTGGTTCTTTTCCCTATAGTCTATTGATAGCCGCAGTTCTCACTTATAAGCTAACAAACTGATAAACTCAATAATTGATCAGATTAAAAAGTTTTAGGAATTCATAAGGAAAAAGAACTTTATTCTAAAGTACTGCAAAAATCACAAAGGTTCAGAAATAATGAATCTAAATACATAGTAAACCAAAATGAAAGTGACTACTCAGCCATAGACATAATAACAGTGCTCAATATAAACAGCATAAGGATAGAGGGATTTAGCAGAAAAACTGATTTTAGAAGCCGTTGATGATTCTGCAAATTCCACTCTCGTCTGTGTCACGTCCGGCTGTAATACCCCGAATTTTTGTAACCCTAAAGGAAACCATAGTTCTATAGGAATTATTAGAGAACACTAGGAAACCCTAGAGGTCGGGAATCAACCAAGAAACCCTGGAGAAACCCTAATTCAGAAAGTTCCGAAAAACACTGAAATTTCAGGGAGTTACTTAGAGTCCAAGAAGCCCCGGTCAACTGTGGTCAAACCTTGGTCAACCTTGGTCTAACCTCGGTCAAACATTGGACAATGTTCAAACCTTGGTCAATGGTCAACTTTGACCATGATGATGCAGTGGTGATGTAGTGGTGATGCAGTGATGATGTAGCGATGATGTCGGTATGACATAATGATGATGTAAGCGTCGAGGTGTCAAGAGATGATTAGTTACACATGGTCCAATCAAGAGAAGCCTTGTGTCATCTTCATTAATGACTAAACTCCCTTAGGTGTCACTTTATCATTCGACAACAGTTGGAACCAATGAGGGTGAAACACGTGTCCTAACCTTATTAATTATTCTTGTCCTTATATAATCATGAAGATGATAAGGCTTATCATCTTAATAATGAGGGGCGGCCACACATGGAGGGTGGAGATTAATCCAAGCAAAATATCTATGATCCAAGGGCTGTAAGTGAAGACATCTTTCTTAACCTCATCACTATTCACTATTCTTGTCTTATTCTCATTATTAGCCATGCCACTTGTCTCCTTCATTTAATATGGCCGGTTACACATGGATGGATGGGATTAGAGCTTGGCTAGGTGTCTCTCATATAAGGGCTCCTTAAGGATAAGGCTTATCTCTTTAATCATTACACTTAGTTAATGAAGTAAAATGAACTCTTTTTGGAGTCCACTCACGCCATCTATAAGAGGGAGCTGGGTTCTGATTTCCTTGCCTTCTTCACACACCCTCACGCCATTAGAGTACCATAGAAGCTCATAGGACACAACACCCACCATTAGAGAAGAGAATTCAAGCTAGAAATCAAGGAAAAACAAGATTTCAAGGAGGGAGAAGAAGCTGGTGACCTTGGGCGAATTGGTTGGTGGAAGAAATTGATTCAATTAGCTAAGGAACTTGTAAGGTCGTGGCTAGAATGGCAAGGAGAGTCCAGGTAACACTTATGCTCACCATTTCTTTCTTTATACCCTGATTTTGAGCTTTAACTCTTGTTGATGGTAACTTCCGAACCCTAGCTTCTATTGAGCTTAAATTTTGACAGTGTTCTTAGATAGTTATTACTAGACTAAAATCAAAAATTCAGGCGAAAATAACTTTGGGAAGTAGGATAATTTGTAGGAAACTGTTAGGAAGGAAAAATGTGTTTTAAGACTCTATGAGTGATTTCGATGGGATTTTGTTGGGTTTGGTGTGTTATTATACCTATATTAACTCATAATAATTGATTATAGGTGGTGGGAACTCGTGGTTAGACATAAAAATGCTAGGTTAAGGTGGGAGGGCTTAAATGGTGCTTTAAGCCTTGAGACTTAGTTAAATAGGTTTCCGAATTCATCTTGCCTTGAAATTTTGAGAGTATTCTTATATTTTGAATTTAGATCCATGGTCAAAAATTAAGGTCTAAACTCATTTGGGAAGTCATTCTAATTCTTAGGAAGTGATTTGGGTTACAGGTGTGCTTTAAGCTTGTATAAGTGTAATTGTGTGCTGGTTATTGGATTTAATGGTTTATCTGGTCATTATAGTCCTAATATGACTTGTGGTTGAATTTTTAAGAGATGGTGAAGTGTAAAATATATAAGGAAGCCCTGTACGGTTATATGTGTGCTAAAACTTGGAAAGAAGGAAAATTGTGTTTAAGTATGGTTTGGGGTGTTTTGTTGCTTGGTTTAGCCTTGAAAGGTTTGGAATGATATTGGTTTGACTATTTATCAGAAAATGTGGTGTGGATATCTTAACCCCTTTCTAAGGATGATTGTGTTGTAATATTCTTCTGGAAAGGTTTTGGGAATGATTTTTGAGTTATCCTTATGTTGAATGTTGATTTATGACTAATAAGAGATTGAGCTGGTTTCTGGTTGAGTGAATGGTATATTCCTGGAAGGAGCTTATTATTACACGAATTCTGAAGAATCTATTCAAGAGTTGTACTACTTATTTGATCATGATTATGAATGTTGGATTGGAAATTGTATTGTGTGTGATACTATGTGATGGTGGACTTGTTGGTTGGTTGGATGGTGATATTGAGAAAGGCTATGGTTAGCCTCATTGAGAAAAGCTATTTGAGCAACTGAATATTAAGTCATTTTATGGCTTGCCATATTGGCGACTGATTATTAGACTCCTACCAATGAATTGGGGTCGTCCAATGATCTACTCTTTGAGCTATGGTTAGCCTTAGGGGGTGTGCACACTTAAGGACATAGGGCTAGAGAATTGAGATTTGTGGATTTCACTTTGTGATTCCAGTGTGGTGTTGAGATTTAACCGATTCACGTGGTACGAATGTGATGGTATTCCAAGGGCAGATAAACTCTTCTGTGTGATATCCTCTTATTGCATTCCTCTGCTTGTGTGGTGATGTTGGATGCTTATTTGTTATGCAAAGAGTTTTAAAGAGAAAATGAATTTTACAAGGTGAGGTAATTGTAACTCAGTTTCGCTGATTTTGTGCAACCCCTTCGTGTGTTTGTTTGGATTTATGGTTGCAGGTGAAGTTAAATCTTTGTGTGATATTGCTCTTGGGACAAGGGAATGCGCCGACATAGCTAGGAATTTCATTTATTTGTAAGTGGCAAACTCCTTGGAGCATGTTCTGGGAGTTAGGTTGTAGGTGGTTTAGCCTTAGCATCCACACTAGTTGGTGTGGGTGTGGCGGTAGCACTCCGGTTTGGCTTAGGTGTTATTTAGTCTTCCGCTGTAAAATATTGTAGGAACTTGTACAAGTAAAAATAAATAAATTTGGGTGTAAAAACCGGGGTGTTACACCGGCTGTCTTGGGTCGGACGTAGATCCGGACGCCTTGTCCTGGCCCTGTCCGGATCCGAACGTTGATCCGGACGCGGCTAAATGAAGCCTCGCGAGCAGCATCTGTCTGTGAGTGAGGGGGGAGATTTACGGATGAAGATTTATGAATGGAGACGGAGGATTATTGTGGATGAACAGAAGATATGGAGGGAGAGGAGGAGAGTGATGTTTAGACTCTGAGAGTCTGGTACGATTTGAATTGAAGCAGGAGCTAGGTTTATATAGGCTTAGAAGAAAAACATAGGTTAGTGGAAGTTTGGTGAGTTGGTAATTAATTGAGCATGGGCATGTATTAATTTAGGGCGTAGTATGGGCTAAACCGCCGCTCGGCTGATAATTGCACCGAAAGCCCGATTATCAGCGTGATGCGTTTTTATTTTTCATTTCTGTGTGACGTCCGGATCCGGACGTGAGACAGCGGTTTTGGATCTGAAACTCGGGTTGTGTCCGGATCGTTGTCCGGACCCGGACAAGACACAAAACTTTTGGAGCTGGATCTCGGGTCACGTCCGGCTTGCGTCCGGATCTGGACATGAGACGTCCGGATTTCCGTCCGGCCAAGTTGACCCAGACGTGACCAATTTTTGTGTCTCTTCTCCTGATTTGTTCCCCGTTTGTTGCGTTGTAACCCTTATGATGTAAAGTCTTCATTTCTCTAGGTTTTTCCTATATTTACATATAGAATGCATCAATTCATATCAAAACATTATTCTTAGGAAAAACACAGAATAAGTGGGAAACATTGCTTAAATTGTAGCAGATTATCAGGTAATTAAGCCCTTAAAAGCCTATATGTTTCACACTTATCAACTTCCTCGCACTTAAACTTTTGTTTGTCCTCAAGCAAATAAGGAATATGAATATCTCTAAAACCGTCAAATAATCTCAAAATTAAACAAGTGCAGGACGAAATCAAACAAAGTGATAAATGAAAGAATAATCTTGCTCTCTAGAGGTAGGTTTTCACAAACAGTGAAGCAAGAACAATTTTGTAAAAGCATAGAAACTAGATTGTAGAAAACAAGTTAACTTAGCTTGGGACTTTCCACCAATTTTCATTCCTCTAACCTTTAGATGACAAGGGATGTGAAGTAATGCCTTATTCCGCAATACCTTTCAACACCACGCACTCATGATCAAAAGAATAATTTTGACTCCAATTATCTCTTCTGTAAGCGAAAGCATTCTTCTTCAAGAATTATGTATAGAACAAGCTAATATTGAAAATTTTTGCAGAGTTATTCCATAACCCAGACTTTTCTCTCTATCCTTGAGATGGTGTTGGGCCAACTATCCCAGATCCCGAGACCTTAGGTAGATAGGTGTTAAAGCACCCTTAAGACTTAATAACCGGATAGACGAGGCCTGCTATTGTTAGGAAAAACTTTTTGATCAGTGGAGTACCTTGCCTTATCCTTTTCATTCCAAACATTCACTTCATTTCCAAAATCCCAAGCTAAAATAATCTGGTTTCCACAACTAGCCAATCTACCATATTTTAGTGAAAAGAGAGTATTTTTTTATTAAAATTATTTATACAAACCTCATCAAGCAAAACAATTCCTACGGTTTTCACTTGGTTTAATTCACTTGGTGTGCACAGGCATTAGAGCAGCAAAAAGCAAGTGTGGCATTAAAGAATAACTAGCATGTTTTCAGGGAAAGGTCTTTCCTTCCTCACACTTAAGAGGAGCAATGTCCTCATTGGTCATAGAAGAAAAGCAGTGAAAAGAGATTTCAAAACATGCTATACTCATAATGGATGCATATGCAATAATTAACCCTCAACGCAAGAAAGGTGGAACATTAATAAGTTAAATTAGGAAATGAGACTCCCCTGGTGTTATAGATTGAGGAAGATGTTTTTCCTCACACTTGAAGTTTTGCAGGGGTCGAGATATTCCTCATGAGTCACAGACAGTATGCGTGTTGTGCAGAGTAAAGTGCATTAACTCGAACGACAGAGAGTATTTGAATCGTATGAGTTATATTTAGAGAAAGAATACTCCCCATAATTCAAGCTTAGCAGACGTTCGCAAGTAGTGTGGTTCCATTTCCTGTACTTATAGCCGTTTGTTTCGCAGTAGAGGTGACATGTAAAGTAATCGTTTAAGAACGCTGCACTGCTCAGAGAAACATGAAATTTAGCAATTAAGAATTTAAAACACTGCCTAGTATACCCATTACCACTTCACCTGCAGTCTCGTGGTGTACTGTTAGTTTTAACAAACAAAAGTAAAATAAGGCAAAGAAAAAGAAAAGTACAGAAAAAACAAACAAAATAAAAGAAAGCAGTAAAGATAGGATGGCGGTCACTGAGGCGGTGGTGGTGGCGGGGGTCTCGCTCCCATCTGGGCCTTGAGCATCTGTAAGAGCTGGGTAGTCTGGGCCTGATGAGTTGATGCCTCTCTCTGGTGAGTAGATGTCTGTGCCATGAACTGAGCAGTCTCTCGCTGAAAAACATCACTGCGCTCCAAGCGCTCTGTGAGCATAGTCTGGGTGTCACGGAGGGAAGTCTGCTCAGTCTGGAGGTGCCCCTGAGTCTGGCGGATGTCATCTATGTGTCCCTCCATGCGCACCTGGCGCTGCTGCACATCCCCGACCTGCTGCTGAACATCCACAAACTGCTGCTCCATACCCCCAAAGCGCTGCTCCATCCTCTGTTGCTGCTGGAGTAGGGAGTCCATCATGGTCTGCATCTCTGGCGGGATGCTCATCACTAGGGGAATGGGAGGTGCCATGGTAGCAGTGGCCGCCGGAGTAGAGTTGGAACTCGTAGAGGTGCCGGTGGATCCTAGGCCCGCGCTGCCCTTCACCCAGCTGCCGTCATCGAGGCGTAAGAAGCCCCATCTCCTGAAGGTCCCAAGGGAGATGGGTGTCTCACCCTCCCTCACCTCCATATCAGTGAAGATTTCCTCTGGGAGGGTGGAGGCAAGAAGATGCTGAATAAAAATGGGAAAGATGGGGGTGATCTTCTTCTTTTTCGTCTTCTGGTAAGTCACTTCCTTGTGCAGCTGCCTAAACATGACGAAGGGGATCGAAATCTGCTGAGAAGCTGGAGGTGGTGCGGCCAAGAGATAGTCGAGGAGAAAATAGTCCTCGTCAGAAGCATCATTTCCGGCATGAGGTCGGATCTGATGACTGAGGATCTCTGCTAGGGTCCTCTGGGGAAGGAAGGGAGGAGAGCATACGGGAGTACAGTCTTATTCTCCTCACCCCGTCGGCGAGTAGTACTCCCGACCGCTTGCAACCACCTAGACTTACTCTGTCTAAGCTCATCCTCCGTAAAATCTAAATGTGTGTCCGTATTGTCCGGGAGGAATAAAAGAATGGCAAAAGTGTTAGGGGTTACCTCCACCTGGAACTGGCGCACGTAGGAGGTAATGCTGTTTGTCGTGTCTGAGGCCACAGCATTAGCGTAGAATTCTTGTACCAGCTCCGGAGAGAAGACACCCTCGCCCATGCGCAAGATGCTTCTGGCGCCCAAACCCTCAAAGATGTCGGTAAGACCAGTAGCAGCTGCTGCCTCGACGGTGATGCGCCGCTCGATGACAAAGGATCCACCCTGCTCATACCAGGCCCGGGTGGTAGCAGATATGAAGCCATCTGGTCGGAGTGGGGTGGCGGCTGGCTCTGACTGGTCGTCAGGGCGTGAGTTCCTTGAAGAAGACCCCATGCGTGTAGCACCTCCTCCTCTAGTGCGAGCCATCTAAACGATAAACAACAGCAGTAAGAAATCTAAACAGCAAGAAAAGAGAAGCAACAGACACACCAAGACCCGAAACCGATCGAGCAGCATGTTCTATTTAACATATTCTTGCACACAGGTAATCTACGAGAACCAAAGCATTAAAACATCCAAACATAGCAATAACATGTTAAAAATTTCCAATTTGTCGGCAATTGTTAGCTAGGTTAATGTTGTACTATTTAATGTTACTATTTGCTAGGACGCTACTAAGAACCCTAAAAAAATCGTGCGCCACGACACACAGTTCGAACACACCAAATCCAACCAGAAAAGTCCCAATTTTCGCACACAACTTCACATATTCACATTTCGGCAACAATTTAACATCGTAAACTTCAAAACACTGCCTAATCTACTCAAATTTCACATAAAAGAAATCGAAATCGTCAAAAATCGAAAAAAAACCTGTTTCTGTTTAGTGGTTTCAGTTTCGAAATCGGGGGAAACTCAGGGCGGAGGTGCAGCGGCTGGGCAGTGCGGTTGGCAGCGCGGTGGTATTCCGGTGGTGGTGGCGGTGAAAAAGGAGGAAGAAGAGTGGAGGTGGTGTTGGGTTCGAGTATGTCGGGCTCTGGTTTGTATGCGAGACGGAGGAAGAATAAGACAAAAAGAAGAATAGAAAGAAAATTAAAACCGGCGCGCGGGTTTAGTGATGTCCGGAATTTCATCCGGATCCGAACGGGTTAGGGTTTGGGGGTGTCCGGTTTTGCGTCCGGCTGGGTTTAGCCAGACGCGTTGAAAAACTTCTTTTTTATATATATTAAATTAAATTAAAATCCACTAATCTAAAACACCTCAATTATTTGAAATAAAAATTTAAATAAAGGAAACATAAAAAAATAATCAAACAAAAATAAAACAACTACAAGAAATGCAGAATTGAAATAGCAAGAGTGTTGAAGAACTCCCTGATCCATGGTGAACACTGCCATGATATTTCCTCACACTTGAGTTCAGTTTAGCATTAGAATGAAGTACCTGAAAGATTAAATCTGCAAAACCAGAAGAACTCAAGGGAAACCAGGCAGAGTTATTTATTGAAATAGGGGAGTCGGGGCTCGTGCTGTAAATTGTAAAAAAAATTCTCAATAGATTAAAAGAAAATTATATCAAGTAATGGGAAAGTGTAAAAAGAAAGTGGGGAAGAGATTTTATACTGGTGGGTTGCCTCCCACCAAGCTGCTCATCTTTTCGGTCTTTGGCTAGACCTTGCAATTGTGTACTCAACATGGCGGGTTGTAAACAGTGATCACCGAGTGAACTTCGGCACTGTTACTAACTCAAATATGCTTAGCTAGGATCCGTTGACCTTGAATGTCTCACTTCTGTGGTTGATTAGATCAATGGCTTCAAAGGTGAGACACTTGTCACTGTGAATGGGCCGGACCAACGAGACTTTAACTTTCCTGGAAATAGTTTCAGGCGGGAGTTGAATAGAAGAACCTTATCCCCCACGTGAAACTCACGCTTGACCAATAGCTTATCATGCCACCTCTTCGTCTTCTCCTTATAAATCTTGCGTTTTCAATAGCTGCTTCTCTAAACTCCTCCAGATCACACAGCTGTACTTACGCTTCTCACGCATTTTTGGAGATCAAAATTCAATGCCTTAATTGCCCAAAAAGATTGTGCTCCAGCTCCACAGGTAAGTGACACGCCTTGCCATAAACCAACTGTATGGGGACATACCTAAAGGGTGTTTTAAAGGCATTCGTATGCCCACAGGCGTCATCTAACTTAAGGGACCAGTCTCGCCTCGAGGATGTGACAGATTTTTGTAGAATCCACTTAAGCTCCCTGTGGTGATCTCAGCCTGTCCGTTTGTTTGGATGATACGGTAGAGAAACCTTATGTCGTACACCATACTTCTGTAGAAGAGCTTCAAACTGTTTGTTGCAGAAGTGTGTACCCCCGTCACTAATGATCGCTCGTGGACACCAAAACGGGAAAAGATATTCCTCTTTAAAAACTTAAGCACCACTCTTGCATCATTGGTAGGTGCTGCTATTGCTTCAGCCCACTTGGTGACATAATCTATTGCTACCAAGATGTAGAGGTTACCTTGAGATGATGGGAACGGTCCCATGAAATCAATGCCCCAAAGATCAAACGGTTCAACCTCCAAGATCGAATTCAATGGCATCTCGTGGCGTCTGGATAAATTCCCTGCCTTTGACATTGATCACAAGTGGAAACAAATTGATAGCAATCCTTGTTCATAGTTTTCCAAAAGAAGCCAGCCTCCAAAACTTTCGCGGCTGTCCTAGCCGGACCAAAATGACCTCCTGCTTCTCTAGAGTGACAATGTAACAGGATGTCTCTAGCTTCCTCTTCAGTAACGCACCGACGAATCATTCCATCTGCACAGACCTTGAACAGAAACGGATCGTCCCAAAGGTAATGCTTGACCGTGGAGAAAAACTTCTTCTTCTGCTGATATGTCAACTCTGGAGGGACGATACCCTTAGCTAGGAAGTTGCAATATCAGCATACCAAGGGTCCGTGGAACGACTGATCATGTAGACAAACTCATCAGGAAAATACTCGTTAATTGGCCTGCCATCATCTGGAACTTCCATACGGGATAAGTGATCTGCCACTCCGTTTTGCGCTCCAGGTCTGTCCTTAATCTCAATGTCAAATTCCTGCAGAAGAAAATGATCAAACGAGGTTTAGCATCAACCTTTCCAAAGAGATACCTGAGAGGAATGGTCAGTGTGCACAATGACTTTGCTGCCAATAATGTACGGTCGAAACTTATCACAAGCAAAGACAATTGCCCAAGCTCCTTCTTGTGTGCGTAGTTCTTCTGCGCCTCATTCATAGTCTTACTAGCATAGTAGACTATCCTCAACACCTTGTCATGCCTCTGACCCAAAGCTGCTCCCAATGCGTAATCGCTGGCATCACACATATCTCAAAAGGTAATGACCAATCAGGAGCAACAATAATAGGTGCAGAAACCAATTTAGCCTTGAGCAAATTAAAAGCATCTAAGCACTCTTTCGTAAACTCAAATTTAGCATCCTTAATTAACAAATCACAAAGAGGCTTAGAGATCTTGGAGAAATCCTTAACAAAACGCCTATAAAAACCTGCGTGACCAAGAAAACTCCGGACATCCTTTACCGACGATGGTGGAGGCAGCTGCTCTATTACTTCAATCTTTGATTTGTCTACCTCGATCCCTTTCTTAGAAATCTTATGTCCGAGCACGATGCCTTCCTGCACCATAAAGTGGCACTTCTCCCAATTGAGCACCAAGTTAGTTTCCTTGCATCTAGCTAAGATTAAATCCAAGTCTCTCAAACATGAATCAAAAGTCGGTCCAAAGACAGAAAAATCATCCATAAAGATTTCGATGCATTTTTCAATAAAATCAGCAAAGATAGCAGTCATGCATCGTTGAAATGTAGCTGGTGCATTACACAAACCAAAGGGCATGCGTCGATAAGCATAAGTACCATACGGACATGTAAAAGTGGTTTTCTCTTGGTCTTCCTTAGCAATTGGAATCTGAAAATAACCGGAGTAACCATCTAAGAAACATAATATTCTTGTCCTGCAAGCCTCTCAGCATCTGGTCAATAAAAGGAAGGGGGAAATGGTCTTTCCTAGTGGCGGCATTTAATTTCCTATAATCAATGCAAACTCTATGCCCGGTAATAGTACGCTGAGGAATTAATTCACCTTTATCATTAGGCACCACAGTTAAACCTCCTTTCTTAGGTACGACCTGTGTAGGACTTACCCATTCGCTGTCAGAAATCGGGTAGATGATACCTGCATCCAAGAGCTTGATAACCTCCTTCTTAACCACCTCTTTCATGTGCGGGTTCAGTCTTCGTTGAGGCTGTCTCGTTGGTTTGTCATTCTCCTCAAGGTAAATGCGGTGAGTGCAGAATGTAGGGGCAATGCCTTTGATATCAGCAATGGACCACCCTAGTGCCTCTTTGTTCCTCTTTAGAACCTGCAACAAGGCTTCCTCCTGTTCATTGGTTAGACTATTAGAAATAATGACAGGCAAATCAGATGGAGGAACTAAGAAAGCATATTTAAGGTGACTAGGAAGAGGGTTAATTTCAAGGGAAGGTGGTGAGTCCACAGAAGGAGCTAGCGTCTTTGGAACTCGGTCCAGCGGTTCCTCTTCGATTCTGTGGTTCTTCCTATATGGCCTCCCAGCAGCAAGCTGAAATGCTGCAGCAGAAACCTCAGAATCATCATGACTGTTTCTATGGATTCTACCAAGCACTTCTCCAATGCATCCAGCTCCGTGGGGCTGTAAGAATAGTCCTGCATCAAGGTATCAATACAATCTAAACTGAAACAAGCATGAACATCAGAAGGGTGGGTAGTAGCCTTGGTCATATCAAATACAAGCTGCTCATCATGTAACCGCAGTATAATCTTCCCTCCTTCAACATCAATGAGGGTCCTTGCTGTACGCATGAATGGTCGACCTAAGATAAGCGGTACTACCTTGTCCTCCTCCATGTCTAAAATAACAAAGTCAGCAGGGAAAGCAAAAGTACCAACCGAAACAATTAAATCCCTTACCACCCCTTTAGGTAGGATGATTGACCTATCAGCTAATTGTAGAGTAATTCGGGTAGGTTCACATTCTCCTAAACCAAGCTTCAAATACATTGATAAGGGCATTAGATTAATACTCGCACCTAAGTCACATAAACCCTTACCACAGTTGAAATACCTCTAAATTAATTTAAATTAATTTAGGGGATTTCTTTTATTAAATATTAAATTATTATATGGAATTATGAATATTAAATTATTATATGGAATTATGAATATTAAATTATTATATGGAATTGTGAAATTTATTAGGGGTTTTCTCCCATTTAACCCTAATTATTATATTATTATATAGTATTATGAATTTAATAATAAGATTTATAAGTCAATAAATCTTGGGAAAATTTTTAAAACTCCAACTATATTATAAAATTTTAGGAAGTGTTGGAACATTTTTGAAACATAAAAGTCAATATAAAATTCTAGAAACCTTAAAGCTTATTAAGCCTTGCTAGGGTTGACTTTTGAGAATGGTCAAACCAGGCCATGAAACCTTACCAATAAATAGGTTATGGAAAACCATGAAGATCGATAAAAAGAACGTCAAAAACGGATCATCCTAGCCAAATTTATGATCAGATGAAGTTTAGAGCCAAAATTTTGATAAAGGGCTGATGTGGCATGGCCAGCTGAGTCAGCGCGTCTCGGGAATCGCGCCCCAGAACACTTAGTCATTTTATCTGCTAGATTTTCGGAACAGAAAATCAGGTTTTGACCTATCTTGTGACCTTCATAACTTTCTCATCTTAAGGAATTTTTTAGTGTCGTCTTCTTTGTTGTCTTCTCCTACATTCCCTCTAAACAACCATAACTCACACAAACCCTAACTCGTTCTGAATCAACTGGAAAATCGAGTCAAAGTAGCCACCCTGCAAAAACCGAAACTGCAATTCCAGTTTTTCCCTTCGAATCAGGTAACTTTGACTAGCCATAACTTCTTCGTTTCTCATCCAAATTTCATGTTCTTTAGCTCGTTTTGAAGATCTCTAATTCCTCTAAAACTTTCATGTTTATGGCCGAAGCCAATTCTCAACCGATTGGAAGAACAAGGTGTCTAAAGCCTCGGTTTCACCATCACATAAAATCACAGTTTTCTTCCCAAAAAACGCAAGGTAAACTCGCAACTTCTAGCTTCGATTTCTTTCTGTATGTTGCGAGTTAGGATTTTCTTGTTATCAATACGTAGATCTAAGTTGATTTCGATTGAGCCCTTACACATAGCCTAACTTGATTTGTAATGCTAGTTATAGATCCTCAAAGTTGGCCTCGCGAACCGCTCAAAGTTTGAATTTTTCCAGATTTTTGAATTCGAATTCACTCAATTCGCACAACTCCGGTAAGTTTCCGATCAATTGCTCCGTTATTGTCATTCAAAATCCTGTTACCGGCCTAACCCATGTCTCAATTTAGTCAATTACGTGTTAGATTAGGAGAATTTGTCAGATTTGTGTTCGAATTGAATTCTGTAACTATTAAGAACCATAGTTTCAAAACAGAAATCAAAACCCAATGAATACTGCATTATAATTGGGGAAATTAGCATCATTAGAACCGAAATTCGATTTCGAAACCATAGAAACAAGAATCACTCGATTTCGTTCTATAGATTAGGAGATATTTGAGATTTAGTACTCGACATGGCTTATGGTTTCGCTGATAAACTGGGAGTTCAGGGGCCGTCCGATCTCGTTTTAAAAGATTGGGCGGCCGAGATTAGATCGGGTAATTAAAAAATGTTATAAGTTTCTATAAATTTCAGTAAATAGCCCTAACTTGTTGAGTTAATTTAAATACCTTCCCGAATGTGTTTTGACTTGAAATTTTAACCATAGATTCCTTATTTAATCTAGTTTATTTTGATGTAAATTATTATGGTTTTGGAGTTTTTAAACATAAGTTATGATTTTTGCAAATTACGGGTTTTCTGGAATTATTTGGCTAATTTAAAAAGATATTTTTATGAAATAAAAATTTTATAATATGTATAAAATGTTATAGTTACTGTATATTAAATTTGGGGATTTTTGGGTAATGGTAAAAGGTTTTAAAAATTGTGTTTGTGAGTTTTTCATAAGAATAACTTATAATATATAGTTTTTAATGTAACCAAAAAATTAAAGTATGGTTTGTTAATAAACTTTTTAAGCTGGGAAAGTATGGAACATTAAATTAACATTTTATAACAGTAAGTTTACAAATGTTTAGGTATTAGTTTTAATAGAAGTGAAATTATTTACATATATGTATATATACATATTTAAGTAGAAACTTTTGTAAATCAAGGAGTATAATTATTTTTATGTTTTATTTATTATACTATATGGGAGTTAATATTTTTAATTAAACTAAGGAATAAATATATATATTTTTACGCATATATAGAAAGGGAATAAAAGTAGTAATTTAGAGTAAAGCAAGGAACTAATGAATTAACACTTATAATAACTAGATATTATAAGAGCTTGAATCCTAAGATATAGTAAGAGTAATATTTAATGAAACATACTTGGAATGCAGTTAAAGGTTGTAGTAATAAGATAGTTTAAATATAATAAGTTACATAGGGGATGTCTTAGTTAAATTCTAATACCGGTATACTTATATTTATAAAGTGAATAAGGAAAACATTTTATTCGTTAAACCATATGTCGGTTGTGTTGTGCCTAGAAGTTATTAAACATAATTAAATACAATTAAATGCTCTAAAAATGTTATGGATAAATCTGAATGCATAAAGATATATATAAATAAATTAAAATAGATGAGGGAAATAGTATTCCTTGTGATAGTTATAATAAGTAGATTATATATGTATGTTAAACCTTAGGTTTTAATCGGTGTGAAATTAAATAGTCACTATTGACTTACGGATTTAAGTACACAACATAATTGTAACACGGTCTTGGGCTAACCTACTAAGCCCAAGTCTATGAACTCCAAAAGCCCACTTAAACAATTCAAAGAGAGTTTGGGCCACTCTCAGGAATAAATTCTAGATCGTTCTAAACTAAACGAAATGGGCCTAGTAAAGGATTTAGTTAACAAGTCAAGCCCAAATCTTTGTGAGAGAATAATGGTAAACCTGGAACTACTAGTCAGTAAGGAAAGAAGGTTGTTTAGTTTATAAGTCCCTTAATTAATCAGCACTTGGAACACCTTAATTATAGGTTACTATTGGGGAATCACTTATTCGAGTTATTTACTGTTCTTCACTTACCAGGTACGATTTCTCGTACTCCGATATTTTTGCTGATTGACTTGTGGAATGTTTTGGAAAACGCTAACTGACTTTAAGAGGAATTTCTAAAAGGGAATGTTTGTATGACTAACTCAGCTTGTGTGACTAACTGAGCCTTGAATGTGAAACACACTTGGGTATTGGTTCCTTATATTTGGTTGTTCCATTAGACATTGACTGCTTAGGGTTTACGCTTCTGCACTCTGTAGGACTGAGTGTTTTGGTATTGCTCTGAGTAGTTAGTGATCTGGTGGGAATTTGGAAAAGGTCAATTTTGGTAATTCTTCTTTTGACTCTGGATATCATTTCATCCATGAGCTGGTTCTTGATGTTTCGACGTGCGCGCGTCTTCAATGGTAACAGCAGGGGGCTGTATATCCCTCGCCCATAGGGGTATTTATATTTGACAGCAGGGGGCTGTATATCCCTCGTCCACCAGGACATTTTTAATATGACAGCAGGGGGCTGTATATCCCTCGTCCATACGGACATTTATATTTGGCGGTGGGGGCCATCTCTCCCAGTTGAATTATTCCACTCTTGAGTTATTGAATCTTGGATCTATCTTTTCATTCCCAGTCCTTTGTGACTATCTGAGTCTTTCCACTCATAACGGGAATTGGGTCTAACTAAGGCAATGGATGCTCACTAACACGTGATGTGGTTTTGTTTTACTAACTTTACTTTACTGTTATTAACCTTTATTCTTATCATGTTAACTTGGTTTGGTGGTTTGTGAAATGCCTTGTTCCTCTGTGTGGTTTAAGTGTTTACTTTCCTGCTATTAATTATTTAAGAATTGTATTATAAGTTTGTTTTTGGAGGATCGTACCAGTTCCATTCCAAGGAACTGACCCACCCCTCTTGGGGTGGGCTGCTTGGTTTTATCTTGCAGGTACGAGTTGTTTTACAGGTGGCCACAAAGAGAACGAGTGATTGGGATGGGATTAGGTTTTGAGAGTTTATATGTTTTATTACTGTTTTACTTTTGTTAAGTTTTCTCGAGGTTCAGGCTGTGACAGTTGTAATCATTAAGTTGTATTTTGGTGAGGTTTGGCACCGGGTGTTTGGAACCTGATGGTCTGTACGCCTTTAGTATTTTATTTCTGCTATAAATATGTTAAATAGGGGCGTTACAACAGTTCATGTTACCTATCGCGCAAGGTATGACCGGAGTACCTGGATCATCAAGCTTAGGTGGAAGCTTCTTCGAAAGGACGACTGAAACGCTCTCGGTAAGCTGCACAATATCCTTCTCCACTAAAGACCGTCTATTGGACAGGATGTCCTTCATGAACTTCGTATATATCGGCATCTGCTTCAACGCTTCAGAAAAAGGAATGTTAATGGTTAGTTTCTTAAAAATACTTAAGAACTTACCAAACTGCTCATCCAGGTCTCTCTTCTTCAACCGGTTTGGAAAAGGAACCGACGCTTCATCAACTGCGCGGCGTGGAGGTGGGGAAACCTTCAGAGTCTTGCTAATTACCACCTCCTCTTCAACTGGTTCCTCCTGAGAACCTGCTGGTGCAGTTTCTTTATTTCGCTCAACATTAGGAAGAGGAGCCTCAGCTTCAGGGATCACCGGGTCAAGCTGTGTACCACTCCTCAACGTGATTGCCTTGGCATGCTCTCTCGGATTCTGCTCTGACTGACTGGGCAAAGAACCCAAAGGACGCTGAGCCAACTGCTGCGAAATCTGAGATAGCTGAGTCTCGATGTTCCTATTGAATGTCCTTTGATCATTGTTGAAGGTCCTCTGCTCCTGATTGAAAGCTTCCAGCTCATTAAATTTCTTGGTGTTAACCGTGATAAAATCATTCATTCTGGCCAGAACTTCATCCATACTTGAAATACCCCTAAATTAATTTAAATTAATTTAGGGGATTTCTTTTATTAAACCTTTAATAATACTATTAAGTATTAAATTATTATATGGGAATCATGAATGTTAAATTAGTATAAGGAATTATGAATATTAAATTATTGTAGGGAAGTATGAGTATTAATATTATATGGAATTATGGAAATTATTTTAGGGGATTCCTTCTATTTAACTCTAAAGAATACAATTAAATATTTAATTATTATATATTATTATATAGTATTATGAATTTAATAATAAGATTTATAAGTCAATAAATCTTGGGAAAATTTATAAACACTCCAACTATATTATAAAGATTTTAGGAAGTGTTGGAACATTGTTTTGAAACATAAAAGTCAATATAAAATTCTAGAAACCCTAAAGCCTTTTAAGCCTTGCTAGGGTTGACTTTTTGAGAATGGTCAAACCAGGCCATGAAACCTATACCAATAAATAGGTTATGGAAAACCATGAAGATCGATAAAAAGAACGTCAAAAACGGATCATCCTAGCCAAAGTTATGATCAAATGAAGTTTAGAGCCAAAATTTGAAAGAAAGGGCTGACGTGGCAGCTTTGCTGACTCATCACGTGTCTCGGGAATCGCGCCCCAACACTTAGCCGTTTTATCCCCTATTATTCCGGTAACAGAAATCAGGTTTTTCCCTATCTTGTGACCTTCATAACTTTCTCATCTTAAGGAATTTTTGAGTGCCGTCTTCTTTGTTGCCTTCTCCTAAACTTCCTCTAAACAACCATAACTCACACGAACCCTAACTCGTCCTAAATCAACCGGAAAATCGAATCAAAGTAGCCACCCTGCAAAACCGTAACTGCAGTTTCCAATTTTTCCCTTCGAATCAGGTAACTTCGTCTAGCCATAACTTCTTCGTTTCTCAGCCAAACTTCATGTTCTTTAGCTCGTTTTGAAGAGCTCTAATCCCTCTAAAACTTTCATGTTGATGACTTAAGCCAATTCCCAACCGTTTGGATGAACAAGGTGTCTAAAGTTTCGGTTTCGCCACCACATAAAATCACAGTTTTCTTTCCAGAAAACGCAAGGTAAACTCGCAACTTCTAGCTTCGATTTCTTTCTGTGTGTTGCGAGTTAGGATTAGTTCTTGTTATCAATATGTAGAGGTAAGTTTACTCTTTCGATTAAGCCCTTATACATAGCCTAACTCGATCTGTACTGCAAGTTATAGATCCTCAAAGTCGGCTTCGTGAACTGCTCGAAAGTTCGAACTTTTCCAGATTTTCGAATTCACTCAATTCGCACAACTCCGGTAAGTTTCCGATCAATTGCTCCGATATTGTCATTCGTAATCATGTTACCGGCCTAACCCATGTCTCAATTTAATCAATTACGTGTTAGATTAGGAGAAATTGGCAAATTAAGTTTCAAATCATGTTAAGAACCCTAGCTTCGAACTGAAATCGAACCCGTTGAATCTTGCATATTAGCTGGAGAAATTAGCATCATTAGAACCGAAATTCGATTTCGAAACCATAGAAACAAGAATCACTCGATTTCGTTCTGTAGATTGTAAGAAAATCGAGATTTAGTACTCGGGTTGGGTTTAGCTTTCGCTGATGAACTCAGTTCAGGGGCCGTCCGATCTCGCTTTAAAAGATTGGACGGCCAAGATTAAATCGGGTAATTAAAGAATGTTATAAGTTTTTATAAATTTCAGTAAATAGCTCTAACTTGTTGAGTTAATTTAAATACCTTCCCGAATGTGTTTTGACTTGAAATTTTAACCATAGATTCCTTATTTAATCTAGTTTATTTTGATGTAAATTATTATGGTTTTGGAGTTGTTAAACATAAGTTATGATTTTTGCAAGTTACGGGTTTTCTGGAATTATTTGGCTAATTTGAAAAGATATTTTTATGAAATAAATTTTTTTTAATATGTCTAAAATATTATAGTTACTGTATATTAAGTTTGGGAATTTTTGGGCAATGGTAAATGGTTTTAAAAATTGTGTTTATGAGTTTTTCATAAGAATAACTTATAATATATGGTTTTTAATGTAACCAAAAATTAAAGTATGGTTTGTTAATAAACTTTTTAAGCTGGGAAAAAATTGGAACACTAAATTAACATTTTATAACAGTAAGTTTATAAATGTTTTGGTATTAGCTTTTAAGAGAAGCGAAATTATTTACATATATGTATATATACTTATTTAAGTAGAAACTTATGTTAAATCAAGGAATCTAGTTATTTTACGTTTTACTTATTATATTATATGGGAGTTAATATTTTTAATTAAAACTAAGGAAAATATGAATATATTTATATATTTACATATATATAAAAGGGAGTAAAGTAGTAACTTAGGGTAAAACAGGGAGCTAATAAATTAACACTTATAATAACTAAATATTATAAGAGCTAGAGTCCTAAGATATGGTAAAAGAAATAATTTATGAAACATACTTGGAATACAGTTAAAGGTTGTAGTAATAAGATAGTTTAAATATAATGGGTTACATAGGGGATGTCTTAATTAAATTCTAATACAGGTATACGTATATATGTATTAAATAAATAAAGGGAAACACTTTATTTTATAAACCGTATAACGGTTGTGGTTATGCCTAAAAGTTATTAAACATAATTAAATACAATAAAACTACATAAATAATGTTTTGAACAAATCCTAGTACATATAAATATATACACATTAAACATAATAAAATTAAATACCTTATAGGAAATATAATACGAAGGAATTAATAAGTTAAACTAAACCTCTACATAATGCTAATAGGAGAATATTATATGAGGTGGTATTAAATTATAGTTATGTATTAGGCTTAAAGAGTTACCTTTGAATTTCTAGGGTTTACATAAACCATATTAAAATACATGTGTAGTATTATTTGTCAAAGACCAGAATGTAAATCTATAATTTGGTAAGGTAATTAATAAGTTGGGACTTAGGAATATTGGTAATTAGATTTTACACAAATAGAACTTATTATATAGTTAATAAATAAATGTAATACTTTTACATCTAAATGTGAGGTGGGTTAGTGAGTCTAGATTTAATCATTTCTTAACATTTATGGTATTGAAATATAACTTAAAGTTTTAAGATAAAATCATGAAAAGGGTTATGATGTTAAACTATATTAAACTATGATTTGGAAATTTATCTAAATAATAATCCTTAAGTTTCTTGGCATTAGATAAGCCATATGAAATACATTTATAACATTTACTTAGGATGTGAGTTTACAACTAAGTGAGGTATTTAGTAGTTAGAATTTATAGAGGGTTTATGAATAGGAATTTGATACTTAAAACCTTTGAACCTTTTATTAGATTAAACTAAGTTACATAAGATATTATATTGATATACCTTACGGTAATGGGAAGTAATGATAGGTTATTTGAATATAAAATATGAGAATTTTCATAATAGATCATCTTATTAAATAATTAACAATTTCACTTACGAACCAGAATGTAATTCCTTGATAAATTCTACTCTATGTAGATATATTGTCCATCCTAAATACAATAAAGGAAAATTAATTTATTAAGTTATTCCTTTGAAACCTTAGGTTTTGTAAAACAGTTTAAAACGTATTTAAGGCTTAAGTTTAATGAAGTTTAGTACAAAGGATTATGCATAGTCTATAGAGAGAATGTGTGTAAAAATAAAACATTTAGGAAATTAAATGTAAGTAAGGATACATAGAAGGTTATACTAAACACCTTATTGTATAGGTAATAATAAACTGGGTTGCTATTCGCAGTACAAAATTACTAATCACTGCAGTACAAAATTTTTAAATTCATATTGACGTTGTACACATAATAATGTCGTGTTGTAACTCTTGTTTTTTTAAAAATAATTTCTTGAGCGTAAACAGTAAAAAACACTCTGATTGTTACAAAACATTATAAACCCGTATAAAAGACGTTAAACCCCTTTTTAAGCGCATTTAAACGTTATAATTGTGACTCCACATAAGTTAATGACATTTTATGTTGTGTTTGACTAAATTACAAACATTGTTACACTTTCAGAACGTTGTATTGAAATCGCAGTTGAAAACATCAATTTCGGGTAAAAAACGCTCGTACTATATATAGCATAACCTCCCTTATTTTCTTCATTTCTCTCTTACTCACTCTCTCTCCTCTCTCTCTCTCTCTTCCATCTGATCCTCCCTTCTACCTGCCGGAGCCGCCACCGTAGCCACCGCCGGAGCAGCCACGACCACCAGCCGGACCATGCAACACCACCACCGGAAAAATTTTCCGGTGAGTTTTTTGAAATTTTTTTTTGTAACTTATAGATTTGGGTGTCCTGAGTATGAATTTGATGTTAGTTTTTTGAAATTTAACATCAATTGAGCTAGATCTAGCATGAAAGTTTCGAAATTAGCATGAAAATTAAAAAAAAAAACTGGGCGAGCTCCTCTACTGCTCTACCTGGGCGCGGGCGAGTACCTGGAGTGCTCTACCTGGGCGCGGGCGAGCTCGGCGGCTGCTCTAGTCGGAGACAGGCGAGCCGGTGCGCTGCTCGAACTGGAAGCGGTAGAGTACCACTGCGGCTCGTGGAAGATGTCCCTCGTTCAGGCGGTGGAGGCGAGCAACACGCCTACTCGGGAATGAAGGGGGCGAGTACTCCGGCTACTCGCGGTGGACGGAGGCAAGCAGCAGGCCTGCTCGACCCTGGAGAAGGAGAGGATCAGCGGTGCTCGCCCAGGGAGAAAAAGAGCACCTACGCTGCTCTAACTTTTTTTTTTTTGAATTCTAATGATTTTTTAAATGTTTTTTTAATTATAATATTATGAATGATTTATAAATGTTTTAATTTGTTATTTTTTGAATTCTAACTAATATTGTGAATGATTTTTAAATGTTTTAATTTGTTATTTTTTTGAATTCTAACTAATATTGTGAATGATTTATAAATATTTGAATTTTTTTTTGAATTGTAATATTGTGATTGATATGATTATAAATGTTTGAATTTTTATGTTATGAATGAGGAATATAACTGTGTGATATTCGTATGCAGTGATGGATCGTCTGAAAAAAGCAGTGAGACATGTCACGAAGAGGAAGAATAAAGACCGGGGTGCGGAGCAGGCTATGACGGCCTCGTACCGTCGTCGTGCACATGTTCCTGGTGAAGGGCCGAGTAATCCTGCCCCCCGCATGGAAGCAGCACGCCATTCATCTTTCCATCCGGGTCAATCTTCCAACGACCCGGCGTTTCAAGTACCAGCACCACCAATGGTAGCGGAGGATGACTCGGCGGTGTTCAATATACCGAGGAGACGCATGCCAGTGTTGTCATCATCCAGTAGTGCTTTTTCTGACAGATCACTGCACAGCTCTAGCTACAATATCTCTCGGGGAATCAAGCCACCAGACTGCTCCGTCAGGCGGTGGTAGTTCATCACGTCCACCACGCCCATCACCTGCCCGTGCTGTTGAGGACCATGTGATGACTGAGCGTTCGCCACATGCTGATGACGATGGTCGTGGTGCTGATGATGAGGACTCACCCGACGTGGATGAGGAGCAGGATAATGAAGATGATGAAGTCATGGATAAGGAGGATGACACTGACGAGGAAGCAGCGCTAGCGATGGTTCCAGTCATTCCCACCTCTTGGAAGTTGACAGAGGTGCCAGTTCCTGGCGGTCCACTACTCACTAGTGTTATCACTAGCTTCGGGGGTCATGTAGCGCTTGACTTATGGACCTCGACTAAGGTATGTTCTCTATCTTCTCCTGTATTTGATCATTTAATATCATACTACGTTTTGTAAGTGTTAAATATTGGTCATTATGTAGGATCGTGGGGTTTTGAGTTTCAAATCCCGTAGGGTGATGCTTACCTGCTGGCCAAAAGATCAAATTTCTAAACCAAGAACAAGGAAGATGCTTGAGTATTCTGGTATAGAGCACCTACAGGATATTACGATGCCATACAATAATATGTCCCTCATCAGTGCTTTTGTGGAGAGGTGGCAGCCTGATACAAACTCATTCCATATGCCGTTTGGTGAGATGACGATTACCCTGCATGATGTGGGATGATACTGCAAATCCCCATCGTCGGTCGTCATTGATAGGGGATCCATCCACCACTGAGTTGAAGGAGGTAATGGCTGATTGTCTTAATTTTGGGGCAGATGTTGAGAGTATGACAGAGGCACTGTGGAATACCGGTGCTGTATCAATTTCGAGCTTGTTGCAGCAATGTAGGGATGAAAATGAAGAGGCAATGAAGCAGGCATGTGGTTGGTTGTATCATCTGATTGGTACCACCATATTAGCTGGAAAATCAAATGGTCGTCTGAGTCCACAGCTGTTCAGTTTAGTAGCTCCTGTGAAGAAAGGTACCAAGCTTCGTAAATATGCATGGGGAGCTGGTACTCTTGCATGGTTATATCGCCAGCTAGGGATAGCATCTCGTGCCGCTCCAGTGGGATAGGTGGTTCTATGACGTTACTTGAGGTATGTGTCCTAATGTGCATCTAGTATATGATAACTCACTGAGTATTAATAATTGGTACTGCTTAATCATTCTAGTGTTTTATATGCACAGTGCTGGATTTATGCGTACTTCCCTACATTAAGACCAGCGATTAGCCCGGACTGGCGCGCTAATGATGATAGACCTTGGGCTCTAAGATGGGTGAGATCTACCTCTCAAGTGCAGGATCATCGTTCACTGCAAGGATATCGTGAGCATCTAGATGCTTTGACTGCTCTAAATGTAAGTGTTTGTAGTTGCTAACACATTGAACCATTATTATTTTTGTCTTTCGTTGTTGGTTACATTTTACTATTAATGTTCATTGTAGATTGATTGGTTGCCCTACGGTCGAGATAATGTTAATGTTCATGGAGGGCGTACATGGTATAGAGGTAACATACAGGTTTTGGGGTTGAATGAGCCATACATGCCTGGTCGCTGTCTACGCCAGTTTGGTTACATTCAGGATATCCCTGAACCTCCTATTAGACCCAACCCAAGGTCTGAAAAAAGAGGAAAAACCCAACCCTACACCTGTGTATACCCCCCCATGTATTTTGGGAAAACACTCCTAAATTGCTGGTTCCAGGGTATACGCGCACAAATGCGCGGTTGCATGCTTGTGACCCACTCTACCTAGATTGGTACACCAAGCACACACACCCGAAGATCCTAAACCCTGAGACTTATCAGACCACCCTGGTTCATCGTCCAGATCCCTGTCTAGTAAGTCATTTTTCATAGTACTTCATTAATATCACTTTTATTTTTATGTGTACTTACCTGACCAAGTGTGTTACAGCTACTGTCTGAGGCAAGTGAGCTTGCACGCCCGTACTACCAAGAGAACAATGCATGGGACTGGTCATACTATCGTCAGGGGATGCCAGAAGAAGAACAAAGGGCTGCAACTGATGGTCTTGTGGATGTGTTCAGCTCTTTATACATATGGGATAGTTACCAGCGCCAGCATGGTGCACCCTAGTGCTTGTCATCTTGGATTTGGATGTAATAAACTTTAGTATCATCTTGGAACTATTTGTTGTCTTTCATTTTACTTGGTGTGTTAGACGCTAGTACAATTTGTTTGGATGTAGTTTTTTTCTGGTGGACTTGGTGATGGTGGAATTATTGCTGACAATGCTGGTGACCTTGTTGATGATCTGTTGGTTGATTTTGTGGAGGTTCTTAGAACCGGTGGAGATAAGAAAACAGGGGAGACTATGCCAAAAATTTTCTAGAAATGCATCGTTTCTGCAATGCCAATCTGGGTGGTCTATATTCTTTGTTGGTCGTTGAGTGTTCTCAAGAATTTACTTGGTGTTGAAAAGATTAATGCCAATCTGGGTGGTCTAAATTCTTTGTTGGTCGTTGAGTGTTCTCAGGAAGGATAGTGTCGAAATGAAATATCTAACATGTACCAAAGATTGAATATGTTACGAGAAATGAAATATATCAAAATGTAGAAATTCCTAAGAAAGAAAAGATGTGTGACCAGCTTCAATCTGAACTTTCCGGAATGCCATTGTTTCTGTTGTGCTTGCTGCCTGAGAGAAAGAATTGTGATATTTATGGGCCTTGGCAGAAGAAGAATTTGGTAGAAAAGGAAGCCTGAGCAGATTATTATATTTAGGGATGGTGTGAGTGAATCTCGGTTCAGCCATGTTCTAAACATCAAGCTTGACCAAATTATTGAGGCTTGCAAATTTCTTAATGAAAGCTGGAACCCGAAGTTTGTGGTGGATGCCCTGATAATGTCCCTCCCGGTACTGTTATTGATAATACGGTGTGTCACGCGAAATGAAATATATCAAAATGTAGAAATTCCTAAGAAAGAAAAGCCCATGAATTCAAATCTGATGAAGCACATAATTAAAAGTCAATAACTATAACAACAAGTTTATTCCACGTCCAAACATCTACTAAAGATTATAAATCCCGAAAATTATAACAACGCGAGAACTTACAAGATCAATTACGCAATAACCAATAACCTAATTATTTCCTAACCATTGTCTCTCTATTCCCCATGCTATTACATTACGTCTCATCTCATAAATTGGTTCTTGGTGTTGAAAATCATCATCATCGGGCTCAATAGGATCATAAATAACAAGTAATGGAATATGAGCGATGAAATCATTATACTCCATGTAATTCTCCATCATCCGGCGAACTGATGTATCATTTCGTACATGAATAAAAGTCCACTCGTAGTCGCCCTCCAGCCCCAAATACACCATTGTTGTTATGTTTATTCTGCCGAGGAGGGACTGTAGTGCTCGTATTACTCGTCGTTGTAGATCCCGGAGATTACTAGGATATGGCATAGTAACTTCTACGTGTCTGTGCCCCATTCTTCTATCAAATTGTGCTCCATGACGACCAAAAGTAGCTACATAATTAACGTGCAAACAGAAAGGAAACTCCATTTGATTTTGAGAGCGAAATGGGAATTAAGGTGTGAAGAGTTCAAGCAAGATGTAATTAGACAGATTCTGAGAGCACAGGGTAAGGAATGAGTATGTTGGGACACTAATACCCACTTTTATAATATTTGAGTAACACTGACATGTCCAATGGCTAGTTCAACGGCTAGTTCAACGACTACTGAAAGGAAGCGTACCAAACACACCATGTGCAGTACAAAATGAATTCAAAGTTACCATAGGTAATTACTTTTGTCAGAAAGGTACACGTACCAGGTTACGTTTGCAGTACAAAGTGAATTCAAAGTTACCATAGGTAATTACTTTTGTCAGGAAAGGTACACGTACCAGGTCACTGTACACGTACCAGGTTACCGTTTGCAGTACAAAGTGAATTCAAAGTTACCATAGGTAATTACTTTTGTCAGGAAAGGTACACGTACCAGGTCCTGTACACGTACCAGGTTACCGTTTGCAGTACAAAGTGAATTCAAAGTTACCATAGTAATTACTTTTGTCAGGAAAGGTACACGTACCAGGTCACTGTACACGTACCAGGTTACCGTTTGCAGTACAAAGTGAATTCAAAGTTACCATAGGTAATTACTTTTGTCAGGAAAGGTACACGTACCAGGTCACTGTACACGTACCAGGTTACCGTTTTTTTAACTTGTAACCTTGTGGCTAGTTCATGACCAACCTCTATATAAGGGATGCCTCCTCCATTTCATCTTCACACACTCTCTCTCCATATTCTCGAAGCTCTCTATTTCCTTACTCTCTTCCAAAAATAATTTCGTAAAACTGTGCAAGCTCTCTCTCTAAACATGAGTCAATCTTAGATTCCGATCATGAGTATATTCCAATATCAAGCCCTGTAAGTATTTAGTTTATTGTCTTTGTTAATCATATTCGCACTAATTTCATATTTCAATATTCATCTAACATTCTCTCGACCCTTATTGCAGGAAGTGACTCAACCACTGATTCAGATTGGGATGAATTTGATGAAGGCGTTCCAGATCATAATGCACAGATGGATGACTACATGCAAGAGATGTATAATCGAGCTCCGGTGGTGGACACAGGTTACTTATTTCAAACAAACCAGGCCTTTAGGGGTAAAGAAGAAGCGAAAGCTTGGGTAGATAGTGTTGGCCATCCCAACCATATCTACACCATAATTCAAAGTTCTCGGTCGGGCCAAGATTTCCACATAACATGCGAGAGGTATTGGAAACCACGAAGGACGTCACGACCTGGTGTCATCAACCGGCGCAGATCATCTGGTTCAAGAAATGTGGTTGTCCTTTTAAAATTAAGGGGTATTACACAACTACGGGTGTTTCTTGCAAGTGGGTAACGGATGGCATAACCATGATCTCGCAGAGTGGGCAGAGGGTCATTTTGTGGGAAAACGCCTGACTGAGGCGGAGGAGATTATGATCGACCAGAGAACCAGAGTCGGTGTGCCCCCCTGTGCAATTTATTCCGAGCTCACAACAATCAACCCAGAAACGTCAGCAACAAGGAAAGACATATACAACCGGATACAAAAAACAAAACTAGTAAATAGAGATGGTCGATCTATGGTGCAGACTCTGCTGAGTGAGCTAGACAAAAACAACTACTACTACGATTACACTACAGATCCAAGTAAGTCAACTCAGTATGTCTCAAATAACTTCAATCATTTAGGTTTCATATTAATTTGATAGATAACATGATTATATTTCACAATTTAGGGGATCAAACACGACTTGGGTCCATCTTCTTTGCACACCCTACATCTAGATTACTGCTCCATGTGTTCCCGTATGTCATAGGCATTGATGCTACCTATAAAACAAACATAGCAAAAATGCCTTTGGTTCAGTTCATCGGGATGACGAGTATAGGCAAAAACTTCAGCATTGCCTTCGCCTTTCTTGTATCAGAATCAACAGACATGTATGTGTGGGCACTTCAACAATTAAGGGACCTCCTCGGGCGGACTACAACCTCTACATTTATCACCGACAGATGTCTGGCCCTGATGAATGCCTTAGAAGAGGTATTTCCTGAATCTCATCATCTACTATGTCGGTGGCACATAAGTAGGAACGTTCAGGGGAAAGCCGAGACTTATATGGGTGATAGAGGAAGGGCGGCGGCTGCAGTCCGAATGTGGACTTCGGTTGTCTACTCGAGCACAGAGCAGGACTACAACGAGAGGTACGCACATTTCAAGAATACATACCAAAGCTACCCACGTTTCATTACGTATGTTGCATCAGTCTGGGAGAAATACAAGGAAAAATTTGTGGAGGCTTGGGTCAAGAATGTGTTGCACTTCGGCAACACAACGACAAATAGGTAAAATTGTTAATCTTGTAATGTTTAAGATAATACAGTGATTGTTATAGATCTATAAAACTTACTTAAACATTTGATAGGGTGGAGAGCGCACATTCTTCTCTAAAGGCGAGATTAAGGAGTGCTAGACACACTTTGGATGTAATCTTTCCAAAGATTAACGATCATGTGAATACAAGCATCCGGGAGTTAAAAAAGGATTTTGAGGCAGCCAGGACAAAACACAGAAGAGAGCACATGAGGGTTCCAATCGCTGACCTGATCGGGAAGGTTAGTACCCTTTGCTTAGATGAGCTAGTCAAGGAGCTTGGAAGGGCGAATTATGTGCAAATGGACAGCTCAATCTGTGGATGTGACAAGGTAACCTCTCATGGATTACCTTGCGCTTGTAAATTAAACTACATGCTGGATAGTGGTATACTATGCTCGAAGAGGGATATACATCGTTTCTGGTATACCCTAAGCTGGGAGAAACATGAATCGACAATTGATATGGTATCCTACATGGAGGAAGAACAATAGATGGCGAGACATAGCTTTGAGGTAGCACAGTCAGATGATCCTACTCTGATGCGAAATGTTACAGTCAATCCAAAACTTCCTTCACCCAGATATGGTGTGCCAATTAGGAGAGCCATTGGAACAGGTTGGGATTGGCAGACCTACCGGGCCCTCAAGACCAAACCGACGGGAACCTTCGTCTTGGGAGCGTAACCGACCAAGGGCAGGCCAGTCAGAAGGAGCGCCATCAAATAGAAGATCACGTAATAGAGGATCATCAAATCCGAGTCGATTCCAGCCCCTGACAACTTCCCATACTACCAGAATTTCAACCCCAACCTATATCAATATATGACTGGGTATATTGATGTTCGTGGAGATGGGAATTGTGGTTTCAGGGTCATTGCTGACTACCTATATTCAAACGAAGAGAGGTGGAAAGATGTCCGTGTAGCATTGTACAATCACATGAAGAATCAAGCACCGGCGAATGGACTATACAAGGCCATTTTTAACGAAGGACCGTACAACGGCATGTTAAGAGCGCTTCATTGGAATTCAGGAGAGCCAGCACCTCCACATAAATGGATGCACACGGAAATGGGGTTGGCGATCGCGACAAGGTACACTTCGATAGTAGTTTTCTACTCTACTGTCTATGGGGGTGCGGCAAGTGCCACATACCTTCCGCTCGATAATTATACCGATCGTGATAGCCCAAGAGGAGAGATCCACATAGGAATTTGCCCCCAGGGTCATTTCATAAGGTTCGGCATGGTTCATGACTCCCCACTCCCCCCTGTCTATCCGCAGTGGTTCGCTTATAGAGATCCAAACACTGTCGGACCTTGGATTCATCAATTACAATCTAGGTTAGATAGTTGGATCAACGTTGTACTTTAGTTTTTCTTTAACTTAGTTGTTGTAACTTAGTCTTTCTTTAACTTAGTTGTTGTAACTTAGTTGTTGTAACTTAGTTTTCTCTAAATTAGTTGTTGTAACTTAGTTTCTCTTTAACTTAGTTGTTGTTTTACTCATATTGACTTAAATTTGGTTATTCAATTGTCTATTATTTCAAAAAAAAGTGTCTCCCCGTAACATTCAAACTTATTCAACTAAGTTTGGTGAAAAAAAAATTTGTACTATTCGCAGTACAAATTAATTTTAAGTCAAATTAATAATATAAACACATAAAAATGTAATCTAAACACATAAAAATGTAATCCAACACTTTTTTTTACAAAAAAAAGGTTCCTGTATTGATTCGAACAAAAAAGTAACTAGTAAAATTCGCTACTAATCAACTACAAACTACTTCGGTAAATTTACTTTCAATATCATTTTTAAAAAAAAAAACACAGCGACACATATTACATGTGTACAACGCCAATATAAATTAAAAAAATTTTGTACTGCGGTGATTAGTAATTTTGTACTGCGAATAGCAACCCCCAATAATAAAACATATAATATACCTTGTGAATACTAAATGTAAGATTAATTCGTTAAATCTAAGTTAACTATAGTATAGTTATTCAGGATGAGAAGCTATTTAACATCTTATGACAAGTTTATTAGATGGTTGTAATTAAAAGTCATTCTGAGCTAAAGATGAGATAATTGAGTTTAGCAGTTCAATTAAGTTATAATAAAACGCGTCTACAACACTACGATTTCAATATACAAGATGTAGATCTTAATTAAGTTAAGGGAAAGACTTAATCATAATAGGTTATCTAGTAGATATTGTTTGAATACATAATCTTTACATTGTGAGATAGTAGTATAGTATTCTGAGATGAGTCCATCGTAGGTCATAATACAATGTTTATTCTAAATTAAGAATAAAGGTATTGAGCTTAAGATTATTATTGAAATTCTTAGATTTAATTATATAATATAAACACATTTGTGATATAGAGGTCTCAAAAGTCTTGAATGTGAAGATTGTGGTTAAGTATGAATAAAGTGGATAGGAGTGGACAATTAGCAAATGTTAATCGAATACATTCCTTGATCTTACCACCTTGGGCTATACAACGTTCTCAGATAACTCAAAGATTATACATAACATTTAAGTGAGGGCTTAAAAGACAATTGAGACTTTGGAATAAGAGTAAGGAGTTTATTTAAGCTTAACATAGGCTACAAGTGATTGATGATAGACTACCTTTAATATTCTTCAGAGTACTGTTGATTGTTTGCGCAAGTTGACTAGAACTACTACAGCGTTACCCAGGTACGATTTCTCGTACTCCGATATTTTTGCTGATTGACTTGTGGAATGTTTTGGAAAACGCTAACTGAGTTTAAGAGGAATTTCTAAAAGGAATTGGTTGTGTGACTAACTCAGCTTGTGTGACTAACTGAGCCTTGAATGTGAAACTCACTTGGGTATTGGTTCCCTCTATTTGGTTGTTCCATTAGACATTGACTGCTTAGGGTTTACGCTTCTGCACTCTGTAGGACTGAGTGTTTTGGTATTGCTCTGGGTAGTTAGTGATCTAGTGGGGATTTGGAAAAGGTCAACTTTGGTAAATTCTTCTTTTGACTCTGGATATCGTTTCATCCATGAGCTGGTTCTTGAGGTTTTGACGTGCGCGCGTCTTCAATGGTAACAGCAGGGGGCTGTATATCCCTCGCCCATAGGGGCATTTATATTTGACAGCAGGGAGCTGCATATCCCTCGTCCACCAAGACATTTTTAATCTGACAGCAGGGGGCTGTATATCCCTCGTCCATACGGACATTTATATTTGGCGGTGGGGGCCATCTCTCCCAATTGGTTTAATTCTACTGTTGAGTCATTGGTTCTTGGATCTATCTTATCATTCCTAGTCCTTTGTGACTATCTGAGTCTTTCTACTCCTAACGGGAATTGGGTTTAACTAAGGCATTGGATGTTCACTAACACATGGTGTGGTTTTGTTTCTCTAACTTTACCTTCCTATTATTTATCTTTATCCTTAACTTGTTATCTTTGGCTTGGTGATTTTAAAGTGCCTTGTTTCCCTGTTTTACTTTCAAGAGTTTAATTTCAAGTTATTGTTTATTTTGAAGAGTTATGTTTTAAAGATTGTTTTGGAGAATTGTACCAGTTCCATTCCAGGGAACTGACTCACCCCTCCCGGGGTGGGCTGCTTGGTTTCATCTTGCAGGTATTAATTGTTTATACAGGTGGCCACGAAGAGCATGAGTGATTGGGATGGGAATTAGGAGTTGTGGAGAGTTATTCTATTTTACTAGTTGTTATGTTTATGTTAAGTTTTCTCGAAGTTCAGACCGTAACTTAGTTAATTGTAATGGTTGTAATTGGTGAGGTTGGTACCGGGTGTTTGGAGCCCGATGGTTTGTAGCACCTTTAGTTTATTTTCCGCTGTTGTTTTATTATTATAAGGGTGTTACAATACTAGAGGACGCACCAGCACCTGTATTCTGTACTTGCTGATTCTATAGTGGTTGCTTCTGATAAGAGGAATTATACTGTTGTTGAGGTCTTTGGTTGTAATTGTTGTTACCGCCAGCTTGGTAACGATTCTGCTGCTGAGAATGGTAACCTGGGTTGCCTTGATTTCCGAAATAATTACCTGGTCTGTTACCAATATAATTTGCTGCCTCTTCTTGCGGTGGAACACACTGGCACATGTTAGAACCTCTACCACAATACTCACATTGAGGGAATGAATCAGTGATAGCCGATGCGTTTGATTTTGGGTTCATCAGTGTGCACATCTTCTCAAACTGCTTAGAAATGCTATCCATTTTAGCAGCTAAGAGGGTATTCGAGTCTACCTCATAAATTCCTGCATTCTTCTTTGGAAAGATCTCAGTGGCAGCTCTAGCACCTCCCCATTGGTTAGCTGAATTGGAAAGAGTTTCTAACAACTCCTTTATCCTGGTGATTGGAAGCTCCATAAGACTTCCTCCTGCACAGGTATCAACTAATAGACGGCTCTGGGGGTCTAGATCCTTATAAAATGATTGCAATACAACTTCTTCTCCCAGACCATGATGTGGCACTCTTCTTACAATTTCCTTGAATCGCTCCCAAGCTTCAGAAAGAGTTTCACCGCTATACTGTTTGAAGTTCGTGATCTCACCTCTCATTACCAGCATTCGGGATGGTGGAAAGTACTTTGCTAGGAACGCATTTGCTAGCTCGCTCCAGGAAGTAATACTGTTTGGAGATAGGGAGTTCAGCCACTCTACAGCCCTGTCCCTGAGTGAAAAAGGAAACAAGGTTAGCCTGGCTACCTCCTGAGAAGCTGGTGTTGAACATGCTCCAACCAATCGCATGAAGGATGTAAGATGAACATTTGGGTCTTCAGTAACTACTCCACTGAACTGTGGAGCATTCAGGACCATCGTGACATAATGGGTCTTGAATTGCCATTCTACCCCTTCCGGTAGTGCAGGGATTACTATTGGTGATGTGAGTCCCTCCACATTCGGACGAGTGTAGTCGTTCATCCTTCTTTCTCGGCTGATACCGTCCATAAGATACTCTTCTTCTGAAACAAAGGTATCACCTGGTGAGTCTTTGAAAAACACTTCTGGTTCAACTGAAGACTCCAGTACCAATCCCTGACGGCTTCTTCTTGTAAGTCGTTCTATCTCATGTTCCAGCTCAAATTCAGGATTTCCTTCAGAACGAGTTTTAACCATAAACCAAAATCAGATAACTGACATTAATGTAGTTGTAAAAGTAAACTCAATAGGGTAAAACCAAAATAAACTAGAACCAAAAATAAGAAACAAATTGCACAAAGCTAAGAAAATGAACAAAAGAAACTAAACTAAAATAAAACAAAACAAAAATAAACTAAAGAGCAAAAGCAAAACAAAATTAAATGAGATAACACCAATATAAAAATTAAACTAAGCAACTGTGCCTCCCCGGCAATGGCGCCAAAAACTTGTTGTGGTAAAACCTAACGGTGAATTGTTGTTGGGGGTTTAACCTAACGACAAGTGTACCGGTCGATTATAGCAAGTTTAAATCTCGGAGTATTCCCTGAGTATCGAACCAGAGGAGGCAATAGCTAGTTTAATTTCTACTTACACACAAAACAATAGTATAAAAACAACAGGAAATTGGGGGTTTTTGTATGTGATGGTAAATGTTGTAAAAGAGTTCAATAAACAATAAATAACAGGTAAATAATTGATTTGGTTTTTGTTCGATAAAAGACATTCCGGTTTACTACTTCTCTCTGGATTTGCAGTTTCTTCTCATAAGTGATTTCTACAGAATTATGAATAAAACCCTAGAATAAGGATAACTCGTATTCGGTCTCCCGTTCCACGAATTCTAATTAGCAAAGACCGAATCCTAACTCTCGTTATGAATTCACTGTGTACTAATTGCTTTAAGCATAGTCTAGATTAATGGTCAGCTAGTGGTTTAGAGGAATTACCATCTCTATACTAACTAGTTCTTTTCCTTATAGTCTATTGATAGCCGCAGTTCTCACTTATAAGCTAACAAACTGATAAACTCAATAATTGGTCAGATTAAAAAGTTTTAGGAATTCATGAGGAAAAAGAACTTTATTCTAAAGTACTGCAGAAAATCACAAAGGTTCAGAAATAATGACTCTAGAGATACATAGTAAACCGAAATGAAAGTGACTACTCAGCCATAGACATAATAACAGTGCTCAATATAAACAGCATAAGGATAGAGGGATTTAGCAGAAAAACTGATTTTAGAAGCCGTCGATGATTCTG
Organism: Limonium bicolor; assembly: GCA_023374045.1. NCBI lineage: Eukaryota > Viridiplantae > Streptophyta > Magnoliopsida > Caryophyllales > Plumbaginaceae > Limonium > Limonium bicolor. The sequence continues at coordinate 249,822,839 of CM041777.1, read as the reverse complement.
CAAATTCCAGTCTCGTCTGTGTCACATCCGGCTGTCTTGGGTCGGACGTAGATCCGGACGCCTTGTCCTGGCCCTGTCCGGATCCGGACGTTGATCCGGACGCGGCTAAATGAAGCCTCGCGAGCAGTTTTTGTCTGTGAGTGAGGGGGGAGATTTACGGATGAAGATTTATGAATGGGACGGAGGATTATTGTGGATGAACAGAAGATATGGAGGGAGAGGAGGATAGTGATGTTTAGACTCTGAGAGTCTGGTACGATTTGAATTGAAGCAGGAGCTGGGTTTATATAGGCTTAGAAGAAAAACATAGGTTAGTGGAAGTTTGGTGAGTTGGTAATTAATTGAGCATGGGCATGTATTAATTTAGGGCGTAGTATGGGCTAAACCGCCGCTCGGTTGATAATTACGCTGAAAGCCCGATTATCAGCGTGATGCGTTTTTATTTTTCATTTCACAGATCCGGACGTGAGACAGCGGTTTTGGATCTGAAACTCGGGTTGTGTCCGGATCGTTGTCCGGACCCGGACAAGACACAGAACTTTTGGAGCTGGATCTCGGGTCACGTCCGGCTTACGTCCGGATCCGGACATGAGACGTCCGGATTTGCGTCCGGCCAAGTTGACCCGGACGTGACCAATTTTTGTGTCTCTTCTCCTGATTTGTTCCCCGTTTGTTGCGTTGTAACCCTTATGATGTAAAGTCTTTATTTCTCTGGGTTTTTCCTGTATTTACATATAGAATGCATCAATTCATATCAAAACTTTATTCTTAGGAAAAACACAGAATAAGTGGGAAACATTGCTTAAATTGTAGCAGATTATCAGGTAATTAAGCCCTTAAAAGCCTATATGTTTCACACTTATCAACATGGTACAAGGACATGTATCTTATGCAAGTCCTTCAGCGCGAAGATTGTATGGCTAACTTCTGGAAAGAAAGATTCATTTCAGGATTGCCTACATTATTCGCACAAAGGATTATCACCAAACTCAAGCAAGAAGTTGGTCAAGAGACCATACCTTGGGAAACAATAGCCTATGGTCAACTTTTTGTCTTTGTCAAAAAGGAGGCCCTAAGCTTATGTCAAGATCTCAAAATGCAGTCCAAATATGGCAATGAAAAGGCCCAAGCACGCAAGGAAATGGGCTCTTTTTGCAAGATGTTTGGAATAGAGAAAATTACTCCTCCACCCAAGAAACAAATAACCCACAAGCGTTTCTCTTCCAGATCCAAACAACCCTATCGATCCAAACCACAATATCATAAGCCATATAGACCTTATCGCCAAAGATATAAGTCAAACCCTAGAACTACCAAGTTTGCTTCCAAGAATACGACTCAGATCACATGTTAGAAATGTGGTCGCCAGGGTCACAAAGCAGATCAATGTCGTGTTAAGCAGAAGATTAATGAGATCTTCGCAGACGACAAAGATCTACAGGAAAAGCTCTCCAAGCTTTTGCTACAAGATAATCCCAGTTCTCCAGAAGATGAGAATTACATTCACCAGATAGATCATGATGCTTCCAGTTCCAGTTATGAATCTACATATGACTCTTCTGGATCTATCAATGTCATAACCAATGACATAGATTCGGTAGAACTTCTGTATGAACTCATAAACAAGATTTCCAATCCAGATGAGAAAATGCAATATCTGTAACAATTAGCCAAATTGCTTGCCTCACAGGATTCGAGAAAGGCACTCCCTGAACCATTTAGTATCTCCAAAACCCTCGACAAGTACCCAATAGCATCAAGTAGTAACCTGTTTGGAAAGGTTCCAACTCAGGAGTTACAAAAGGACATTAAGATCCTCAAACAAGAAATTCAGGCGCTCAAGGCCGAACTCCAACAGATCAAATTCGATGGATTAAGTGCGCAGGCTCGAATTTCTCTTTTAGAAGCATCAAAGGCTTCCACATCTGAGGATAATAATCCTCAAGAGCATAAATTACCATCGGAATTGGGTATAATTTCCATAACATCCCAAATCCATCATCTAGAAACTAGAGCCGTTAATATCATTGAAAGATTTCTCTTCCATAAATGGTATTCCTATATAACGCTTGTAGTCGAAGGAACCGACTTCAGGCTAACAATGGTCACTGTTATTGATTCAGGAGCAGACCAAAACTGTATCCGAGAAGGATTAGTTCCTCACCATTATTGTTCTCCTACTCGAGAACAATTAGTAGGTGCAGGAAACGATCCACTCAAAATCATTGCCAAAACATCCAAACTTTCTGTCCAAAACAAGAATCTCCTTGTCAAACTACAATTTGTAGTTATCAAGAATATTAGCCAAGACATTATCCTTGGCTCTCCTTTATTATCCAGTTGTATCCCTTTTTTGTTGATCATAAGGGATTACATGTCAAGATCAATAGAGAGAAGTATTCCTTTCTCTTTATCGAGCCCATAATTCAGAAAGAACTTAATGTTCTTCAACCCAATACTCTTTACCAGCAGATCAATTCAATTACCAGAAAAGAAAGCCAGCTTCAGTTTTCAAAAAACTAACTCTCTCATATTCGGACAGCTGAGAGACTTCAAGATCCTCAAACTCAAAAGGATATTTCCCGAATGGAAAATCCTTTGAAGATGTTTGCGCAGATCTACCCAATGCGTTTTGGAGTAGAATGCGCCATATCGTTCACCTTCCTTATGAAAAGGATTTCGATAAACGCAATATTCCAACAAAGGCTCGACCTATTCAAATGAATAGCAAGCATTTAGATATTTGTAAAAAGGAAATTCAAACCCTATTAGAGAAAGGTTTGATTTGACCATCCAAATCACCATAGAGTTGCAGTGCATTCTACATCATGAATGCCGCAGAAAAGGAGCATGGAGTTCCACGACTCGTTATAAACTACAAACCATTAAATAAGGTTCTTCAATGGATTAGATATCCAATCCCTAACAAATGAGATCTGTTAGGCCGCCTTTACAAGGCCAAGATTTTCTTCAAATTTGACATGAAGTCTGGATTCTGGCAAATTCAGATTCTGAATCAGATCGATACAAGACTGCATTTGTTGTCCCATTTGGTCATTACGAATGGAACGTAATGCCATTTGGCCTTAAAAATGCTCCATCACAATTCCAGAATGTCATGAATAACATTCTCACACCGTGTTCGACTTTATCATGGTTTATATTGATGATGTCTTAGTCTTTTCAGATTCCATAGAACAACACTTCAAGCATCTCAAGACATTCCATTCGGTCATCAAGACTAATGGTCTAGTTGTTTCCAAACCCAAGATGAAGTTGTTTCAAGTTAACATATGTTTCCTTGGACACAACATCTATCAAAACACCATTACTCACATCCAAAGAATTTTGGAATTTGTTTCCGAATTTCCAGACGAAATCAAAGAAAAAAATCAGTTACAAAGGTTTTTAAGATGTCTTAATTATCTTTCAGACTTCTTTCTTAGGCTTCGTCAACATTACAACCTTCTTTATTCCAAATTACAAAAGAATCCTTCACCATGGACTCCAGAGCACACCAAGGTTGTGCAATCCCTAAAAAGATATACCTATTCCTTACCATGCCTTACAATTCCGCATCCCCAGGCCTTTCTGATCGTCGAAACTGACGCATCCAACATTGGCTATGGAGGGATTCTAAAACAAAGACCTCAAGGTCAGGCCAAAGAACAGTTAGTTCGATTCCATTCTGGTATATAGATCGGACCACAAATTAATTATTCTACTATCAAAAAAGAAATTCTTTCCATAGTTCTATGCATTTCAAAATTTCAGGATGATTTATACAATAAGACTTTTTACTCCGCATCGATTGCAAATCCGCAAAAGATGTTTTACAAAAGGATGTTAAAATTTGGTATCAAAACAAATCTTTGCCAGATGGTAAGCTATCCTTTCTGTTTTTGATTTTCAAATCGAATTCATCAAAGGAGAGAATAACTCCTTACCAGATTTTCTTTCTCGCGAATTTTTACAAGGAAGAAATAACAAGATTATCAAGATTAATCAAAATCTTTCTTCTCAGGAAAATGAGTGATAAGAGCAAAGGAAAATAAGTCAAAAGAGAGAAATCTCACATCACAAGATTACCAGATGGCTACACAATCTCATCCTTCCTACAAGAATATTCAAGTTGTCAATTCTCAAAATATTACCACGTCAAATCCATACACTCCTCTTTGTCGAGATTTTCCGCTGCCTCATTCCTACAGGCTGCACAAACTCCCACCAAAACTCCAACCATATCCAGCTCGTCCAAACAAGCTATTGCAAACACATACCATATCAAACCTATCCAAGAATACATTACCCTCACAAGATACACAGAACAACCACAACAGGCAATCGCCGACAATATCGCCAAACGAATTCCCCCCCTGGAATCTACTGGCACACGGACAATATTACCAAAACCCTCAAGTTCAATGAGCTTATACTCATCGACACAAAATCCATCAACCTTACCCATAGCTCCAATCCAAATTCAACCCAAACGGACTACTCAAAGTGTTTTATCAAGAGAGTAATTTCTGCAAAGGAATGGGACCTATTCATCAACCCCGTTCTTTCTCAATAACACACATACCCCAGACCTTCACATACGCTGATTACTAGAATGCTTGGTACAATTCCTTCTCCTTAGACCAGCGCAACACTCATGGTTCATCAATTTCCATGAGCATTGCGACAAGGAATTCCCAATATGGTTTTACCATTAGTGGAGATACTTTGGGGGATGCTCATACATCTTTCCCAAAGAAGTTCACCCAAACTATGCATATTGGCTTCAACATTCCTCGGGCCAACAATATACAAAGGAATTACAATTTTTTGCAATTTTTTGCATTCCTTGGATATTTTGCTGGACTTTCAGCATCCAGCAATATCTTCCAAGCCCATATCCATATTGTTTAATCTGAGATTTTTGGGTTAAATGATGGCCAAAATACTGGGACAAGATTTGTTCCTACCAGAACGTCAAGGCCTATACCACTACTGGCAAAAAGGCCATAACCTATAAGGATTTCCAGACCACAAAGAAAGCTCTACCGATCCCATCAAAACCATTAGCCCTACCGGGCCCAAATACACATCAAAGCCCAACACCTTTAGCCATATGCCCTGCACCACAGACACAAACCCCTAAATCACCACAACATCAACCCTTGTTCCAAAAGTTTCTAGACCAAAATCCAGAATTACAACTACAATATTCCCAATATATTACCAACCAATAGCCCAATGTTCCCGTATGGGCCGATGACCATGACGATCCATCATCTGAAGGATCCACCTCCTATGATCCAATGGGAGGACCTCTAGCACAAGATCCATACGAGGATTACATATATATAAAAATAAATAAATATATTATTTAACAATGTAGTATTTGCAAGTATTTACCATGGCTTCATCGACTCAACAATGACAACAACTTCCAAAATGGCAAAAGGCATTTGCCAAACTTAAGACCAACATCCAAAAACAAAATCCAAACACCACCTTACTTCACAAAATACTCAAACACAATATGTCCAAAGCAACATCTCAACACATCCCAATTGAATTCAAGTTTCTTCCAAAAGCCCCCAAACAAGGACCCCAATGGGTTTACAGAGATCACACCACACAAAAATCAAACCCACCGCTTATCCATTATGAGCCATATGACGGTAGACGAAATCAAACATTTCTCTGCGTCAACCCATATGACCATCTATACTACTCAATCGACCGCCCTATATATCACAAGTTACATGTTTGGTGTCCCTTGAAACATCTACAACAACGCCTTCTCGTCGTCGGCGGAAAGGAACCACCAGAATTCAACACTAGAGAACAAATCATGCAGCAAATAGTTGAGTATCGTACTCGATCTTACCTCATAAATATTATTGATCCAGAGACACAATCACCCGCCAAGTAGACTATGAATGGTACCAAAGAAAAATTGAAGTTGATCTAGGGGTGCAAGAATTAATCTACAACATTCATTATGGACTCCACATCGAAGAAGACCGGGATCGGTTTGTAGATTTCGATAGCTACCAATGAAGCAGACTCAAGAACTTTCAAAATAATTTCAAAATAGCACTGTAGCTACAGTGAATAGTGACTTTTTTATTGTAGCACTTTACTACTCGGTACGTGTAGCCGACAAAATTTACTATTGGCCCTTTCGGCCACAGTTACTCAAGATTAGACTGTAGCTCACATCTCTTTTTCTGTACGGTCAAGAGAGCTCCTCTTCTATAAAAGGAGACTTGACATTGAAGTGAAGGGCAGAGGCAGTTTCAAATGTGAAAACGCTCTCACTCTCTCTCTCTCATTACTCTCTCAAATCTTAGTCTAATTTGTATCAATATATCAATCCAAGATTAACTCTTAAGTGAGTTCCCAATATCCAATATCTTATGATTTATGTTGTATTAATGTCATTTACATTATCGTTTATTTATATTAGTCTTTAATTTCCGCACTTTCAAAATTCTTCAATTTCTGTTCTTTACTTTCTTTATTTGTTATTTTCGATTCCTTCTTTCATATCTTCAACGATCCTGCTCCCTTCTGTGGCATATATAATATCTCAATTACGATGTAAACATTATGAAACTATGAGTACATTTATATCAACTCTTAACTTTTTTATATACCACATTTTTAAGCCTATAGTTAATTAAGTATTACCTTGAAAATGGGAATTTTGAGGGACTTCTTTTTTATTTTAATCGGGTGCCAAAATATTTTAGGTAATAAAATAATTGTTTACCTTGGATGAAAATGTTACAGTCGATAAAGATATTTATAAAAGGCAAGAGCTCTTGTTCCAGACGAAAAATTCTGAGAAGGTCAAGAAATTGGAGTCGAAGAAGAAAAAAGCGTGACATAATTACACGAGCGAGAAGAGAGAGGGGACATAGATAAACCCGAGAGGGAAAGAGGAAGATAGGAGAGAGAAGACAGTAAGGAGCATATATTAATCAGCTGCGATCGAGGGTTACGGAAAATCTAATTCCCTCTTCTTCCAGTCAGAACAAGAAGCGCCAGAAATCAGCAAGCAGAACTGAGAAGTTCGAATGCACTAGCAGAGGCAAGAGAGAACTGAAAGATTGAAGCTTTATCGCGGAAACAGAGCGAGGGGGGGAGGGCGAGGGAGAGAGAGTTCGACAATTTCGTCTAGTCTGTTTTGGAGCAACTCGCTGGTTTAGATTATGGTCAGCTACCAATACGTCTTCGGTGAATTTCGTCTTGTTCCTCTGGCTTTTGTCTTCTACGTTGTTCTGTAAAGCTCAATCTTTTAAGTGAGAATTTAAAATTACGACCGTTGATCTCATTCGTTTCGCTCCCCCTTGCGATCACAGAGTACGGCTTCTGAATTGAGCAATTCCCAGTCATTCAATCGCGAAGTACAATGAGGAACTTTGAAGGGTGCAATTACGCGCTTTGCAAATGTGACCGTTTGAAACCGGGAAAGAAAGTTTAGGCTTCCTATTAGTCAGCTTTCGTGATTCGAGGAACCTGGGTTCTAATCTCGTTTCAGGTTTTTGTCTGAAGCTATGCGCTTCTTGGTTGGATGAGTTTGGCGGTGTAGATCTTCAGCTCAGCGGTGCAAGTTTTTCGTCCTCTCCGATTTAGGGTTTTGGGTGTTGCTTAGTATCAGATTTCAGTTTATGTTGCCGTTGTTTGAGCATCTTTACTTTTGACCAATAGCGGGCAAATGCTTCCATAGTAGATAAGTGATTTGATCGAGCAGAACATTCGTCCACGGTTGTTTTTGGTTTTGGAGTGCTTTTATGTGTCAAGTGATAATGGTACCAGAAAAGGGTTCTCGAGTTGATACTTCAGAGCTAAAAGCGATGATGTTGAATAAGATTGGGGCCGAGAGGTTTAAACGGTACTTTTACTGCTTGAACAGGTTCATCAACCAGAAGATGAGTAAGAGGGATTTTGATAGATCATGTATTAGGATACTTGGCAGGGACACCCTACCTTTGCACAATCAGATTATAAAGTCTATCCTGAAGAATGCTTGTAATGCAAAGGTCCCTCCACAAATCCCTCAGTTGGGTCCTACAAATCCTTCTATTGCCGCTGGGAGAAGCTCAAACGTCAGAGATGATGGTCATGGCCCTAGCAGTTTTCATATTCAAAATCAAGCTCCTGCAATCAGATCCAATGGAGTTGCTTTGCCTGTGTCGCCAAGAAAGGTCCGCTCTAGTATTCGTGACAAAATGATCAAAGACAGACCAAGCCCTCTTGGTCCTAATGGTAAGACAGATTCAGCGTCCCACCACTCTACAGCTACAGAAGACAGTGGTGGTGCGAAGACTGTAGAAAATGGGCACTTCATTCCGTCTGATTGTCAGAGGTCCATACCATACACACAAGGCCTTGTGGAGCAGCCTGACACTGTCATGAAACTGAGGATACAGAAATCCTCGGATATTCCTGGGGCTATTCTTTTCAAGGATAAAGCTACTGCAGCTATTGCTGTGGAAGATGGGGAAGAGGTAGAACAAGCCACTAACCTAAACTCGTCCAAGAATCCTCTACTTGCTCCTCTTGGAATCCCGTTTTGTTCAGCCAGCATTGGTGGTGCCCGAAAGTCGACTCCAGTAGCTATTGCTCATAATTTTTCTAGCTGCTTGGATAGTGGTTACTTGCCTGATACATTGACACTAAGTAGACGGATGGAGCAGATTGCTGCATCTCAGGGTCTTCATGGTGGTGTTACCATGGAATGTACCAAGTACATGAACAATATGTTAGATGTTTACTTGATGCGTTTAATTAAATCTTGTGTTGATATGGTTGGAGAAAACCCCTCAAGGGAATCTATGAAGCATGCTACTCCAAGGCATCAGATCCAAGATAGCCAGATCAACGGTCTTTGGCCAAGCAACCATTTACGTGTGCCAAGTGGTGGTGCTGGTCTAATGGAAAGGCAGAGAAGTACAGCCAACCAGTCAGTGTCGTTGCTTGACTTCAAAGTTGCAATGGAGCTAAGTCCTGGACAACTAGGAGAAAATTGGCCATTGTTGATGGAGAAAATCTCTATGCAAATATTTGAGGAATGAGAAAGTTTGGATAACTTGTGGAGGTAGTTGCTTGTAGAATTACAGCCTTGACATTCTGGACCTTGAAGGGATAGGGCCACCACCGCTGTATGGTGCTTCACATGCTGCATTTTTCTCTTCAATCCTTCATCAAATTCATACGACTTCCCATGTGATCAGCTCCAGTATTTGCTAGCTGGAATAACAGGTTAAACTGCTACCTGTGTTGTGCTTCAGAAGATGAAATCAGCTGTGCTGTGCAATTAATTCATAAATGATCATCTTTGGGGGGTGAGGGTGGTTCAAAATGGAACGCCATATCCTCGTTCCTCTGTTGTATGAAAGAATTCTTGTTGGCCGTCTCTGCCATCAAATTGTGTAATTTACTTCTAAGTAGAGGAATTGTGGGAAAAGTTTTGCCGGGATACTGTTGATGTAGCTTGGTAAAAAGGCAAGTTCATAAAATATAGAGCTAAATTCTTTATCTTCCCCCCGTGTTTTATACTAACTAGATTTTAATATGAATAAAAAATACTTCATGTACTTTGACTCTGCTGTTCATCAATTTTTCTGGAAGTGAGTAAAGTTTTTGTTGTCTTCTGGTTCCCCTGAAAATTTCATCCTTATCAAGAGTGTATTAATGTAGTTTACATTGAACTCAGTTTCCATAAATTATTAGATGAAAATCTCTCTCAGATTACTCCATTGGGTTATGGTAATTCGTTTCAATCTACATGTGCTATAACACTTCTTCATGGTATATCTCTGCTCCTTGTAACTTCTTGATCTTCTGTCATTCATTGTCTGGTCTTTGTTTTAAGTGCTCAAATATATGTGATGACTTTTTTTGATTGACCTGTCTGGTTGAGGACATTCAGTATGCAAATTAGTAGCAGAATACTCCAAGTTGAGGCTAATATTGTCTATATTTGTCTCGTTTTGGTTGAAGAAACATCTACTTTCACAAGTTACCTATATTGACTCGTGAAAATAGATTGGGTAACTAGTGATTAGCTTGCATTTATCTGTCTGTCACAGTGTGAACTATCAAAGTTTACATTGACTGGAGCATCTTATATTTAATTTGCAATTCTAAATAAGGCAGGGAGCAGATAGCTAATATACCAGATTATATCCGAGATCAAGCTGATCAGTGTTTGATGTGTCACGTGGGAAACGAAAGTGAAGGGTACGGTCTGTGCTGTCTATCGTGTTGTTTGGCTAACTTGGAAAGTGAGAAATCAAAATCTATGTGAAAGGAAAACTGCTGTGTTTTACAGCCCAGTATGGATGATGAAATCCATACATGGAACTGGACAAAAGCTTGGTGGAAGGGTCTTTTGGGTTCAGGCAATGCAGGGACGGAGCCAGAAATAAAAGTTAAGGGGGGCGAAGACAGAATTATAAAAAGTTAGGGGGGTCTTTTATTAAATTTTTCTAAAAAAAAAAATTTACACTATAATTTTGTGTAATTTAACAAAGTTAGGGGGTGTTTTGCTCCCTCCAGACCACCCCTGTCTCCGCCCCTGAGGCAAGGCAAGTGCCTTAAGGGGTGCAAAGAAAATCGGTGAGCTGCTGTATGCAGTCTTTGCATGTCCTGTGGTTTGTAATGTGTGGATTGGAAACAGCTATGTTGGTGCCAGGAATGAGAAACTGATTCATCTCGCTGCCACTTTGAAATCTGACGGGAAGCTTGCTGGCATATTGAGTACTTTATAATCTGGAATTTTTTTTGTTTATTGGCAATGTTTTGTACTGTGTTCTGACTTTGCGTCTGTGGTTAGCAGCCTCTTTTGTTGCATTGGCTGGAGAACATTATTTGTTGATTTCTTTTGGCTTTGGCCCTATTTATCAGAAGAAAATAAAATGCACATTGAAGATGTATGGTTGAATTATTGGTTAGGCTTTTGATGGAATAATCTTTGTATGTTGTGTTCGCTGTGTTATGGGTGACACTGAACATGATTAGATAGTGGATAGCCAATTTACCTGAGAGGGATATAGACTAGAAGGTTTGGAAAGAAGAAATAAGGGGAAAATTGGGTTAAAAAGCTATCCCATTGTTTCAAGTATCCACAAAACCCAAACTTAGAACATATTTGCTGTGAGTACGTTTTATAAACAGGTATTTTTGGTAGATGAAGACGTTACTGGAAAAGAGTATCTACTACAGCCTAATTTCAGAGTGTTGAGATCCACTTGCAGTGTGTGCTCTTCATAAACTTTCAGATGCCCTTTCTGGTATTGATTTTCTTCAATCATTGATGATTCTTTTTAGCAGGCTGCGCAACAGTTTATCCAACTTTCTAGAAGGTTTTTTTTTTTTTTTTCAATTGTAGCTCACTGGGTTCTGTTGTTCCTCAGTTCTTTTCTATACTGAATCATTACCTGACACCCCCCACCCCCCACCCATGATTCATGTTATCTTCCTGCTTACTGGACTCTTAAAAATTCTTAAACCCTTTGGGACTTGAGGTTACTCTGGTTTTGATCTTAAGATGCGAAAGATCTCAATAAAGAAATTACAGTGTTTCAGTAAATCTAGCGTTGAGCTCTAGTTAATATGAGCTGGTCCTGGTTTTCATTGTTGTTGAAGATACAATTAATGAACTCAATCGTTTCATTTGCCTCTCAGTATGTTAGTCAAACATGTTAGGATGTTAGAGTACCCGTTTATTCTCTATTTATGAGGTTAAGTGAAAATTTGCCTTGTCAGGCTAGGGATCAGTTTCTTAGCTGGATATGTGCACTGATGTTTCCTTATATAATTCATATTGAATGTGTATTTTTTTTTTCTGCTAGTTTGCATATATTTAGCATTTACTCTGATAATTTGTTTTTTTTTTCAGGTTCTCCTGAGAACATAGTGACTTGGTTGCTGGTCCGGTGGTGCATGCAGTAGTAGCAGATATAGCATTCTGTAGCTCTTAATGACTTGGTGCTCTGATAATATGCCCTGGCTCGATTCAAAGAATGTAGTCAATCTGCTGAGGCTACTCATATTGTCCATGGAAGGTGTTTAGATGCCTGACGCTTTTTGTAAAATTAGCTTAATATGGCCTGAAAAAGAGAGTAACCCAGAAGGTAGAGCGAAGTTCTCCTTGGTTCCAGCGTGGTGGTGTACCAGAGAATCAGCAGCAGGAGAAGACTGTTCATGAACCAAACCCTATTTTTTCCAGTATGCCTGAGCTGTCACAGTGCGGGCTGGAGATGGAGTGTGGATGATTGGAGCTGCATGCTGCAAGTGGTAGGGATGAAAAGTAGTCACACCAGCATAGCAGTTCGACGATATAGGATCATCTGGGTCAAAGCCATGTACCAGGAATGGGGTGTGGAGTTTTGACCGCCATGGGATTGAGCGTTCAAGGTCAAGGTGGGGTGTTGGAATCGAGATATGGCGGTTGCAATGCTTGAAGTCTGTAGTTGCTGAAAATCCCTATGCGGCGCAGCACCCTGTTGACATGGAGTTAATGTTGGAAGCAGTGGATGGATGAACAGGTGTTTCCAGTGCTGGCCGTCTTGGGGTTGGGATAACAGCGAGTGGGCCAATTCCACTTGGGATGTTTAGAGTTGTGGCTCTTGGCGGATGGCAGTTTGGCGTCTGGGGCAGTCGCGTATCCTCTGATGATTCAGGCAGACGTGCATGACGTGGGGGTACAGAACAAGATGCTATGGTTTATGTCCAGTTGGATGAAGAGCAAGAGCCTGATGAGGAGTACAGTTGAACCTGTTCGAAGAATACAAATACCCTTGGGCTTTTAAGCCTACTTGGACCTCCAAAGTTAAAGTCAAGAGAGAGGAGTTTTGAAGAAGAACGGCAAAATTGAAGCTAGAATCGAAGCTGAAGTAGAAAAAGAAGCACATTTGGATTTGGCTGAGGAGATGAGTTTCAAAGTTTCAATGAGAAAAAGTCATTGGCTAGCCACAAGAAGTCTTATTTGGATGTAAGAAAATCTTTTATAGAAAGATAAAAGAATAGCGTAGATTTCAAATCTGAGGGGCAGCTGAGAAAGATAGCACCTATCCGACAAGTGAAGAATACAATACAAGTCTTGATGAAAGGAAAAGGAGAAGAATTGTTGGTAAAATTTAGATCGATTGGATTTAAGATGATTTCTAGTGTGGTTTCTAGTAAGATTGGTTGTTTGTAAGATTGTTATGCGTGGCTGTGCTTCTTCGTAAGATTGGTTCTTTGTAAGATTGTTATGTCTTGGCTTTGGAACAGCGGTAAGATAGGTAAGCTAGGCAAGATAGGTTTGTTTGATAAGGAAAAATTAGACTGTCTATCCGTGAGATAATTGGATATTACATGGATTAAAATATTACACCGTTAATCCAGAAGCTATTGAGAAATTACTCACCATGAGTTTTGAAAAATTACACTTCTCACTCATGTATTTATTATAATGAAGTAAAACCAAAGATTTATGGAATTATTATATTAATGAAGCATTTTGACAGTATAGAACAATAAAAAATCTCAATTTTATATTATACTGGATTATAGTTAAGAAATGAAGAGGAATCACTTAAAATCACGTTTTATCATTAGTTTTATCTCTTTCTTTTTTTAAAAAAAAAAGTACCATGTGCAGCACCAACAACAAAACAAGCCCCCATTTTCAAACATTGATTCAAATTTACGTACATCCACCATCTTTCTGCACACCAACCACCTTGCTCATAAAGGGCACCTTTCCTTCCCTTCTTCCTTGGATGCCCTTGAATCATTTTCCATGAACTCCTACTTTCATTTGTCAATTATCAGCTTGTGTAAAAAGAGTGCCAAGGCTATCGACGATTAGTAGGGTTGCTGAAACCGATGTGAACCGTACCTGTTTTCAGGTCAAACGTACCGGTTGTTACAGTATGGTTAATTGAACCGTATAAATTAACCGGTTTTAGTAACAACATTGAATTAATAGAACGGTTAATCTCTTAGTTAACTGATTATAAACAATGAAAATTTTCAAATATTAATGGTCATCTTATATACTCCCTCTGTCCCACATGTAGTGTCCACTTACAATTTTTTCCTTGTCCCAAAACAATGTCTCATATAGCGTATAAACTCTCTACCTCCTCTCTACTTTTTCTCATCTTCTTAATATGCGTGCAAAAGTAAATTGGACACTGGACGTGAGACGGAGGGAGTAATAATTAATATCAGTTATTGATGGAATATACATATTATTATATTTTTTTGTTACGTGTTAGATTTGTTATTCATGATATAGGTGAATGATTATTGTTGTATTATAAATATTAATGGTATGGGCCTTGTTAATAAATTAATATACATCCACAAGATAAACCGAACCGAATTAAAATTTCACCAGTCTAAACGGAATGATAATAAAATTTGATTTTAGAAAACTGAATTAAACGAAAAACTGAATCCGATTAACCAATATAATGGAATGTAATGAAATTGAATAAGACGGTTAACCTACATGGACAGCCCATCAATGGCTAAATACTCCACGTTTAACACCAAATCGTGAGAATTCAGCCTAAAAGAAATTACCCTCCAACCATATGCTTCTTCCCACGTTTCAAACCAATTTTAAATACAAAAATCAAACAGCTTATGGTAATTGATCCAACCTTGAGACCAACTAATACTTTGTTTGGATAAAGATAAAGAAAAGAATAACCAAACAAAAATATCATTGTAGACAAGTTCGTTTGTCATAAGCTGGTTTCCAAAAGTCATTCACCAAATGTCGGGCAATGGATTTGATGATGTACACGCAGCACTAACTTAAAGAATTATGCTTGAACCTGAACCCAAATCGGAACAGAAAGTAAGCGAGCATCCAAGAAAAAAAAGGAAGGTTGACTACCAAGAGTAAATGACAAGTTCAGCATTTTCTTTCCCAACCTTGCAAGGAGTCTAGGTAGCCCCCTACTTTATTACCTACTGATAACGCATGTACCACGTATACCAAAACCAAACAAGATCGGAAAAAAAGGAGTTCATCGAAAAGCTGTGCAACCCATCTGTACATATTCGTTATCGAACATCTTTCAATGTCTCAAAAGAGGGCAAAAACAATGGCGGTACTGCTAGTCATGTTGATGATGTTGATGGTTGTGCAGAGGCCTTGCATATAGGGCACCAGTTCTTCAGCTTCAACCATTTGGTAATACAATCCACATGGTACCTATGCTCACATCCCAGCTTACCCAATTCATCCCCATAAGTATATTCCTCCTGCAACAACACCTCTTCACATCAGTAAGTTGAAAACAAAAAACATTAAGGTCCGCATCATGGTGATCAGAAGTTAAACACAAACTTCACCTGGCAAATGCAGCATTTGATCTCATCAGCATGTTCAGCAACAACAGCCCTTTTATGAGATTCCTCAGCACCTGTAGATGATGATCCATGGAAGATGCTTCTCTTGAGGCATTGCTCTAATGCTTCCTCAGTTAATGCCGTGCTCACAGTACCCATCCTTTCCTCCAGGGCCAATAACTCCTGAAATAATAAAGGATATAAAATTTACATCGGAGTATAGACTTCAAAGAGAAAATTGAAGGATATGACCCCAGAACAATAATTTCAGACATGATTGAGTTCAATAGCAGACAGAACAGAGCACGATATACAAACCTCATATGTCATGTTATCAATGTCCAGTCTCATGTCCCTGTGTCGATCATGGAAGGAGAGACCACCCAGGTAAATATTCGACTCCAGAAAAATCATGTGCTGCTGAATCACAATACAGTTTATAAGTATGAAAACTTCATCAGCTATTATGGATACTAATGATGACTTAATACCTCATATGTAAGATGTCCAGCATGCTCAATTCTGTCCAAAGTTAACAGCATCTGCTTAAAAACAAAAAAGAGTAAATATAAAAGCCTCGGATATTCTCCGAACTCAAAATGGAAAAATTTAGAGCAACCGCAAATAAAGAAAGCCAGCAGCATCTCCAAACTCAATAAAAAGAACTTAGAGCAACGGCTGCGAAGGAAAGCGCTACCTCTGCAATTCCATCTAGATTGTATGTTCTAAAATTCTCCCTAGTTGTAGGTGAAGGGCCAAATGCAACTTCAGAGGATGGGGAACTCCTACTGTTGCTGTGCAGGCTCTCACTGCTACTACCAGGTCGAGTAGAAGTATTTGTTCTACAGGAAGAAGATTGGGAACGGAAACAATACCCTGAGAAATGAGCATCTGCACTGCGGGGTGTACCAAGCTGTGTTGATGAAGGACGTGAGATGGAAGCATCAGAGCGTTGGGACTTGTTTTTGTTCTCTTGTGCATTCAACATAGACCTAACAGTTACCCCCTGATCACTAGATGAACTAATGCCTCTATTACTGCTATTACCGCTTCTAGAAGCAGCTGAGTTTCTGTCTTTCCTTGAATCAGAGATTGAGATGCCTCCACCACCGCCACCACCACCATTGGAGATGCTGAGTTTTCTATCATCTACCAAGGCCCCATTGACCTTCTTTTCTTTGGCAGATGAACTACTCTTTGCTTTGCTGTTTCTTTTCCTACCCATTTCCCTCCCTAGGCTTGACATAGAAGATGATGACGAGCAACCAGATTGTGCCGCCTCGCTCATTGGATTACACTTCACATTCATTATCTTCGGAACGTTTGTGCTAGCATCATTTCTAGCTCTACAGCTTCCACTTCTGAAAGTTAAAGATGTGGAGGAAGTGGAGCTGCCCGGCGTAGCACAGTCACTTCGCTCATGCTTTCCACAAGCTTTCTTGCCACTTTTATCAAACTTAGTCAGACTTGAGCTACTAGCTTCTGTAGAGGTGGACTCTCTACATGCATGAACATCGGGAAGTGCACCATGTCTGATTCGAGAGCTTTTAGCTGTAAGACCTGATCCAGGCAGATGCAACTCATTCTGGCGGCCATTATTACTTTCAAAATTAGTACTGCGTTGAGAAGGCAACTTTATCCGATGATCAGATCCTGATTTACTTGGACCAGATACAGATAGCGGCTGCTTAGAAGAACTCCCAGTAGTTTCTTTAGTGCTGGAAAACAACTGAAAAGGTTGCTTCACAGACTTGGTTTTATTTGACACTCCAGTAGGAGTTCTACTTGTCAAGCTGATCCTACTGCTGCATCCAAGTCGACTGCAAACCCGAATGTTTTGATCTCTGCTATTAGATGCAATCATTGAAGACGATCCAGAACCCCTTGTAGAGGGGAACAGCCCTCTGGATGATTTTTTATTTCCTGAGCATTCACCCATTTAGTTCACCACAGGACCTACAATCTAACATATAGCATTAGGAAAAGTTAAGAAATTCCATGTTTAGGTCATTCAAATATTTGATCCCGATCAATAAGCAAGTGACATGATTCTAAGAATTATGGTAAATCGGTAAACATTTTGCAAATAACAAATCCTTATATTTGACAACTATTAATGCAACTTCATGCTACTTCATAGTAACTCTATGTGATGCCAAGAACAAAGCCACTCAAAGCTCATCAACAATACCAGTTAGCTAGTTATCAAGAAAAAAACTAAAAAACAAAGTATCCGGCTGACCTACTCCACAATCAGATAATAGATATGAATCAATTAACAATAGACAAAGATCAGGGCACACAGCGTGAAAATTTTCTGATACTGGGCATTTCTCAATTGGAAAGTGTACGCAATAGACTCTAAGCAAAAAGGCTACATCGCACCATATAAAAGATTGGATACCATCATCAAATACTAAGGTTTCTCCAGTTCTATGCACTTCAAACATTCAAATTCAGGCCTTTTGAAACTCACTTCCGTCAATAAGCATTTGGCAAACCAAGCTATCAGTGAAAATGTAATCCCCAAATTGTTCGCAAACTCATCAAAGGAATAATGAGTGTTGCACTAACATAGTCATTTGCACAGGGTTTTAAATAGCAAAAAAGGAACGATTATCATACTACACAGCCAAAAGGTAAAAGCCTGTTTTGCTATCCCCGTCATATCATTATGCCTCGAAAAGGAAAAGAAATCTTCGTCTTGGAAACTGATCATCAAAAAAGCAGAATTTCAAACCAAATAAAAACACGTAAAGAAACGACAGAATTTCTTAAAACCATGTTCCTTTCTCATATGTGCTGGCCTGGCCATACCATAAAATCATAACAAACAAAAACAAATAAGAGCGGAGAAAGAAAAGTGGAAGCGAGATTCAGGAAATAAACTTTTCATTTCGTATTTAGAATCAATGAAATGAGTACTACCAGGAAAACAGCTCAATCAAATTAGACCCACAAAACGGAAGAAGCAAGAGAGAGAAAAAGAAACTCATAGACAGGGGTTGGACAAAAGGGAACCCGTTATTAATGGGCAAAAACGAAGAGGGAGACCATGGAACGAATTTCGTCTTTCTTTTTTAGCTTTCCTTTTCTGCTTTTCCTACAACATGTGCATTCCATATATAACCAAACACTTTTTCCGCAATTCAAGGTCCATATAAAGGTTTCAACCCTTTTAATTTCCGCCATAAATCGAACCAGAGATATTTACTTCACTATTTAGAGCCACACACACAGAATTCCACGCATGAAGGACGGAAAAAAAAAAAAAAACAAAGCCTCGTGAATTAATACATACGACATTCTCTTTCTTTCCCTTCAGCGGAAGCAAAATCTCAACGACCGAAATCAATAGAATTTCTCAAAATAAAACAACCTAAACAATGAAGTAATAAAAAAAGTGACGTAGTATCGAAAAAACCGACGGGAGAAAAACATCAAAAAAGGAGTCGTCGAAGCTTCTTCGACTTGCGATCAAATCTCTGGCACGAGTTCATTGAGGAGCCACGGTACAAAATTTTGATAAATTAAGTTAAAAAGATAACGAAACTTTAAACGAACCTAAATTACCGACAGATACAATGATGGCGTGCTTTGGAGTTTGGATATCCAGAGCTCAATTCCAAACTTGCCCTTCTTCGTTTTTAATCCTGTTCTACACAAAATGAAGGGATCAAGGACTCAAGCACAGAGATGAGTGGAATGGAGAAACGTGTGACGTAAACGATCCGAGGCGTAGAGTTAGTTTGTTCGTGTGTGTGAACCTCGGAGTCAGAGAAGTACGAAAGAAAGAAAAGAGACCCTCGGCGCCGGGGACGGAACACGAGAAAGGATGCTTCTAAAAATAAGAAACCCAAAGCCAACGGGGAACCGAAGCCCGGGCCAGCCAAAAACTGAAAACAGCGAAAGGACGAATGTAAGAAAATCCAACTTTTAAAAAAATAGTACTACTATAAGTTTGTTTGTATCGATCCTAGCCGTTAAATTGGGGAAAAGATAAAGGTTGACGGCTCAAAGAGAATTCCATGTCACTTTAAAACCCAACAGCCAATTTTCTGTTCTATTTATGTATATTTGCAAGCGAAAATAAAAAAAATAATCAAACAATTATAAAAAAGATATAATCGACTTTTACGATTAGAATTTTAATAATTATTCCACTAATAACTTCGCATATGTCAAAATTATGAAAATAATTAGGATTTAAATAATTATTCTACGAATAACTTTCATGCTGCTTATGTCAACAGTTTTTTTAATTTGTTATTTTTAAGTAAAGTAGGTTGAGATCTTTATTAAAATTGATGGTTTATCGTTTTAAAAAATTAGGGTAAAATGATAGATTTTTCAAAATGAAGATGTAGATTTGTTTGATAGTAGTGTAGATTTTTAGTATTTTCTCATTTAAGTAATAGTGTATATATTTAGATAAAATGATAGATTTTCCAAAATGAAAGTGTATATTTGTTTGATACATGTGTAGATTTTTAATAATTCCTCGAGTAAAAGTGTAGATATTAGGTAAAATGATAGATTTTATAAACTGTAAATGTAGATTGGTTTGATAAAAGTGTAGATTTTAGATTGGAAGTACAATTTTAAAATGAATGAGTGGAATTATTTTAGTGAGTAAATAAATACAACCTAGCAATTTCAATTGTGATCTTATATTTATTTTTACAGACGGTAGATGGTGCGGAAGGGTTTATTCCAATCATGGTACGGCAGTATATGTGGCAGTCCAGTCACTAAGCTGACTGGACTGCTTATGTGGCATAATAAAATGGTATAATATTTGTATTAACTTTAAATAGTCATAACTTTTAAAATATAAGTCCAAAATAAAAAAAATTTGCACCATTGTTCATCTAAATTTAAGCTCTTTAAAATAAGACCAATCATGAATATGTTTTGACAAGTTTAAAAATTTATGTTATTTATATGTACATATCAACGACACTTATGATTCACCACATACAGTTTAAAATACACCATATAACACTAATAATACACCATAAAACAATAATGGTTTAGTATTTGATCCAAAGTTTGTTACCTAATACACCACTTATTAGTTAATGAATCATAATACCAATTTCAATGAATCATAATATCAAATGTAATGAATCATAACATCATTTTAGTGCATCATCAGTAACATATAAAATAAAATTTAAACAATAATACAATACAAAACAATATATTTGATACGTAAGAAAAATACATCATTCACCATGTAAGTTATAAAATATATTACAATACAATAATAATACACTAAAAACAATAATGATTTTTTATCGGTTCCAGAGTTTGTTATCTAATTCACCACTTATTAGTTAATGAATCATAACACCAATTTCAATGAATCATAATATCAAGTTAATGAATCATAACATCATTTTAGTGAATCATCAATCACATATAAAAAGAAAAATTTTAAACAATAATACAACACAAAACAATATTTGATACATAAAAAATACATGATTCACCATATAAGGTTTAATACAACAATAATAATACACTACAAAACAATAATGATTTTTATCGGGTTCAAAATTTGTAATCTAATTCACTATTTATTAGTTAATGAATCATAATATCAATTTTAATGAATCATATATCAAAACTAATGAATCATATATGATTTTAGTTTATCATCATACACATGTAAAAATAAATTTTTTTTCAAAGTTGTCAAAACATATCCATGACTGGTCTTGTTTTGAAGAGCTTGAATTTAGATGAACAATGATATAATTTTTTTTATTTTGGACTTATATATTAAAAGTTACAATCATTTAAAATTAATATAATGAAAAAGGCAACCCAGTCAGCAAAACAACCCAGTCAGCTGCTGACTGGGACTGACATATCACAAGATTCGCACAGTATTGTGCACGGAACCGCCGTGTGTACGAATTTGCCTTATTTTTAAGCATTCATGTCAAAGTATTTTCTAATTGCTTATTTTAAAACATTTTGTTTAATATCTGGATCTTTCTTTCTTTTTTTATAACTAGACGGGTTACATTCCCATTTTAAAAAATATTAATGGTTTATGGTTGGATAATACAAGCTCATCTAAAATTTCTAACTTATTTAGATATTTGGTAAAATGCTAGATTTTATAAAATGCAAGTGTAGATTTTAATTAATTCCCTATTTAAGTTAAAGTGTAGATATTTAGGTAAGATAATAGATGTTTCAAAATGTAATTCTTTGTGAGAATAGTTATTATAATTGTTTATTTATTTCTTTCTCTTCAAATTAGATCGTGCAATCCCATATAATGTTTTTTTTCTTTATTTCTAAAAATTACAAAATAACTTTGATATCTATACCTCTATAATAAACAATAAAATCTAAACCTTCAATTTATTTTTTATAAATCCAACGGTCATGATGTAGTTGAGCACCATGCTCAAAACTTGTTTTGGGCACCTTCCCCTCATTGGTCAAATAGGTCCCACGATAGGGTTGGCCCCCACGATAGGGTTGTACTGTTAATAGGTCCGTTTGTTAGTTGTTAGATGCAGTTGTCAAAATGAAGTAGAGGACAAATGGTAGTACCGACACTGAAATTGATGTCAATTGTTTACCATCTGTCAGATGCAGCTGTTAGTAGGTGAGCAAACGGATCCGAAATAACCATTTTTTTTCGGGTTCGATCACCATATTTTTAACTGTTTTACAAAAGGTTGGTTATTTCGGTTAAAACGGTTATCCGTAATAAACTACGGTTCGATTAACGAATATTGAAATTCAAACTTCGGTTATCCGTAATAACAGAACTTTTATAAAAATATTTTACAAATTATTTCTTTCTTAACCTAATAATTTATCTAATATTTCACTACTCACTCAATTAGGTTTTGATTAGTTTGGTTAATTAAGAAAGTTTAATAATTTTGGTTATTTAAGTTATTTTAGGAAGTTCGGTTATTTTGGTTATTTCAAAAACTTCAGTTATCGGACGGTTAACGGTTGTTAATGTAACATAAAAAACGGTTATCGATTAAAAAACGGTTAACCGAAATAACTAAACACCGTACTTTATTTCAAACTTCGTTTAATGGATATTCATTTTAACCATTTGCTCACCCATAGCTGTTAGAATAAAGTATAATAAAATGGGGAAGAAATGGTGAATCGACACTGAAATTGATAACAAACGCTGGCAAACGCTGTCAACATTCCACAAACACACCCAATATACTAAAACGGTACAGATGTATATATAAAGGTTACAGTGAATTTTGATATTACTGGAATTGTACTTGATGTCTATACTGATTTCTTAAACTATATTGTAAGCTAACAAAACATGTACTTTTATTGTAAATAAACTGTACCACTACAAATGTAGCCAAATATAGCTACATGATTGTAACTAAGTGGTATTGTTTATTTCTCATCTCTAGTAGGGAACGAGATTCTCTTCCCCGGTACACTTTGATTGGTGACCGTGGCTATTGGCCGATAACCGATGTCTATTGAGCAGTGACCAATGAATATTGACTGACAATTGATGTCCGTTCACAGGCAATCGTTATTCATTGATCCGTGACTATTGACCAATAATTATTTCTTTTTCCCTACACAAACAAATAATTAAACAAGAATTCTTAAACAACGAACAACCGGAGCCTATTAATCACTACACAAAAAAAATTCCATTAGTGACATCTTCACAGAGAATTCAATTTCACCGAGTCCATGTAGAAGACAGCAAGCACATAAGAGCTACGTAAAGCATTATCGTAATACCAACTTGTTCGACAAGACTAAGGCCCCATTCTCACAAATTTCAGTTGGTTTATGCATTATTAGTTGAGACAATCAAATCAGCCCATTAGTTTAATCGTATTATGGGCCAGATACCATCTACCCAAAAAGTTTATTCAAAATAGCATTATCAGTTGGTTACTCAGTTCTAAAAATCTAACACAAAAAGAATAACTTATATTGTTTTTACACAATCATTTAGTTTTGAAATCGGTTATCAATCCATATCAACCTGTATTAGCTATCAACTACCAGCTCTCAAAACACAAAAGAATGGGGCGTAAGAGGCGAATGGACGTGGCAGTAGATAAGTTAATTTTGAATCCCCTAAGACAATAGAGGAGTTCCACTTTCTTTTAGAATACGAAGAAGATAAAAAAGGCCATCATTAACGCCGCTTAATGTGATCCAGCTACACGCGCCCCTCCATTTTCTATATGATTTTATCTCTATTCTAGGTAATGTTGATAGTTGTTCGCAATCCAGTTCTCGATGTAGTTCCAGGAAGAGTCTTGGGACAAAGAGAGGCCCTGTGATTTTGGCAAACTCTCCCGAGTTAGTAAGGTTGTTAGTAGGGGTAGGAGCAGAGTAAGAACGAAGAGCTAAGATTTCGGTTATTTCTTTTTGAGTACAAGGTAGTACTAGTAAGGTATGAATTCTCTTTGAGTTGTGTTGGCTTGTTTTTGCTTTGGTTGTATGCCCCCTTATGCGGCTCACTTGACCTTGTGCCTCAAATTATAAAAAAAAAAAAAAAACTGAGGATGGCGAGTACATAAGTTGTTATGGTAGAATTGGCTCATACTATAATATGGTATATTATGAATAATTCTTATTTTAAATTTGACAAATTGCTATGTAAAGGTGATTAACTTTTATGATATGCACAAACTCTATCATCAAAATTATGAATAAGTTATACATCACTTAAATTTGAACTTACAAAATAAAATGAACAATTATACGATATATTAACTATGCATTGCATGTACAATAATATTTATATATTTAGCATCATACAAAGTTTAAAGATTGTTTAGAATATTGTGTAGATTTTTCACGCTGTTCAACTTAATGTGAAAATCATTTAAAGATATATCATATTGTTATGGTTACTAGGATAACCTTTTAACATGCATGTGCATGTCACATTTTATTTTATATTGTTTTTGGAAAAAGGTTGTTACATTTATTACATATTCGTTGGAGCCAATGATTTTTTAAATGGGTAGTGTTATAATCTTATCTAACAAAATAACTTCAGTTATATTAGACAATGGCTAGTATTTTATAGTCTTTTGATTTGTTTTACAACTATTATGTAATATTATATTATTAGAAAATAACATAAGACCAAAATAAAATGGAGCCAATTATTCAAAAATCCTAGACCGGGTGGGCTTTGATTGGTTTAACGTCTTTTCATTGTGGGTTGGTTGTGGGGGTTCTTTTGGTCTTAAAAAATACATCCACGCCTTGAAAAGAAAAAGTATCCACACGTTGAGGGGGTGTTATCAGTATTATATTTATGTAGAAATACTATATAGTTTTATGGGCATGTCAATTAAAAATGGTGACTTATTAACATTGTATCATACGAAGATACTGTTTGATAGTATCTTTCTCTGATGAGTTGATTGTTCCTATATTGATGGTAAGCGTAAACAACCAAATCCAAGCGTAATGATATGTTATTCCAAGCGAAGCGATGGGCGGAAAAGTTCAAGCTATTGGATTTATTACTCATAATATAATGTGATAATGAAGTGATTTGTCACCAATCACCATCCGAATCGAGAAAACAAACAAAACCGACACATGATTTTTTTCAAGGCAAACACCGGCTATACAATTGGTTGTACATAATTGAAATGAAATGCGAGGTATACAAATCAACATCTTAATAGGGAATTTCTTTCAAATTTATTAGTTAATGATCATTGATACATCAATTAGACTATGTTCATTTACCACCTCGGTTTAGACGTATCTTATTGCGTCAACAATTAAAATTATTTATCTATGTTATGTTCTTTTTTGTATGGCATCAACAATGAAAATTGATACCACATCAGATGATCAACCAGCCTTATATTCGACAAGAATAACTGTAGAGTGAGTTGAATTTGTCCCTCTTTGATAGAAATTATTTATCTAAATGATGGTGTAGCGCTATTTATATAATGAAAAATAGATAAATAGATATAAATAATAATGGTGTGACAATAAAATGGACACTGTTGAGTATGTGATTTAGGAAAAGAGAATTTCATCACCCAGACCCCGAAAACAGGTGTAAAGAGTGTCAAACCGGAAGACTATGCAAAGGGTATGAATCATATAGAGATGGACCATGATTTCTTTTAATAATTAGTGGCACATGGCCGATGAATCCATTAAGGGCATCCACATCAACAAGAGTGGATCTTTTAAAATAATACTCCCTCCGTCCTGAATTGACCGTCTTGTTTACTATTTGGACATGTCGTTTGACTTCAATTTTTAACATATAAGATAAATTAATTTTGAAAATTTAAGTTTTGCATATGATTCCTTACACGATAAACTATATGTTAAAATTTAGTTTTATAAAATTATTTTATCTTATATACTTAATATTGAAGTGGAAAAACGTGCCATAAAGCAAACAGGACGGTCAATTCAGGACGGAGGGAGTACTATTTTATTATTCTCTTCACAATCTCTCTCTTCTTTTGCTAAGATTTCCACTTTTTGGGTTCCTTAGTTAAGAAACTCTCACACAATCTCTCTCTTTCATGTCATATTTTATCTTTTTGTTTTACAAATTTAGGGTGGATTCCACTCTGCTGTGGGTGCTCTAACGTGAATAGCAAAAGCTGCAGAGCATGCATAATATATCGGTTCCTACTGATCTCTCCCCCTTTTCGTTACACCTTACATACCAACCTATTCTGAAATGTAAGGTAACGATATTGTATTCTTTCCTTTAGATGTTATTTTGCTTGTACGTAATATTAATGGAATTTTATAGGAGTTTTCTTATTACTAGGGGCCTTTTTCCTAAAGTTCGCATGGGCATCGATCTTTCTTTGCCTCAAGACACTTCATTTTTGCTTCTTTCTTTTGCTTGAAGTGTGATTTGTCTTGATCCACGAATAATATCTCGGAGGCTGCTAAGTACTTATTCCACATCCAAGCTTTTTGGCAAGCAGTAGCATTTGTCTCACTTCTTCCTGAACATACTCTTCTGATTGTTCTTGTTTTGTCGAAACCTTGCAACCTTAACCCTCATACCCTGGAGGGAAATCAAGTTCATCGTAGAACCTTCTCAACGTTGACGTAATGTAGTTAACATAAAATGAAGATAAAGTAAGTGAAGTGTATTCTTTCTGCAAAGTTCCTGCTTTTGTAAGTGTCAATTTCATACCGTAAAAATAAGAGTGTTGGTTTAGATTATCTACAATGGTATATCTGCAATTGTGTTTTCTTTGTCATTGCTACTTCAACAACAATTGTGAATAACTGAAATTGGTGTCTCATTGGTCATTTAATTAATAATAACTTCTCCCCCAACGTTCTATATAGATTATTTTCTAACTGTGGGCACAAGAAATAAGGAAAAAAAATAGATCATTTTACCCTTACTTTTTTGCATTGGAAATTGAAGTAATTTTTAAAAAATTAGAGTTGTGAGATAAAAAGTGATGGGTAGAACCGGAAAGTAGATGACAAAAAATACTAGAACATCTTATATTTCGAAAAGAATGAGAGGCCCAAAAAATCATCTATTAAGAACGGGATAGAGTAATAAAGATACTTGACAATGTGTTAGAATTGAGATCATTGATCCTTAAAAATCCTAAATACATAGAAAACACAACATCAAAAAGATTGACAATAAGGCAAGAAGCAACAAGATGAATACCAATGATTCCCTTTCCCATAGTTTGTTTAGGCAGTTTTTCTCATTTTCAAGAAAAATGAAGGGAATAGGATTAACCAAAATCCTTCTCACTCGATTCCCTACCTCCCTCTAGAAAATGAGATTCTCTTTCCCAGTACTAGGGATGACAATTTTAGACAGATACCGCTAACCTTATCCACCCGATTTAAATAAATGGATACCTAAAATAAATGGATGACAAATCGGGTGATAGATTTAGGTCGGGTTCGGGTGAAAAAACTTCTGCCATCACCCAATTTGTCATTCATTTATCGCCCGACCCAACATCTATTTAAAGCTACACCTTTTTTTATTCAAATAATCAAACATACCCTACAAAATTTTAAAAATACTAAAAAATAGTTGTAGACTTATAATTTGTCATCTATTTTTCTTTCTCTCTCATACCCACAATTTGATACTTTGTATGTTTATTTTCTTTTTGATCAGTTTGGAACTTGATATTGTGTATGTTTATTTTGTTTATTGAAATTACTAGAATACTTTTATTATGTTGAACATAATTTTCTAAAAATACAGGGACATTTTAATTTAGATGGATGGATGATGAATGATATATTTGGGTGAAGGATGCGGATGATGCTTCATCCGACCTGAACCTGATCCATTGACATCCCTACCAAATACTCTTTGTTCGGTGGTTGGTGGCCATCAACCGATGATCGACGACCATTGATGTAACATCGGTTAATTCTATAAGTTGTATTATTAATTGTTTTATATATTTGTTTGTATTGTTTTATTGTTGGGAATAGCCAAAATTCTTGTCTTGGATTGTTATATGGATAATAAGAGTTTTCTTATTATACAGCTAATTTGGTGGGAATTGGTATGAGGTGACACGTTTCACTAGTGGGGCCAAAGATGATGAGATCATACAAAACCAAAAGCTAAACCACCACCAACCAAAAGAGAAACATCTCAACACAAGAATCTTCAAAGTGGGATTTGTGGTAGGAGAAGTGCATGAGACCCATCCAGTTTGAGCAATCAAAGCTCATATGGGTACCGACCGTTGTCGTAAGAAACGGGGGAGATTTACCAAGTCTCCGAATGAAACTCTCCCACAACACCACTAAGAACCACCATCTTAAGCCAGATGTTAAATAGCAAGGATAACAAGAACACTATAAAGTTTAAATTGCAAGGATAACAAGAACATTGCACGAGACTAAACAACTTAGACAAAGCTAGACTACTAGATCCGTTAGAATAAACAAGCGGGATCTTCTTATTTTTAGCAACAAAAGAGCAAACAAGCAGAATGGAGGCAACACCAGCAATGGCGGGATAGAGAGAGGCGGTAATGGTATAGGTGACACGGCAACGTGGTGGCGGGTGGCGGCGGCAAGTAAAGGAGTCGCTAGTGAGGAAACGGGGCCTTGTAAAACCTATTTCCGCAAAATCACCAAAAACACCAAAATTTATGCTCAACTTAAAGCCCTTGGAGAGATCTACGCCATGGTAGCAAGAAGCAACTTATTTATCCAAGATTGAAGGAGAATTTTGAAGTTGAAGACGAGAAGATAGATAAAAGAAAGAGAAGAAAAGGGGGGAGGAGGTCCCCTTAGAGCTTCTTTCTCCCAACCTCTACATTGTGTCGGGGCAACAAGTTGGATTAAAAAATGGGGGATTATTTAACAATGGGTGGAAGGGGTGCATGTCTTGCATCCCGGGGAGACATAACTGGAATATATGTGAGCTTGTGCTAGTGAGGAGCACTTCTTCCTTAATTCTGTTGTTGATAAATTTCAACGAAGAAGCATACTCTGGTGGAAGCTCCTAGAATGTAAACGATTTGCAGTGAGCAAATCATTCCCACTCGAACTCGATGGTAATGAACGGTATGATTTTCTTGATAATATTTCTAGAGGGTCACTACGCGTAGTCGAGTTTTCAATTCGCTCAGTCAGAAAATGGTCTTCTTGCCCTTGCTTTGAAATGTTTTCAAATAACAATATATACCCAAAACTTTTCACATATTACAAGGGGCTCATTCAAAGTTAAATTAACATACAAAAGTTAGTACAGAAAATAGAATAACAGTCAAAAACGTGATAAAACAGGACTATTCTTCCTTGTAAATTGAGTGGGTGTCAATGGCCGCCCACTTGAGTGGGCGTCGATGCCTGCCTTGCTTTGTGGGCGGTGACGCCTGCTTCTAGGGAATTTTGTCGCTCATTTTTTGACGTTTTATGATCAATTGTTTACTATTTTGTTCTATCCAAATCTATCAAAAACGTGATAAAACGGGACAGTTATAAAAAGGGATAATTTCTTCCCTGGAAGTAGGAGTTGCCGCCCACAAAGCAGGGCGGGCGTCGACACTCACTAGCTAGGGTGATTCTATCGTTTATTTTTTTTGACGTTTTATGTCTGACTTTTTTCTATTTTGTTCTATTCTGAGTCTAAATCTATTAAAAATATGATAAAACAGGACGATTTCTTCCCTGGAAGCAGGCATTGACACCCACAAAGCAGGGTGGGCGTCGACGCCCGCCCTACTTTGTGGGCGACAACACCTGCTTCCGGGGGCATACTTGAATTTGTTATCTTGCCATTTCGTGTGACTAGTTGAAACGGTGTCACTATCAACAGTATATCTTTGTCCAATTTTTTTACCTAAATTTAACTTAATAGTACTGCAAATTCATAAAATTATACTATTGAATGAGCCCCTTGTACGTCTTCGTCGACGTTAATATCATCTAGGAGGTGCTAGTTGTGTTTTTAGAAAATTTATGTGTTTTGGGCACTATTTGTAATATATCACAAGTTTTTAGTGAATATTATAATTTTTAAAAGTATTAGTGTGTTTTGGGCGCTATTTATAATATATCATAAATTTTTGGTGAAAATTATAATTTTATAAATATATATAGAAGATTTTGAGTGGATGACAATTTCATAAAGTTTTTTAAATTCTGATTGCGCGAAGTTGAAACTCGACGAGCGAACGACTTTAGTAATTCTGTGATATAAGAAATTCATTGATTTGGTTAATTATTGTGAACACTAGTTACCCTATCATTTCAAGTGCGTTGATGTCAAACTTTTAAAATTTCTTGCTTGCTGGAGTAACTTTGTAAACAGATTAATTTGATTGTAGATTTAAATATTTGTTAGATGTTGTTTGCTGAAATAACCGAACTATTACTAGTTTAAGTACCTATAGTGTATTATTTCTATGTTAGACAAATAATAGACTATATTTTATGGAGATTGATAGAAATTATAGTTTATCGGCTATTTTGTGTGATGATTGTTGGTTAATTTTACCATGGCCGACAAGATGAGTTGTTACAGGTAATTTATGGGACTAATTAGGCGTGCACCTTTGAATGCTGGATTTAGTTATAATGCCTACATCACTACATATTAAGATGACTTGTTTTATGATATTTAATAGGTGTAAATTGCATGTGCGTGAGTAGTATTGAGTATATATATTAAAAGTGATGGTCGAGCAGTACTACCTTTTCATTGTTTGAAATTACATATGAAATTATTAATATATGTACATGCACAACCATTTTCATGCCTAAGGCTAGAAAAGTGATTAGTACAAGAGTGTGTGTACTTATGCAATGGTCGAATGACTAACTATATAAAGGTAGATCTCAAGTTTAAGGAATTACTGTATGTCTGGCGTGGGCGGTGAGGATGGATCTAACTAGGCATTATAATTTATTGAGTAAATTGAGTGTTACTTGTGATCTTTTATTATCTGACATGGATTTCCTTTAGCTACTTGCCTAATGTGAATATAATTTATATATTACCTACTTTTACCAAGTACTCTATTGTCTCCCAACTGAAACGCTTGGTAAAATTTCCATTCGATTATTTAGTTATGTGTAGCGTTCCCTACCAATGTAGATATGAGATGTTAATTGATCGATGGATGTTGATTGGTAATTGGTAGTTGTTGACTGTTGACTGATAACTGTTGATTAGTGTTTAATTTCATTTCCCCATACTAACAAGCACATTGAAAATCAAAGAAAATTCTTTTCAATTTCCTTTCTTAATTTTATTAGGGAAATTTCATGAAATGCCACAATATTTTTGGCTAATTCATGAAATGCCACTAAAAAAAGAAAGCCACGAAATGCCACTATATTTTCTGAAAAGTCCATGAAATTCCACTAGATAGAAAAAAGACAAAAATATCCCAACTAGTTAACAAAGTATTTTTAAAGTTCACAATATGCCCCTAAGTGATAAAAATTAACAATAATTAATAAAAATATCAAAATACAATAAAACATAAAAAAATTATAAAAATTATAAAAATTTAAAAACATTATAAAAATTTAAAAACATTAAAAAACATTAAAAAAATTTAAAAACTTTAAAAATTTAAAAAAAAATTAAAATATCATTAAATATTTAAAAAATCTTTTTTAAAAAATTTATTCAATACCATAAAAAGAATATTGAGTTCTAAATAAATAATTTATACCAATTTTTCTACCAATTTAGTGTCATAATTTATACCAAATAAGTACCATAATTTTTATCATACATTTTTTTATTATTTTCTATCAATTTAGATTATTTATTTCTTAAAGTAAATAATTTTTTATATTGTTGATAAAATTTAAAAACTAAAACTCTAAATATAATAATTTATTTGAGATAGAGCGACTGATATATATAGCATACAATATTAAATAGTAAAACTTGTTTGAAATGTAGAATAAAACTGATGGTGGCCACGGGTCCGGTTCCACCGGTTCCGGTTCCGGTTCCACCTTCGGTTCCAGAAAATGTGTATTCGTATTCGGAACCGGTCTGGGCGGTTCCGGTTACGGTTCCGGTTCCGGTTCTGAAATCTGGATTCGCTTCGGATTCGGTCGAAAAAACCGGTTCGGCCGGTTCCAGCTGGTTCCGGTTTCGGTTCTGATCGGTTCCGGAAAGATTCGATCGGCTCCAGTTGCTTCATTTTAGCTCCGATTTGAGATCCGTTTGAGTGCACACGTTGCTCTTTTCATCCACTTTACTCCTAGATAGATTATTCTTCAAGTTTATAATCTTAAATGTGTAAGAAACAAAGACTTAGGAATTTTTATTGAATTTACAAAAAATAAGGAACAAAGAGAATTTTATTATATGATTCACTGCTCATTAAAACCTTATTAGGTAAAAATCCATTGGGAAAACCATAATAAGGAAAAAGAGTACAGCTACTAAGAGATTACATTTTAAAAACCCAACGGTAACTTCAACCGGTTCTGGGGCGGTTCCGGTTCCGAATCCGACGACGGTTCCAGGTGGTTCCAGGCGGTTCCGGTTCCAGTTCGGGCCTGAATCTCAAAACATGTATTCGTATTCGGAACCGGCTGAGGCGGTTCGGTTCCGGTTCCGATTCCCACCGGTACCCGGCCGGTTCCGGTTCCAATCGGTTCCGGGTAGAACCGCCGGTTCCGGGTAGAACCGGACCCGATGGCCACCATTAAATAAAACGTTTTCAGAATAATAATATGCAACTTGTTTTTTCTTTGGTTATCATTACTTGCAGTTAATAAGTTGCATATTATTGATCCGAAAACATTTTATTCTACCTTTCAAACAATTTTTACTATTTAATATTGTATGCTATATATATATGTAGTCGCTCTAGTTCCAATAAATTATTATATTTAAAAATTTTAGTTTTTAAATTTTATCAACAATATAAAACATTGCATTCTTTTCTTTTAAACATCCTATGGAGAGGAAGAGACTCGAATCGAGGTGAGGTATACGCGGAACAACAACATGCACTCATTCATTACTTGGGATTTGTCAAGTAACGGGTAATTGAATTAATAAATTAAGGATTTTTATAGTTTATTGTGTGTACGGACAATGCACTTCAAAACCAGAGTATCAAGAACGGCAGGGATTTGGTGACGGACTGAACAGAAAAGATGCAGACCATTGGATACGGATCATAAAGGAGGGAATAGAAGAGTATGTAAATATAACTAGCTTCTTCTACTTACCTAGCTACCTACCATTTTCTTTTTTTTTCTTTTTTAGTTAATTTCTGTCATTCCATCACATCGGAAGTTTAATAGAATAAAACTTTAGCAATTTTACTAAAATTATAATAGAATAAATAACAAATCAAAAGAAACTTAAAAATATCCCATAAAAACTAAGTAAAATAATCTAACAATCGTAAACAATTAAAATATTTCTAAATTTAGGTACTAATAAACCATAATTATTTAATAAAATTAGGTTGTAGATAAATGTCACATACGATAAATCACAAAGCTAAAAATCAATATGTAGAGGTATATGTGGCATTTATATAGTTTAAAATGTAAACAATATAGTAAATAATAATATCATCAAAAATAGTAATAAAAATTTAATATAATATATACAATTATTTTTTCTACACTTTATATTTGTCGTTACTCACTTGACAGGTTTTTAGGGTTTGTGGTTTAGTAACCCTGTACTACAAACCCTAAAAATGTCTTCGACGTTTTTAGCATTCCTGGGGTGATTTTTAGGGTGTTTGGGGGTAGGGTAAATCTTTTTTGCATTAGTTCTACACTTTATAATGTCGTTACTGACTCGATAGGTTTTTAGGGTTTGTGGTTTAGGATTTAGGGTCGTTAGACCCTAAACCCTGCACTACAAACCCTAAAAATATCTTCGATGTTTTTAGCATTCCTAGGGTGGGTTTTAGGGTGTTTTGGGGTAGGTAATCTTTTTAGCATTCCTAGGGTGGTTTTTAGGGTGTTGGGGGGTAGGGTAATCTTTTTGGCATTAGTTCTACACTTTATATTGTCGTCACTGACTCGACTGATTTTTAGGGTTTGCGGTTTAGGGACCCTAAACAGTGCACTACAATCCCTAAAAATGTCTTTGACGTTTTTCGTATTCCTATGGTGGTTTTTAGGGTATTTGGGGGGTAGGGTAATCTTTTTGGCATTAGTTCTACACTTTATATTGTCGTCATTGACTCGACTGATTTTTAGGGTTCGTACCTAAAGATGCCTTCGACGTTTTTAGCATTCCTATGGTGGTTTTTAGAGTAATTGGAGTAGGGTAATCTTTTTTGTATTAGTTCTACACTTTATATTGTTGTTACTGGCTCGACAAGTTTTTAGGGTTTGTGGTTTAGGTTTAGGGTCGTTACCACTACAAATCCTAAAAATGTCGTTTTAGGGCGTTTGGGAAGGTAGGGTAATCTTTTTTGCATTAGTTCTACACTTTAAAAGTGAATATTTCGTTGAAGAAAAGTTAATCAAATATTCAAGAAAAATGAATCTTATATATAAGAAAAGTGAATTTTAATTTTAAGAAAATTAAATCTTAAAGAAGACTCATTTTGTTAATGAATAAGGTTCATTTTATTATTAAAGAAGATTAATTTTGTTAATGAATAAGATTTACTTTAAGTTTACCAAAACATATCCATGATGCATCGGCTTTGTGCAGATAGATGTTCGCCGAGGATTAGAGTATCTGTTGTGATTCATCGTTATACATTTATAACGTTTCATTCTTGGCAAGTTTTTAGGGTTTGTGGGGACCCTAAACCCCTAATATGTTTATAGACAATGATGGATACGTTTATAGACAGTGTTGGATATGTTTGTAGAAAGCGATGGATATGTTTGTAACAATGATGGATACATTTGTAGAAAGTGATGGATATGATTGTAGACAGTGATGGACACGTTTGTAGACAACGAAGGACATGTTTGTAGACAGTGATGAACGTTTGTAGACAACAAAGAACACATTTGTAGACAAAGAAGGACACGTTTGTAGACAGCGAAAGATACATTTGTAGACAGTGATGGACACGTTTGTAGACAATGGTGGACTCATTTGTAGACAGTGATGGATACTTTCATAGACATCTCAATATGTTCATAAATACATCCTTAGCTATTTGGTGAATACGTACATAAACGGTCATTTATTTTTGAATTGATATATATTTATTTTTTATAAGCATGTATAAAAGTTAAATATTATTATATTACGAAAAGATTATTTAATATTCATATATGTGCATATAGTATTATTTTTTATATATTTGGTGACTTATTCTATAACAATTATAAGCAACTATGTTATTGAAAATTATAAAAGAAAAGAGAGTTATAAATAAAGAATAATATATTTGTGGCACTGAAAAGTAGAATGAGAAGCACTGAAAAAGAAAAAAATAAATTTGATCGCTGATAAAGAAGGAAGAATGAATAGAGAGGTATACTTCATCTTCGTGACGGTGTCTTCGCATATATATATATATGAAAAAAAGTGTTCAGTCTGGCAACGAAGAATTTGTTTCTGTCACTAAAATTACATAATTATGAAGTATAACAGACTACCGGCTGATATGTATATGTCAAACTAAAATCCTTGATTTCATTTAAATAAACACCTAACTAATATATACTACTAAATGCAACTGTCATAGTATAACATAAGTAAAGATTATCAATTATTTTTATATAAATCAATACTTTCTTAATTATCCGGATCGGTGGCCGTGTATTTTTTTTTAAAGTGACCGGGAAGTTCTCAGTTCATAGATTTAAGTTTGAGATAAGGAGTACACAAAATCATCGAGTGGACAACAGTAAATTCAAAAAAAATAAAAAGTAAGATATTTGCTTCCGTCCACGACGGAGATTTCAAGTCCGTCACGAAATCCATGCCCATCAAAGAAGACTCGAAAAAAGGCTACAACCAACAACAAAAAAAATTTGGACAGGAAAGAAGAGCACAACCACCCAGTCCATCAACATGAGAAGCATACAGCGGCTAAAACTGCAAAGGTTAACTCCCTCATTTGAGGCATTTTGAAATAGGTTGAGCACTCAGTTATGTAGGTTAACCGAAAATAAATTTATTGTAAGGGAAAAAAAACTGTTGATGGTATAGAATTTTTGTATGAAAACTGAACAACCGAGATCGAATTAACCAATATAACCAATAAAATTAGCTAATGACTGAAAATTGATTATCAATATTTCAGTTTCCAGTTAACTGAAAAACTAAGCAAACTAAACAAACTGATTCTTCGATATTTTACACCTGTGAAAGGTTTTAATACTATTGTACTAATCCTAAAGTGAGGATGCTCACCTATTTCAAATATTTCAAGAATCTCATACCATCAATAGAGCCATTCGTTGGCTCCTTCGAATGGATACCGATATTATGGAGATCTTCATCTCCAGGAAACATCGTCCTAACAATTGCTTGGCTTTTGCCTTGGTCAAGTTCAAATGTGCAGCGCAGGTTGAGAAGACTGCAGAAAGAATTCACGGGCACTTGTTCCTGGGTTACAGGATATATGCCTGTCAGGCTAAATATCCGTCGACAAGAGGTTTTAGGAGGTGGTCCAGAGAAGGAATCAGGCAAGGCAGAGCGACGGCGCTTTCAGCGTCTGGTAGCAAGATCGAAGGAGTTAATCCTAATCAGAGCCCTATTTCCGCGTCGGATGATCCTAATTTAGTGACATCGATGGAGCATGGCGGTGGTAATCCAGTGCAGAGGTCCGAGAGGTTCGGTGATTGAGGTGGTGGTGGCGGGCTCTTGTGCTAAGATTGAGGTTAGCCGTGTTGGTGTTGACGGCGATGCCACTCGACGTGCCTCTGTTCGGATTCGTTTGTGGGATTGGAAGGAACGCGACGATGAAGATGGAAAGTTGACGTTGGGCGTTAAAATAGAGACGGCGCAAGTGGGTCCTGAGGTGGTGTAGGAAAAGGTGGATCCGACAGGAACATACTATGGGAATAGAAATGAGGCGCAGGGATGTTTCGGATTTACCGGGGGTGGAGCCCCATTTTGGTATTGGATCGATTTGAATCTCATGTACCCGGGTTGGACTAATCCATACTATGGGTATTGGTCTAGATACCTGATGCAAGGTTTTGTTCAGAATGGATGGTGGGGCCAAGGTTATGGGTGGGGAGGTGATTGGCGCAGCCAAATCACTCCTGGTATTGACGGGCCTCCCCGGAGGGGGCCAGATTGGGCAACCTCCCGTTCCGAACCTATCGAGTGCCCTCAATAGTGATTCTCGACCCGTAGCAATGGAAATTAGAGGTTGGGCGCCAATCTCCATTTGGGAGCCGTTGGGTAGTAAGGCGGAAGGACTCGATCCAATTGCGAATGATATTGTCATGAATGCCGATTTGGACCGGTAGAAGATAGCAAGTGGTGTGATAAGGTTGTTAGCCATGATATGATTGAGGTTGAGCGTGATCCTGGTATCACTGGTACAGTTGTTGGGTCTAGGGCTCCTGATCAAGCTCTTGATTGCCCTCAAGTTGAACAGGTAGAGGAGGGAGGGGAAGGAGATGACCTTCGAAGCCTTTTCGCAGACCCTTAATACCCCCTGGTTTTGAGCCTGGTAGAGATTCTTCCGGGGCGGCGGTGGACCCTGACGAGGAATTTGTCAAGGAGGAAGCGAGACAGACTCTTTTGCTTGCCAAAAGCCTTGGTTGCCATGTCCGTGACGAGGGGCGTGCCTTAAGCAATTTTGTTGACATCATCCGCAAGCAAAGAAGTAGCTCCAGTAAGAGATGCCAGGAGCCTAATGGCGGAGCTGATACTAACTCTGATAACTATTCGCGGACTACTTCTAGAACTAGTGTTAGAAGGGAGGTGGGGCAAAAGAAACACATTTTGGGTTTTAGCAAATTTTCTCGTGTTAGTAAGGTTGCTAGTAGAGGTAAGAGTAGAGCAAGGACAAAAAAATTAAAGGATGGGGTAGCCTTCAAGTAGGAAGGGCCGACCTAGTAAGGTATGGGTGAGTTTGTACTTTGATTTGTTGTTTTCATTTCGTTTCACTTTTGCGGAGTTCTTGGTCTCGTGCCTCAATTATCAAAAAAACATTTAGCCATTTCTAAAAAGTGAAATTAATAATCGCATGCAGTTAAGAAAAAGTATCATACTTCAAAATAATTTGTAACAAAATCAAGTTAATTAAATACCTTTGGCCAATTATTTGATATCTTCTTCACCTTCTTCAACTCTAATCATGCAGTTTTGTTTCTATCAAATCGATTGAGGTTGAAAAAAGTGAAGAGGATATCCTAGAATTTGTGAGAGGTAATTGATTAACTTAAGTTTGTTATGAACTACATATTAAAGCCTAATATTTTGCTGTAACTTCTAAATAAGATGGTCCGAGTCTGAAGTTTATATTCATTTGCATATATACTTTACTGTAGCCCATTGGTTTGACAGAATCTTTCATCGCGTTGATACAAACATGAGTATCTCATATGTAACAACCTTATATATACATATTTATACAGATTTTTGTTCAGCCCTTTACATTGTAGGGATGATATGTTTGCAGTCTTCTCTGACATAATGATGCACAACAATGTAATTGAACAAGAACAACATTGACTCATGAAGATCTATGAATAATTTGCTCATTTTCTTTGATGAAATCATGGACATTAATAGTATGTAGGTTAAGTTTAAGTTATTTACAAAACTAGAAAGTTGCAAAATTACCAATCAGGGCCTTATTCTGCTTAGATTTTCTTTTTCTAAATTGTTTAAATTTAAAACTAAAATTAGGTAAAGTTATCTATTATCTGAAAATGGCCTTGGGAGAACAATAGCTCTGCTTATGAATAATTAGAATGCAAGCGATCCACCCCTCATTCTCCCTAGTTTCTCTGCCATCATTTTCTTCATATACCGTTACCTCTTTCTCTTCATTGCCTTCCATTTTTTTCTCCTAGGGAGTATTTTCTTTATTTCTTTTTTCTCAGGAGAAGAACTCTCAGAGAGGCCCTTTTCGTTGATGGTCTTTTGATCATCATCAGGCCTCCCTCCCATCTTGACCTCCGTCTTCCAAGGTAAATATTGTCTTCTCTCGTTCATCCTCTCCTTACCCTCAATGGTAAGATACTTCTGCAATTTTTCATGTTCATCATCCTGGTAATGAAAACATTTTCTTTCTTACCAAATTACTACTTTCTTAAATTATGGAAATGAAGATGATCGTCCTTATGCACGTAACTTTGTTTCCCTTTGTCTTCCTCATCTACGCACACATGTCAGACTGAATGGTAAGTTATTGAAACTTGCAGCAAAGAGCAGATTCAAAATGGCAACAACAGTTAAGGAAGGCGCGGGAAACCACCCCGGTGTCAACAATGGGAAGGAAATGAAGAAGGCTACTTCTTCACCCTCATCTAACACCACCATCAGAGCACCAAAGTCCTCCCTACACTCCGCTTCAGGAGGTCGTCCCAAGCCCGCCACAAAGACACCATCCTCTAATCCTGCTTCTGACAAACAGCGGGTCCATAACTACCTCAAACCCACGCATACCTCAACTACCGACTCCTCCTCGAAGGCAAAGAGACCCAACAGCGATAGCGCTACTGCTACAACCGCTCTTCAAGCCAAAACTGGCGTCAATCGAAGAAGATCCTTCGATAAACCACCCTCCCGAGCTCAATTCCAAAAGCCTGCCGGATCTCCTCCTGCCACCGCTGTTAGAGAACACAAACCCGTTCGATCTACATCTTTCTCCTCTGCCAAGTCCAATACCACCACCTCCACAAGGAGGCCGAGCCCATCGCTGAGATCATCGTCCGGCAAGAATCTTAACTCTGCTGCTAATTCCTCCTCATTGTCCAGGACCAACAACAACAAGGCTGGGCCCGTACGGAGAAGCAATTCTAATGTGACTCCGAGTGGAGCCAAGAAGGCCACTTCAGCCCCAACCACTGTCAATAAGAAGGCTCCGAAGAGTGTGGCATCTGACACAAGTGCTGCTGAGCTTGAAATATATGAGGAAAAGGATCCGTTGTTGGATCACGGAGTTGCAAGTGAGGATGAAGCCCATGAGGATCTCCAATCTTTGCCTGATTTATCCGAAATGCAGGTGTCATTGGGTGATCCTCCTAGTGTTGAGGATACCAGCGAAAACAATGTCACCAACACAACCAATGATGGCATTGTCAATCAAGAAGAGCGAGTAGAGGAGGTCAGCAGCAACAATTCTAACAATGACGTCGATCAACAAAAGAATGCTGATCAAGATGTTGTTGAACATCAGCACCAACCACCAGCAGTTCACAAGAATGAGGAGGAAGGTGTAGTGGTAAAGAATAAAGAAAATGGAGATGACATGGAAGAAGAAGAAAAGACCAATGAGAAAAGTGAGCAGCATGCGGTGGTCAAGGAACAGGAAGATGAGAGGTGTGTCGTTGATTCAGACATTCAAGAGAAAGGAGCGGCAGCGGAGGAAATAGAAGAGAAAGAAACGGAAGAGGAGGAACAGAAGGAGAGTTCTTCAAAGGGAGAAGAGAAAGATGGAATGGTCGTAAGTGAGAAGAAGAAAGAGGAAGAAACAAAAGATGACAAAGAAGATCAGGTGGACATCACCAAAGGAGAAGAAGTGATAGCAGCACAACAATCACCCAGCAGCGCAAGAACACCGAGCAGTGCGAGAACACCAAACAGCGCAAGAACACCAAACAGTGCAAGAACACCCGGAGGAAGCCAAGTTTACAATGAGGTGATTGAGGAGACTGCGTCCAAGCTTATGGAGAATAGGAAGAACAAAGTTAGAGCACTAGCTGGGGCTTTCCAGAGCGTGATCAACTTGCAAGACAAATAGAAACTGCACAGAAAGGTTTATAACAAGTCTTGTCTTCCGCTCAGTGCATACCTGAGTTCTCTTCTTAAAGTCGTCAGCGAATCAATTCTGCTCATTTCTTTTGTTTTTTTATCTTCAAACATCCTTGTATTTAACTAGACTACATGTGGGTTTCACGCAAGAAGATTATCTTGTTGTTCAAGATGCACCATGTGTAACTGTTTGATACAAAAGGAGTTTTGAGATTGTTTGTCCATTCTTGAATATATATATATATATATATATGATTCATTTCATTTCCATAGAAGATATTCTTTAGATTTTCCCTTCCATTTTCATTTGTTTTTTCTAAAACACCCGAATTCAGAAGAAAAAGGTTTCCATCCAGAAAAGAAAGTTTCAGAAACAGGAAAGCCAACAGAAGCGAGAGCTGTGAGAATTAATAACTTCAATCTGACTGATCATAACTATGAGGATTATGTAGGTACATGTGACTAGAGACCGTCAGCAGAGGAGAAAGAACAAGAGCTAAGGAAACAGACAGGACAAGGTTGAGCTCTTACGAGGCAGCAATACATTAGCCTGAGGCATAACGAGCTTGGATAATTGCTCGGATGTGACCACTCCTACTGCTTTAGAGCTTGAGCTATAGTAACCGTAGATGTTCTCATATTTTACAACGACTA
The DNA here is from genome assembly GCA_023374045.1 of Limonium bicolor. Lineage (NCBI taxonomy): Eukaryota > Viridiplantae > Streptophyta > Magnoliopsida > Caryophyllales > Plumbaginaceae > Limonium > Limonium bicolor. The sequence continues at coordinate 249,781,453 of CM041777.1, read as the reverse complement.
TCATTTTGTACCTCTTTTCAAGAACCAAATCAATCAGCTGAGCGATCGACGTTGAGGTTGGGATGCTTGGTGCCGGACTCTTCATCATTGCTGAAAGTGGGCAGCTTAACTGGAGGAATATGAAATAAAATGTTACAAAATCGATCACCCAATGAATGGAAAGAGATAAACTATACATGCTGATAAGTGACCATGGAGGCAACTCATCAGTATTTAGCACTACACTGAAAACATAAAGAGGAATGGGAATTCTAATGTCTCTAGGGCTATTATATATGCGTCTATGACCAAAAAGTTGGTTCGATAAAAACTAATACAAAACAGAACAACAACTAAAAGCAGATACCTCAGTGCAATCTTCACGGTGTAGTAGGCCCACACAATTGCCCCAGTCATCTACAACAGGCACAACAGAATCCTTGAAGAATCGCATAACCACTTCCTTCAATGTAATCGAAGCTTGTAAAGGACGAGCTTCGCCGAATGGAATCATAATACTCTCAACAGGATCATCAACTGATACCTGAGTTACGATTATTGATAGCAAGGTTCTTTTTTATGCTCAACAAAGAAACCAAAAGAGGAGATTCCATCCATCTAAAATGAATCACTACCCGTTGTAGGGATTCACTTTTCCCCCTCCCTGGTAGTTATATGTGAAACGTTATTTTACCTGCGGAAGAAGCGAAGGAGAAAAAATGGAGCAGTCTGAACCAAGCAGAGCCTCCAGACGCAAAGCAACCTGCATTTGGAGAAAGAAGCATTGGTCAAGAGCCATTAGTTTAAACAGAGTCTTGAAAGGCCACTTTGCCCCAAGAGAATTGTTTCACAATTTGTGAAAGATCAACGCTCTATTAGTCAATAACAAGGTAAACACGGAATGCCATAAGTCAAGTCCATGAAAAGATAAAAAGCTCAAAAGTAAGTTTCACTGTCGACAAAACTCAAAGCGCAACAAACCTGTCCTCCTCGACTTGTCCAAGATAAACTTTTCCATCTTGTCATAATGTTCGAAAGAACCTTTAGAGCTTCTTCAGCCTGAGAAACAAAAGCAATTTTCATTCAAGAAAGCCGGCAGCAGTTCATTGGCTCAGCTTAGTAACTAATGACAAGAAAAAGCTCAGATAGCTGCATCTCCTCTTCAAATGTCCTATCATATCACATTCAAGGATAAAAGAGAGCCACTACACCTTACAGTTTTGGGACATTTTCCAAACAAATATTATAATTGCAGTACACATAAGTATGCGGTTGAAGGAGATAATGAATAATTTTCATTTATATGATAAATGCCAAACATATTCCTTAGACTATATAAAATTATAATAAAAGAACCCTGTAACCAGAGGGACGGCATAAAACCCAGAAAATGATACCTGGCCACAATTTAAAGCAGCTTCCACAAGAAGGTGGTCGGCTTCTTCCTGAGCTCCTAATCTAATTGTTCCTGCTGCATCTACCCAGACACGCCTATGCAAATTCTTAACCATGGCATAATCTCCAACAGAAGCTAAGGCACGCATCAAAGAAAGATAAAGGTGAGGCTTAGGTCGCAGATGTGGATCTTGTCCAGATTTCTTCACTACATCGCCAAAAACACTGAGTGCCCCTGGAAAAAAAAGATTATACTTCCAATAGTATGGTGCATTGATGTAACATACACCCAATATCAGCATATACTTGTTCCGCAAATTTAGAATGACTATAACATACCACTAATTGAACCACAACTTAAAAAAGCATCAACCGCAGCAGCATATGCGATTCGGTCGATTGACAAGTTGTCACACAGTTTCATTTCCAGTACTATCTTCTGAACTGACGCAAGATCCTTCACTTGTCCAAAACCCTGCACAAAATTTTTTTTTTATTTTCCTTCAGACATCATATCTAAAATCAATTCTTTATACAACTGAACTATAGGATGAAATTCAAAATGATTCTTGCTATTGAGAATTCTGTCATGCACATTGAAGCCGAAATGTTTAATAATTGTTTCAAGACACTGTATTAGGTCTCCTACCTATACCAGCGGCAAAAGGCATATGATAATTTCCACCAAGTAATAACAATGTTACAAAGAGATTACCTTCAATAATGTAGTGTAAGTGACGATATCAGGGGTGACATCATCTAAGTTTGAATCCTTTGCTTTATCCTGCTAAAGCCAAGGGATTATAAAAACTTGGATCAATTGCAATAGGGTTATAGGAATATTTAGGGACTAGCCTTTACTTAGGCCCATGAGACCTTCATCTGTTCCAATAACTGCCCAGCGGCATCCATTCTGTTCATCTTGACACAAGCTAGGATGAGGATATTATATGTCAGCTTGTCAGGACTCAATCCATGGCCTAACATTTGATTGTGCACATTGAATGCAGCTTCAGGCGACCCTGTGCCTATATATCCCTGAAAAAGGAGATATGGATGGTTGAGCTTCTATATGAATTGTATTGGTAATGCACCTGATTAAGTCAGTTCGAAATCATACAGAACTCCCATCTCAGGGAATTTGAACCTCAAAAAAATTAGAAGGCAGAACAGAGGAAAAAACAAAAAAGGGAGAAGCATAACTTCGTACAGAGGACACTTTTAAGGCTAATCAAAACAGTAAACTAAACCTTCATTAATAAGTTGTACACTGAAACGGATGAATTGCCACCTTCGTGAAAAGTGTATCCAAAACGTGTAAGAAGACCATTTGCACGACGTAAATCTCCTGCAGGAACGTATGATAAGAACGAGCATCCAGAAAGCCGGCATAAATGATGAAAACAGCTTCCAACACTAACCAGCATCAATGATGGCGTTGAGTAGTCCATGAAGAAGTGGCACGGACAGTCTTGGTTTTCCTACCGCATTGCCTCGCTCTACAGATTCAAGCAGTTGAAATGCTTCATCAACTCTTCCAGCCTCTCCCAAACCCTTAATGATACAAGATATAGCGACTGAGGCTCAGTACCATTGCTTATGATGATATTGGGAGGTGAATGATCAACCAACATGATAACAGAACCATTAAAATTTAAAGTAAGGATGTCCGTTCATGAGAACTCCATTATCAGGAGGAGCTAGCTGCAAGATATTATCCAAAATGTGTAATAAGCACGGAAAACATCCAATGATATCAAAGCATCTTACCTTCAACAGGGTACCATAAGTGACATGATCAACACCGCAGCTCTTCCCCATATCATCAAACACCTGTAAAGCAGAATCGATGTCGCCACAGCGGACGCATGCCTCCAGCACAGCGTTCATCACAATCTTGTTCAGCTTCCCGCATTTGCTCTTTGCTCTATCGATCTCTTCAAATATCTTTACCCAACTTAAAAAAGAGCGGAAAAAACCCTTATCAGTACCCAGCCCAATATTTCGAAGTACACGTGCATAGCCACCTCATTCAATCGAGCTTGAAATATAATGTTGAATAACTCGGTGAAAGTATAGCGAAATACAAAATTCAGAGGAAGAGACCTGGCGAAGTTGCTTGCGGCGAGTGAGCTCGACCACGCGGGAAGTGAGGCGCTTGAGATGGGATTTTCTCTGAGAAAAGGCGTGTTTGAGTGAAGCGGTAGTGGAGGAAGAAGCCTGGGAAGCGATTGAACTGGGAGCTTTCGTTGGACTGGGCGCGTTAGTGTGGACGGGAACATTGGAACACCTGCTGGGGGTGAATATCTGAGTTCTGGGGATATACAGATTATGAGTAATTTGATGATACATTTTTGCTCAGTCCTACGTTGCGCAGTATCTATTTCTCAGTACCCTAGATCATCAAGACTAGCCATTCAAGATTCATGGTTGAAGTACTTTCTAACACAGATAGAAAATTATTGGCAGGTAAGAGGGACAGTCGCACACCGGCGATGAAAACTGAAAAGGGCACGTTTCTACTTTCTGAATCTGGTTCTAATTATTGTTTGGGTAGTAGAATCGGGTGAGATTCCACTCATGTATTTACTAAATGGGAATCGGAGTGAATTAAGAACCTGTTTGGATTGCTTTCCTTATCCGAAAAAATCCTTCCCCTCCATCGCGGAAGGCGATAATTGCCTTAATACTATAATATTGACCATGAGATATTATTTTTTTTATTTTTTCGAAAGAAATTGATATATTACTGCATCAATAAAGATCTGCTATTACATATCAAAATATTTGTATTTTCAGCGCGTCTATTGTGGGGGATTGGTGCGGTTTTGTTAGGTCAAGTAGTCTGTTGATTGGATTTTTTTAATATTATGTAACTTTTAAAATATAAGTTTAAAATATAAAAAAATTATATTATGATCCATGATGTTTGGTAAAATTACATACCCTACCCACGAGGTTTCAAAAATTATTTTGTCCACTCATGTGGTTTCCTTTATTTTACATCCAGCAACTTTTCTAATATTTGATCAACTTAAAAGATGCTTAAATGTTGTCCAAAATTGATAAAACTTTACATGGATGATGCTAAGGTGTTATATTTTTGTTCAATACCAAATCCAAAGTTTTTAAAGCTCATATATGACCTGTGGGACCCATTGAAAACACGTTAACATGTCACATGTTTCATTGGGTCCCATGGATCACATATGAGCTTAAAAAACTTTAGATTTCACGCTAGACCAAAATATAACACCATAGCATCATCCATATAAAGTTTCATCAATTTTGGACAACATTTAAGCTATCTTTTAAGTTGATCAAATATTAGAAAAGTTGCTGGATATAAAATAAAGGAAACCACATGGGTGGGCAAAGTAATTTTTGAAACCTCATGGGTGGGGTGTGTAATTTCACCAAACGTCATGGGTGGGGATGTAATTTTCCCTTATATTATTGTTCGTCTAAATTTAAACTCTTCAATATAAGATCAGTCATGAATATGTCTTAAGAAATTTTTTAAAAATTTATATTAATTACATGAATATATCCATATATCAATGAGACTTATGATTCATAACATCATATTAGTGTATCATTGTAAACACATAACATCATTTTTAGTGTATCATAATATCAAATTTAATGAATCATAATATCAAAATTAATGAATCATATCTTCATTTTAGTGTATCATCGCAAACATATAAGAATAAAAAAATTTACACAATAATACAACACAAAATAATATTTGGTATGTATGAAAATACACAATTCACCATATAAGTTTAAAATACACCATACAACAATAATAATACACTACAAAACAATAATGATTTTTATCGGTTCCGAAGTTTGTTATCTAATTCACCACTTATTAGTTAATGAATATCAATTTTAATGAATCATGTCTTCATTTTAGTGTGTCATCGCAAACATATAAAAATAAAAAAAAATTACACAATAATACAACATAAACAATATTTGGTATGTATGAAAAATACATGATTCACCATATAAGATTTAAAATACACCATACAACAATAATAATACACTACAAAACAATAATGATTTTTATCGGTTCTGAAGTTTGTTATCTAATTAACCACTTATTAGTTAATGAATCATAATATCAATTTTAATGAATCATAATATCAATTTTAATGAATCATAATATCAAAACTAATGAATCATATTATGATTTTAGTGTATTGCCAAAACATATCCATGACTGGTCTTGTTTTGAAGGACTTTAATTTAGGTGAACAATGATATATTTTTTTCATTTTGGACTTATATATTAAAAGTTACAACCATTTAAAGTTAATGTAATAAAATGACAGCCCAGTCAGTAGCTGACTGGGACCGCCATGTGTGTGAGCTGCGTACAGCTGGGTGCGGACAGCCCGTGTGTGCGAATTTGCCTTGTATCTCTGGCTCTACTAATTGATAAGGGAGTGTTCACCGTAGGGCTGTCAATCTTGACAAGAACCCGAAACCCGACCCGAAACCGACACGCTAAAACGCGGGTTTGGGTTGCAATTTTCAACCCGAAAATATTTTCGGGTCGGGTTCGGGTTGGGTCATCAAAAATCCGGGTCGGTTTCGGGTTTGATATGTCAACCCGATTTCAACCCGTAAACCTGAAAATATTTTTTAAAAAAATAAAAACTTATTTTCCTAATAAGGCAGTAGTAGTGCCAACACAACCGACCACTAACCCTAAGTTTCTTTTTGGGAAATTTCACGATATACCCCTGAGGTTTGAGCAAATTTTACGAGATACCCCCGATGTTTCATTTTCATTACGAGATACCCTCAAGGTTTCATTTTTTTTACGATATACCCCTGAGGTTTCATTTTCATTACGATATACCCCTGAGGTTTCAATTTTATTACGAGATGCCCCTCAGTTCAGATTCAGATATATTATATTTGTCATATCCTCATTTTACCCTCGCACCATATGCCCCGTAACATGGATTTATAGTCAAATTTTTAAAAAATTTAAAATATGAACAAAATGCACATAAAAATTAAAGATCAATTAAAATTTTAATACAATTTTAAAAAACATAAATAAAAGTATAAAAATAAATTAAAAAAACTAGAATCATAAAAAGTTTAAAATAAATAGAAATGACCAAACAATAAAAAAATAATCTATTTAAAAAACTTATATTGTTACATAATTTAAAAACTATTATAACAATTATATTTAAAGAACAAAAAATGATTTTTATACTTTATTTTTCTAATTTAAAATAATGATTTTTTCTATGTACTGTATGAAATTGTGCTTTTAATATTCTTCATATATTGTTATACTTTTTACAATTTTAATACATATCTAGGTAACTCCTTAACAAGTTATGTTTATTTTTCAAAATAATTACTTTTTTTTAGTCATTTCTATTTATTAATTTTTTGTTTTATGTTTATTTAATTATATTCATCTTTTTAATATTAATTTCAAATTTTATATGAACTTTAATTTATATGAGCATTTTATTTAAGTTTCAAATTCAAACAAAACTTTGACCATATATCCCTGAGATTATTGCGGGGCATATGATTTTAAGTCACCGCTATAATAGTTTTTAAATTATGTAACAATATAAGTTTTTTAAATAGATTATTTTTTTGTTGGTTAGTCATTTCTATTTATTTTAAACCTTTCATGATTCTAATTTTTTAATTGTTTTTATACTTTTTTTATGTTTTTTAAATTGAAATAAAATTTTAATTGATCTTTAATTTTTATGTGCATTTTGTTCATATTTTAAATTTTTAAAAAATTTGACTATAAACCCGTGTTACGGGGCATATGGTGCGAGGATAAAATGAGGATATGACAAATATAATATATCTGAATCTGAACTGAGGGCATCTCGTAATAAAATTGAAACCTCAGGGGTATATCGTAATGAAAATGAAACCTTAGGGGTATATCGTAAAAAAAATGAAACCCGAGGGTATCTCGTAATGAAAATGAAACCTCGGGGGTATCTCGTAAAATTCGCTCAAACCTCGGGGGTATATCGTGAAATTTCCCTTCTTTTTTTCTTCATTCATTCCCCAATCTCCAGTTCTCCACCGCGGGCAGCGGCGTCTTCTTCCTCGGTTCAGCCAGCCCTACCCCCAATTCAATCAACCATATCCTCGACGGTCGAGACTACACTTGCTTCACTTCTGCTTCTCATTCGTTCTCCACCACGGCATCTTCTTCATTCATTCATACCGCGTGGTGTCCCCTTCCGCGATTCTCCATCTCATTCGTGAGTAGTGACTGGCCCTGCGCTTGCATATCTTCCTTGTTTGTCGCCGTCAGTTCAACCAACTCCCCAGTTCTCCAGCAACATAGGTATGATTCATATCATATGAAGCAATACCTATGTTTGATGGAAATCATGTTCAACATCGATTCGTGGCAGTGGAGAGCGATTGTTAGTAATTACTTAGGTGTTGTGTAGTTAACTAATGGTTAATGGTTGTTAATTGTTATGGTTATCTGTTCGGAATAAAAAAAATTGGTTAGCTTAATCGTGTTTTTTGTTGCTATGTTTTCAGACCATTTTTTTCTACCCTTTTTTATGACTGTTAAGAGGATAAAGCAATTAGCATAGATTTCTTTTTATACTTCGAGCTTAAGAGCCACCATGTTTCAGGTTATTAGATTATGTTCTAGTTTAGAACCTTATGACTAAAAAAACAGGAAAAGGAATATGAATAAGTGAGAAATGGAGTTTAGAATTCTTCAATAAGCTAATAATTATGGTTCGAAACTTTTGTGAACTAGGCTCCGTCTCATTGCTTGAGTGTTTTACTTCAAAGTCTTTGTTAGGCCATTAAACAAACAGAAAATAAATAATAAGCTTGACTAATAATCTATGGATAGAACTCACATTTAAGCTAGTTTCAATTTAGACCTCACAACATGTATATAAAAAATAAGAATAAAAGTAATTAAAATATGGATTAGCAATTAATTGGATTTCTTTCTTTCAGCTTAGAATCCTTAATTGGTCTCTAAAACAGTAAAAATACAGAAACAATTTCCAAAGCTTGGTTAGCAACCTTTCATCAATTTCAGCTCATTTATTCACCATAATTATTTGCTCTTTTGATTTACTTCTTTATTGTACATGTACTGCTCTTACCTCTATTTCCTTACAATTTGTTAATTTAGTCTCATCAATCTTACCTCTTTTGAACAATGCTCGGTTTTTTTTTCTATATTGTGTTGTTGTGTAAGTGCTACATCTTTGTCAATTAAGTGTATATGTTTGGCTTTGTTTGGATTTGTTTGTATATGTTTTGAGTTGAAACTATGGTATACAAGCTCTAGTTGATGTTGGTTCTGAGGTTATAGGCTTATAACGGATTGAGGATTCAATTATGCTTCACGACAGAAATCTGCTAGTTGTTGGTTTTCTGCTGCTAGTTTTCTGATTAAGGAGTCAATCGTGGGTCATTTATGATTGAGATTTTCTGTTTTGATTAATGTGGTTTCTGCTGCTAGTTTTCTGTTTTTATTAATGTGGTTTCTGCTGCTAGTTTTCTGTTTTGATTAATGTGGTTTTTGTTGCTAGTTTTCTGTTACTAATTTTCTGATTTGATTAATGTGGTTTGATTAAAATCCAGCACCCTTCACCTCCTTTCCATTCTATTATGCATATAGTAGTACTAGTATATCCCTCCAGAAAAAAAGGATTACAAGATTGAAAGGTTGTTGATGTATCTGTATCAAAACCTAGGCTTCTTTTCATATCAGAATATGGCATATTACCTCATATATATATATATATCTACCAAACAGGCACACAGATACCTTAATTATATATGAAGCCCTACTAATATGTATATATATATATAAGATTTGATGCAGAGTTTCCTTTTCCTTTTGCATATGACATCGATCATATTTGCATTTGCTTGCCTGTGTCCATCAGCGCTAGAGCCTGCAACTGCAGTGGGAGTATGATTGTGAGATAGACATATTATCATCCTCATATGTTGACTTATGGATGCTTGTATAAGTTTGTACTTCAATTTTCTTCTTAAGTTGACTAGAGAAGTGTGACTATGATCCTTCGTTTGTTCTGTTTCTTATTAAGTTGTATAAGTTTTATAAGTTTCGCTATGCATCTTACTTTGATTCACATGAAATCTAATATGTTCAAACGTTGAGCCACTCTTCGTTGTTGTATTTGTAACAGCTCAATATCCAGAATAAGATGTTTGGTTGAAGATTTGAAGACTTGAAGTTGGGTTGAGGCGAATCTACACTTGTATCAGCTCAACATCCACTAATTTGTGCTGCGAAATGGGATGAAGATGAACTTTTTGTTGGTGTTTCATTGCTATCTTTTTTGTTGTTGTATTGTCTCTTTTTCCCTCCTAAAATGACAATGGATTGTTGTGTATTTGGATTAAATGTTTCCTCTAAGCTTTTTTATGTTATTCTACTTATGGATTTCTTCAAAATCCAGATTCAAAGCTGAACATTTACGTACAATACAAAATTTGTATTTTCAGGTTGGGTTATTTCGGGTTGAATTCGGGTTGATTTTGGGTTTGGGTCAAGGGTCAGTTTTGGGTCGTGTCAAACAGGTCGGTTTCAGGTTTGGGAAATCGTTTTCGGGTCGGTTTTGGGTTGACACATCCTAACCCGTTTCGAGTTCGGGTCGGTTTCGGGTTGACCATATAGTTGACCAGGTCGGGTTCGGGTTGAGGCCAACCCGACCCAGAACCCAAAATTGACACCCCCTAGTTCATCATACTCCATATTTTCCAATCATTGGATTCATTATGCAACTTAGAAACAAGGAAAACTGCAAAATTACTACTCCATCTGTCCTGAATTGACCGTCTTTATTTGGACATGTCGTTTGACTTCAATATTTAACATACAAGATAAAATATTTTTTAATTTTAAGTTTTGCAAATGATTCCTTACATGCTAAACTATATATTACAAAATTTAGTTTTATGAAATTATTTTATCTTATATGCTTAATATTGAAGTGGAAAAATGTGTCATAAAGCAACCAAGACGGTTAATTCAGGACAGAGGGAGTATTAATATCAGTACAGAGTAGACAATTAGAAGCTACAAAACCAAGCAGGTATTCCTTCAAGTTGTAGGTTGATGTAGAAACTACCATCTCGGTCTGAGGAAAGGTTGTCAATTCTTTGAGAAGAGTCTGGTCCTTGATGAAGACATTGATTCTTTCATAACCTGCTTCAGTTGCCCACTTGCACCAAAAAATTAAAGCCTTTGTTTCTGCATTACCAATATCATCACAACAAAACAACATTTTTTTGTTATATGCTATAACTATATCACCCATAGAATTGAAGATAGTTACAGCCATTACAAGACATTTCCATATTTTCTAAAAATACTCCTACTCAAGGTGATGGCTGAGTTTAGCACGATCCTAGACTAGGTGGTTTTGATTAGATTCTTCCCCGCCTGGATCTTAGCATAGTTTCTTGCAAACAGAATGTTTACTTCAATCATGTTGTTGATGGCTAACTCTCTATTGTGTTTCGTTTTATTCTTGGCATCGTACAATGCCCAGATTATATTGGACACATCAGAGAGTTTTTTACAGTTGCAACCTCTGCAGCTACGAAACAACCAGTCCTGCACATTTTCCTCATTCTTCATTGGAAGCATTTGAGGATCAAATATGGTAGTCCAATAGTCTCTAACGGTCCAACAGTATAAGAGGGAATGCACCTTTGTTTATACTTTCCCACAAAACGTGCAAACAGGAGATCCCCCTACTCTTTTTGTCAGGTTGGCCATACAGGGAAGGATCCCTTTCATAATTTTCCAGACTAGCAACTTGCACCTGGGAGGCAATAATTTCACATCAATTTTCCTTGGAATTTATCCCATATAGTCTGTCGAAGAAGAGACATACTTATAGTGTTTTTGTTTTATCAAGTATAAGTATCATGATTTAACTGAATATGTACCTTTCCCATCCTAGGACCACCACCACTGATCTGGTTGAACTCGGTCAATGTTGGTATTTTGGATAGTTTGGATGTCCTCAATGTTGAAGTACTGGTTTAATTTCAAGAGGTCCCAAGAGCGAGAGTTGCTATCAAAAGCTGGTTAATTTGGCTTAAACTAGAGTCGGATGGCCAGGGAGAAGTGGGCTTATATATTTGATAATCTGTTTATCCAGGGGGTTGTCCACGGGTTAAGGGGGGACCCTACTCCTACCTTGACATGAGTTTTGTTCTTGATAACTGTTAGTCCTTGTAGGATTTCCTTCCAACTAGGACTATCATTAGGGGACGATTTTGCCTCCATGATATTCTTCCTCAGAAAGTAGATAGCTTCCATGGTTCTGGCCGCCAGAGTGTTTGGTTTGGTGAGCATTAACCATGCTTTTTTGGCTAATAAGGCTTGGTTGAAATTTTCTGAGTCTATAAATCCCAAACCCTGCATCTTAGGGATTACAAGCCTTCTTCCCCTTGGCCCAATGCATAGCTTTTTTGGTGCTGCTTCTAGCCCACTAGAAATTAGAGGTCAGAGAATCAAGTTTTTGGTTATGGCTTGAGGGAGTTTGAGTAGGGACATGGTAAATATTGGAAGGGTTTGGAGGACACTCTTGACCAAAATAGAACTAGCTGCTTGAGACTTGGGTCTTGCCCAACTATGGATTCTTTTATTTGCAGCCATAATCAGGTGAATGAATATCTCTTGTTGATTTCTTCCAATTTTGAGGGGCAGACCTAGGTATTTTTGAAGCTAACTGATTCTGTTACACCAAAGGTATTGAAGATGTCTATTATGATCTGACTAGGCACTTTGCTACTAAAAACTAGCTCAAGTTTTTGTTTGTTAATGACATGGCCCGAGGCATGGATAATACTATTCATGGATGTCATTGTTGCCCTCAACAGTGCCGTAAAAAATGATATCATCAGCGAAAGCAAGGTGAGATATGGGTGGAGTGAGTTTATTAATAACAATCCTTTGTAACCCTCCTGGTGCATGGCTAAATTAAGACCCCCTGGTAGAGCTTTTTGGGCTAAAATGAAGAGGAAAGGAGCCCCCGGATTGTTTGAAATTAGTGGTAGGGGATCCATTGAGGTTAATAGAGCCTGTGACCGAGGTGATGCAATTAAGAACTGGTACTTTCCAATGATCAAGGAAATTCATATCAGTCAAGATCTTATCCAAAAAATCCCATTGGAGTATGTCGTAAGCTTGGGTCAAATAAACTTTTAGGGCGAAAAGCCCTTTTTTCTTTGCTTGTGTCTTAGAAAAGTGGAGGTGGATTTCTCCTGCTAAGTTGATATTGTTAGTTAGCAATCTACCTTTAACGAAACCAGCCTGGTTTGAAGAGATAATCTCAGGTAAGATGGGTTTTATGTGGTTTGCTAGGACCTTAGTGATGATTTTATAAACAAAGTTGCATAAGGCTATTGGCTTGAAATTAGAGATTTTGGTTGCTCCCGGGATTTTAGGAATAAGGGTGATTCTATAGTCGTTTAGATTTGGTGGTAGGGGTTGGCCTTGCAGAACCTTTAGCACTAGTTCTATGACATATTTTCCAACTATGTTCCAAAAGTTTTTGTAGAACATACCATTGAAACCATCTGGTCCCGAAGCTTTGTTTGAGCCTAACTCTTTGACTGCTTGGATAATTTCAAGCTGAGTATAAGGGAGAGACACATTTTGAATGTGGCTGATACTAAGCTTGAGATGAAGAGGAATTAAAAGAGGGCGGGGGTTAGGTTACTAGTAGACCGATGCTGAATAGGTTTTCAAAGAAGTTAATAGCTATTTTTTCCATCTCATTCCATCTGTACACCATAGTTTTATCCAAGTTCTACAAGCCAAAAATTTCATTTTTTCGGCTATCAATAGTGGCTTTGGAGTGGAAGTACCCAATATTTTTATCCCCTTCTTTTATCCAATTATCCCTAGACCGTTGTTTTCCACCAAAGTTCTTCTCTGTACATGAGACGTTCAATATCCAAATCACTTTCTTCCTATTTTCTACGGATTAAGTAGATTGAGGCCCTGTGGTTAGGCTTTCTAACTCACTCTTCTTTTTTTATTTTCCACTCAATTTTTTAAATTGACCACCCTTTCCACTCTTGGAGTTTTTCTGCGCAATATTTGGTTTTCCTTAAAAGGTTTCCATCATTGCCTCTCAAAGTTTCTTCAATGATATTTTTGCATTTCTGTTACCCACCCATTCTCAAATCTGAAAGCTCTCTTTGGTTTCCTACCTGAGCCTAACAATCTAATTAACAAGGGGTTATGATCTGATTTCTCTCTAGGGAGATGTTCAACAGACGTAGAGAGAAATAAACTCAAGGCTTGATTTGTGGCAAAGACTCTATCAAGTTTACTCATTTGTAGTTTGGGGGTAATTGACAGAGTGGTATGTGGTGTGGTGGGGGACAGAGAAAAAACATCAGTAAGAGAAATGAAAAATAAGAAAATTTGTGAATGTAATAAATTGTGAATCGACCCTATGTTTACCTCTATAATTTCAGAGGAAAAAAGTACATGATTGAAGTCGTCTGCCACCACCCATGTCATGAACTTGAGTGCTAAGAAGATCCAACATCTCCCAAGAATGTTTTTTCAAACTCCATTAAGCCCACCCATAGAAGCCCGTGAGGTGGGAGGTGGCCAAACCAGAAAGAGACACTTCCGCGGATATGTGGTGAGGAGAAAAGTTGATGAGATTAATATTGATATCTTTTTTCCAAAGCAGGGCAAGTCCACCGCTTCCACCCCTACTAGATACAGGGATTCCATCATAGTCTTTGAATTTTTCTTTAATTTGATCCATGTCAGGACATGATCTATGGGTCTCCATGAGAAAAACCAGCTCGGGTTTGAACTTCCTGACAAGTCCATTGACCCAAGCTACTGCACTGGGGCGACCCAAGCCTCGGCAGTTCAGTGAAATGCACGTCATTGTGGCAAGCAACCCTAATCCTCATCAGGGTTTGCCTTATCAAGAAATAATTCTCTATACTCAGTCTTCTCTAAATATCCTATTTGTTAATAGAGGGTTTAATCATCAGTGGTTTGAGATTGAGAATTTTCCCATTTTTTAAAGATGTTTGGGTAGTGGGGGCTTAAGGGAGAGAAAAGGTGGGTCTTTTCTTTGCCAAATCTATGAACTTAATTTTGGACAGGTTCATTAGAGGAGTTGCTTGAGGCTTGATGTGGTGAGGTGAAGTTGGATTCTGCTTCTTTGATGATTCTTGCAAGGGATGAGCCAAATTCAGGGCTAGGGGTATCTATACTAGTAGATTTTCTAGAGAAGTCTGCTTCAAAATCCGAAATGGCTGATTTTCAGACAAGCTGATTATAAAAATGTTATTCTCCACGGAGGGGGATGAGTTACTTGCTCCTGGTGATCCTAGATTCGGGAAGGTAGGAGCAATTTTTGTGGGTAGGATGGGTAGGGAAAAGGGTCTGAGTGATTGATTGACATTGGGGAGATGTGTTACAAGGAGATTGAACTATGATAACCGGGGCTGATTTAATCTTTGTGGGCATTATAATGAGGGGTCTTGATTCAAGGATGATTGGGGCATTTGTTGTGGGGCTCATCACCAGGAGAGTAGCTAAAGATAGGTCGACATTCACTTATGTGTTTTGAGTTGGGGGAGACTGGGTTGTATGAGAGTTCATGATAGTAATGCCATCCAAAATACCTTCAGACTTCCATTGTTGCAATAGAAAATTCTTAGTAACTGTTGATAAAGATAAGGCATACTCTGTTCTAATCGAGGGACCAAATCTTTCTATAAGCTAGGGATTTTCCCCAACTAAGTGATCTATTCTACCGCATCGGAAGTAGAAATTTGGTAAATTCTTGTAGGACACTCTACATTCTCTATTTCCATTCTCCGACTTAACAATAAGCATTCTACACAGTGGGTTACTGATTTTTACCTCAACACGGAAGCGGAGTACCTTGGAAGCCAATGGGTTAAGACGGTTAGAGCACTCCACAAATCTACCAATTCTGTTGGCAAGGATGGCGGCTGAGTGTTTGTTGAAGAAGCCTATCGGAAGTTTAAGAATTGCAACCCAAATTTTGACCAGTTGGGGATCGTGCGCTTCATAGTTTAGGGAAGTTTAATGGGAATTACAACCAAAAGACAGTTTTGGAAGTGCCAAGCATGTTTGCTAGGATATTCTTGATATCCACCTCTGACAAGAACTAGAATATGAAACGGTTAAAGCCTACTTTTGTTGATTTTGAGAAAGGATTTTGGTTTCCATAATTGGATAAGGAAGTTTTGTAAAGCTATGGGAGAAATATGATTTGGGCTCCAAACATGACCAAAAAGAGATTTTTGATGTCGAGGAGTGAAAGAGTTTAGCTCGATTGATGCCATTTCTGTCCGGTGAAGTTGGAGTCTTGAGCAATTAGAGATTATGGAATCCATTGGAGGGGCGGTAGCTAATTGTATTTTAGGATTGTGTTTTGAGGGGGTTACAGTAAATTTTAGCAGTGAGAGATCAGTGAGGAGAGAATTGGGGGGGAATCTGGGGGATTTTATTGAAGATGATACGCCTTCTGCAAGAGAGGACTGGAAACAGGATTAGAGGACGCAAACGGCATGCAATAGCATGTTTGCTTCTCTCTATTCCAGCTACCCGCATAAATGCGGCTGACACACGACTCAAACGGCGGTGGATCAGAAGGAGGTGACGCGGGAAGTTGACTCTCGCTGAGAGCACGCCCCATTGATGGTGAGGAAAGCTTTCTCTAGGCACCATAACCGAGGTAGAAAAACATCAGTTCAGCTCCAAGATAGAGGACCCTTCTCTCTTCGAAGTCAACCGAGAAGCCTCTAGCAAGGTCAGAGCCTACCAACTCTAAATGTTGTTTGTGTTCCCAATACTTCATTTGCCAACTGCAAAATCCGGTACGGGAAAAGGAGTCGATCGCGCGTGTGTTTTGGGTAGCGCGTTCTCTTGTTTTTTTTCTCTCATCCCTAGCTAATGGCTAGTGTTGTACTTTAATTTTTATTATTTTACTTTTTAGCTTATAGTCTCAACCATCTATTTGCTTTCTTTTTGTTTCAAACTTAAGGTGCCCGCGTGTACCAGTTTTTCCAACCTCACCGTACGGGCCTACTGTTCCTACCCTTTTCAAAGGGTCAACAACAATGAGGACTTACAACCTTACTGGTATGTTGTTTGTGATTTTTCAAAGTGAATTTAATAAAATACCATATTTTTGCAACTTGTTAAGTTATACAATAATCTAATTTTTTCATTTTGGGATACTATAAAGGCAATATATTAGCCTTTATATAAAGACTACAATTTCAACCATTGGATCATAGCTCTATTTATCTAAAAATGTCTTTGATGTTTTTAGCTTTTCTATGGTGGTTTTTAGCGTGTGCGGTGTAAGGTAATCTTTTCTGAAGTCGTTTTATACTTTATAATATCGCCACTGACCCTAAACCCTGCACTGCAAACCTTGAAAATTCCTTCGACGTTTTTAGCTTTCCTATGGTGGTTTTTAGGGTGTGTGGTGTAGGTAATCTTTTTAGAAGTTGTTTTATACTTTATAATATTATCACTGACTCGGACCCTAAACCCTAAACTACAAACCCTAAAAAAGTCTTCGACGTTTTTAGCTTTCCTAGGGTTTAGAGTGTGTGGTGTAGAGTAATCTTTTTTGAAGTCGTATTATACTTTATAATGTCGTCACTGAATCGACAAGTTTTTAGAGTTTGTGGTTTAGGGTTTAGGGTTGTTAGACCTAAACCCTGCACTACAAACCCTAACAATTCCTTCGACGTTTTAGCTTTCCTAGGGTGTTTTTAGGATGTGTGGTGTAGGGTAATCTTTTTTGAAGTTGTTTTATACTTTATAATGTCGTCACTGACTCGGCAGATTTTTAGGGTTTTGTGGTTCAGGGTTTACGGTCGTTAGACCCAATGATATCACGTTTTTATTAATATTTTAAAGTTATATAGTTTATTTGTTGTGTAAATTTAGATTAATATGTTAATATCATATAATCAATTTACTATTATAGACATGATTTCTAATTAGCATTTTCGGTTGTCCCTGTTCATGTTAGGAGATTACATGTAAAATTAATCATTCTAATCTAAACCATTCATCATAATATCTTATATCCAATGGTTAATATAAAAGCCTTTATGCGATCCATGCTCCCAGTCGACTGATAACAAGACTCATGTCTTATGGTTGCATGTGTGCAAATGGGGCCCATTCACTTGTAGTCACTTCATTTTGATGTTGGGATTTAATGAACACTTCCATTTGGTGTTAGAAGCTTATCATGTTTTGCTTGCTATATGCAAAGTACCTCTTCTCTTCGACATTGTCTATGTCATCCTCTTCCTCTGTGATACTACAAAGTGATTTTGATATGTATCTTAAAGTTGTAAGGTAGCAAGCTTCAACAAAACCATGAGCTATCAATACTAGAGGTGGCAGTGCGGGTCAATCGGTTCGGGTTTGGCTCAGTTCAGTTTGGTTTAGGTTGATTTTAAATTGCCCAATATTCAGTTTGGGTTGGATCTGGTCCGGTAAATTCGGTTTGTTTGGGTTGTGTTTGGTTTATTGAAATTTTCGATCGGTTTGGATCGGTATGAGTGACTTTCGGTTTGGTTGACATTCAGCTTGGATGACTTTGGTTAGGGTTAGCCTCTGGGTTGCTCAGTTTTTCTGGGTCAAAGGTCAAATTCGGGTTAGTTATTCAGTTAAATTCGGGTCACGAGTCAAATTTAGGTTAATTATTCAGTTAAATTTTGTTGACATTACATAATCAACCAACTTCATAATCATGATATGTAAATATGACTTTAATAAATCTCAATAACTTGTATTAGGTTAGGTCGACACTACCATAAGTTGAAGCGGTGGTTTTAAGTATACAACATCTAGACAACCAATGAATACCATGCTTGTTTATCATATTTCTTAGAGTTAATTACTCGAAACCCCTTTGAGGAGCTGGGATAATACAGTTAACCCCCTTATGTTTATCATAATTGTTGGTAACCACCTTGAGGTTATGGTATCTTTGACTATGAGCCCCCGAACTATAACTCTGTTATCAGGAAGTTAACTACATGTTGACTTGTCAGCTTAATCACATTAATAATGACAATTAACCCCTTGTATTTTTATTGTCCTCAAGAAAAACCAAGAGCCCAAGCAAGTAGGAAATGCTCAAAGTTAACAAGTGCTGGTATGAAGTGCAGGATAAAAGAATAAGCAAACAATGATTAAAACCTTTGAGGAGTGTGAACCATCACTTACTGATGGCATAGGTGTGCTTAGGGAAAAATAAAATATAAAGTTTCAGGGTATGATCTGAAGTGCTTTAGAGCTTTGAAAGATTAGGTAACTTGGATAACATTTACCATGGTCAGCTTCTCTCGAAAATGGGTATTAAGAAGAAAAAAAAGGAAAACTGGATTTATGTGTTTGTTTCTTTTTTGCATAAGATATGAGAAGGCAACTTTAGGCATTTAGCCTTTACATTGAAGAACACTCAACTCTCATTGGTGGTTACCAACGGTGTCTCACATGTCCCTTAAATATTTTCGCAAAGATGCGCCCTTTAGCAATCCTTAAGAGAGAAGACAAAAATAACACCTAAGCAGTAAAAATACAACCATTCCAAATTGATCACACTGCATGAAAAATGCTCCTCAAAAGCAATCAAAAAGAAAAATCTTGAGCAATTATCCCACAATTTATAATAGTGTTTATTCTCATTGAGAACAACCCACAACACATGGATCCAATTTTTTATTATTGGACAAGTTCAAGGTAAGCATAAGGATTAAGCATTTAAGCACAAATTCGCCGAAAAGGTCATTCCCCCACACTTAGATTGAACAATGAGGACATTGTTCACCAGAAAAACAGGAAAAGATTCAAAAGATCTTTTCGAGAAGTATATTAGAGAGAGAGCACAAGGAACACAAACAAGTAATTAAGCACGAAAGATAACCCGAGTGGCAAATTCAGACAAAAACAAAATAAAAGAAAGAGTAAAAGATAGAAAATCAGACTAGGACTCCTCTGATTGTGTTGTTGCTTGCATTAAAAACTCCTCCACAATCGAGGATTATCCTCAGGTTAGCGTAGCTTGGTTGCGATGTAGTGTAGACATGAAATTGCACCTACATACGACATTAGAAGCTACCAACTACAAACGGGGTTAAGAGTTAGCAAAAACAAAAATAAATGAGACTAAAAAAATAAGAATAAAATAAAAGAAAATGAAAGAAATTTCATCCGGGTTGCCTTTTGGGAAGCTGCCCTTGTTTAAGGTCTTTGGCTTGACCGTACTACCGTGAAGTCCTCTAGGACCGAATATGAACATTTAAGTGAGCTTCAACGGGTGGCTTGGTTGGACATCATTTATCAGTGAAGAACGCCCACATGTTGAGGTTGATGATTCTTGGTGCGAGGATCATATCGTGGTGGAGCCTTCTTTTCAATTTAAGGATGTAGGCATCCTTATCTTCATTGAGCGGTGCAAGGAGGACTCCGAGGTTGACTTTGTCATCGAACTCTGGTCCGGGATCAAATGGGAATTTGGTCTCCACACTTATCGGGTGAAAGTTGAGCTTCCATCTTACATCATTTGTGCACTGGTGAAGATGGCATTGACCCTCCGGGTGAAGATAAAGGGTGATGGCTCATCCTTCTCAGTTTGAGGATGTAGACATCCTCATCTTTGGGCTAAGGCTCATAGGAAGAGCCTTGATGAAAATCAACTTTAGAGGGAGGAAATAGTTCCATGAAGTCAATGGTGGTGCCTTTCTCTGATGATTTGTCAACGTACTCAGTAGGGGGTAGAGTAACGGTGGACTCTTGGGCTTTAGTAAAGAAGGATAGGAAGAGTAGCTAAAGTCCTCAGTAGGTTTATTCGCCTCATTAACTGCTTTTCTCTCAATTTGTTGCTCCATACGAGCTAGTTGAGCTTGCAATCCATTGGTTAGTGTCTTGTGGATTATCACACTCTTGGCGTACAATCCATTGGTTAGTATCTTGTGGATTATCACGATAGTCCTCCAATCTGGTTGGTCTCCTCCAATCTAGTTGGTTTTGAGATAAAATCTTCCATGAGATCCTCCAAATTGGAGCCTCCAACTTGACACTGAGAACTCTCATGGTCTCCTCTGCATCTGTGACATGCAACCCGTAGGTTGGTGTCTTGTTCGGTAGAGTTTAGCTTGGCAGATGAGATGAGGTATTTCATGAGAGCCTTGAATTCAGAAATTGTTGGCTGACAGGGAGAGCTCTCATGGTATCCTCTGCATCTTTGACACACAATCCATAGATTGTAGTTCACTGGGCCATAAGAGTAGTCATACTAACCTCCAGCTTGATTGTAGTGACCATTTTGAAGAGGGCAAAAGATAAGCCTAGGGTATAAGCGATCGGGCATTTACACCCGGGCGTACCATAAGTTTGTAATAAGGTAAAAGTGACCTGAGATCTAGGCTCGGACGCGTTACAAAAGCTTATAAGTAAGAAGGAAGCGACCGAGCATCTAGGTCTGAGCACACTAAAAAGACTTATAAATATAGGTGACCGGGCATATAGGACCGGCACACTAGGAATAGGACAATCTATAAGGCAAAAGGTCGTCAAGGCATTTGGGTCCCGGCACAAGCATAAGACATCTTAGTCTAAAGAGTATGTTGAAAGTGACAACCTGACACATAGAAGAGGTGTTGTAAGAGGTCTATAAATAGGGGATCACCCCTAAATAATAAGATCACCATGATTCTTAGCTCAGTAACTCACTCTCTTTCTCTCTCCTTTTAGAACTCAATTTGTGTAATCGGCAAAACATAGCAATTCGCACGGAACACACAGGTAAGTGGGTCCCTGTTGTGCAAAATAGTAATGAAACTATCTTGTGAACTAATGGGCAGTGAACCCAATCATTGTAGTACAACAAGGTCGTAGCCACAGGGACTTCGTAACTATCTAGTTAATTATAAGCTTAGTAAATGTGCAAGAAGATATATACAAAAGTGCATAAATGTAACTTGGGGTTTTTTGGGTTTTTGGTTGATATTGGAAATTGAAGAAAAACAATAAAGTTAAACTAATTAATCTAAGATAGGTGTATACCTTGGGATAGTGGGAATCTCCTAAATCACCCAAATATGCTCTCATTTCTACCTCACTAAGTTGTCTATTAGAGCTAATGTAAAGATTCTCCAAATCATGGACTAATCAAATCTTACCTAATTAATCACACCTCCCAATTCAAGAAGGGCTAGAGTCACCAGATAGCAGTAATTTCAAGCTCGTAACAATAGCCCTAAAGTTCCACTCCCTAATCTAGAGAAATGGAAATTAGGGTTCATCCCCAATTTGTCTAATCCCAAGCTCAAGCTATAATTTTACAAGGAACCACAATAAATACAATAGGAGATCAAATCTAAAGCATTAATTAAGAATTGATGAGGAGAAAACAACTACAAGAGATGAGTTAGGTTTACAAAAGCAATTTGGGGATTTTGGGGAGAAACCCCATCCCAAGGTATACAAGAGTTCAAACAGCCATTAGAGAGTAGATGAGAGAGAGAGAGAGTAAGAAATGGCCATTAATGGAGCTTGAGAGCTTCAATGGAGGTGGGTCTTCCTCCTCTCCTTCTTCTCTTCTTCTTCTTCTTCCTCTGTTCCCCCTCTTTTTCTTCCTTTGGCATCGCTTTTGGTCTTGGTTCCAACTCCCCCCTCTTTCCTTCTTTTTCTGCTTTTAAAACAGAAATCTGGGCAAAATTTCAGAAGCAATTTCGGGGCCGAAAATAATCGCGTTTTCGGGGCCAAAAATAATCGCGTTTTTAAGTCCAACCGACCCATGACCGACCCAGACTCTATGGGTCGGTCGATTCCAGTAGCTTGGCCTTCGGAATCATCCGACCGACCCACTCTGGGCCAGTCCAGTGGGTAGGCTAAGTTCGAAATGCTGTATCTTCTTCGTTTCAACTCCGATTTTGGATCCGTTTGTGCCCACGCGTTTGTCTTTTTGTCTTCTTTATTTCTACCTATGTTGTTCCTCCTGTTTCAGCAATAGTTGTGCAAAACATCAATAAACACAAAACTAGAGGAAAACTAGCTAGAGTGGAGAAATGAGCATGAAAAGTGTTGATAAAACATATGAAATACACCTCTAAAACATGTTCATTTTGACACTCATCACACCCCACACTTACCTTTTTGCTTGTCCTCAAGCAAAACCAAGAACCCATGCAAGTAGAGGTGATCATTCGGGCGGGCGGGCCGGGTTCGGGCCGGGCCAAAGGAAAATTTTAGGCCCGTCGGGCCTATTTTAAAAACCAAGCCCGGTTTTTTACATGTTCGGGCCGGGCCGGGCTAGGCCCGGTTTTTTCCAGGCTTTGCCGTAGCCCGACCAGCCCGGCCGGGTTTTTAATTTTTATATAAATAATAAAAAATAAAAAAATTAATATATTTTAATATATATTTATATATTATATATATAACTTATTTAAAATTTATATATTTATATAATTTTGTATATTATATAAAAATTAAATATGTATATATTATATTTTAAAAAATAATAAAATAATATAAAATCGGGCCGGGCTTGTCCACGGGCTCAAAGAATGTGCCGCGGCCCGGCCCGGTTTTTTATTCGGGCCTGATTTTATGTCCAGGCCCGCCCGGAAGCCCAATCGGGCTCGGGCCCGTCGGGCTTTTTTACGGGCCGGGTCGGACCGGGCTGCCGGGCCGGACACATTTTGATCAGCTCTACATGCAAGTAAGGAATGCTCAAGACTAACAAATACTAACATGAATTGTAGGAGAAGAGAAGAAGCAAAAAGTGATTGAAACCTTTGAGGAGTGTGAACCATCTCTTAGTGGGGGCATGGGTGTGCTTAGGGGAAAAACAAAAACTAGAGTTTCGGGGCATGATCCGGAGTGCTTCAAAGTTCTAAAGATTAGGTAACTTTGAGAGCTTTTACCATGGCCAACTTCTCTCAATAATGGGTATTGAGAAGAAAACAAAAGGAAAATAGATTTATGCATTTTTTTCACTTTTGCATAAGAGACGAGGAGGTAAAATTTTGGCATCAAGCCTTTGCAATTAAGAACACTCAACTCTCATTGTTGGTTACCAATGGCGTCTCACAAGTCCCTTAAAGAATTTTTACAGAGAAGCACCCCTTAGCAATCCCTAAGAAAGAAGACAGAAGGAACCCCGAAGCAATAAAAATCCAACCAAATAAGATCACTTGGCCACACCGCATGAAAAATTCTCCTCAAAAGCAATTAAAAAGAAAATTTTGAGCATTTATCCCACAATTCATAACAATATTTATTCTTAATGAGAACAACTCACAACAAAAGGGTCCAAGTTTTTGATTTTAGACAAACGCAAGATAAGCAAAGGGATTAAGCATTTAAGCACAAAATTCACCGAAAAGGTCACCCCCCACACTTAACTTGAACAATGTCCTCATTGTTCACCAAATAAACCGGGGAAGGTTCCAGAAGACCTTTTCGGGAAGAAAACAAAGAGAAAATGCATAGGACACAAACAACATTATAGCACATAAGCGATGCCCAATGACAAAAACCAGCATGGTCAAAAATGAAGGGAAAGAAGTGAGATTAGCAAAATAAAAGAAACTAGTACTCCCCTGAGACTGTTTTTGCTGCATTGAAGGAACTCCCCCACACTTGAGCTTTAGCCTCAATTAGCGTAGCTAGGTTACGGTGTGGACTTTAAGTTGCACCTGCATAAAACACTAGAAGCAACCAACTACAAACGGGGTTAAAAGTTAGCAAAAACAAAATCAAAGGAGAACTTAACAAATTAAAATAAATGAAAATGAAAGAAAATCATCCGGGTTGCCTCCCGGGAAGCTGCCCATCTTTAAGGTCTTTAGCTAGACCATACCACATTTAAGTCCTCCAGGATCGAAAATGAATGTTGAAGTGGGCTTCAACGGGTGGGTTGGGCGGGCATCATTTTTCGTTGAAGAATGGCCCAAATATTGAGGTTGATGATCCTTGGTGCAAGGATCATCTAGTGGTGGAGACTCCTCTTCAAATTTAAGGATGAAGACATCCTTATCTTCGTTGAGCGGTGTAGGGAGAACTCCAGGGCGGACTTTGTCTTCAAACTCTGGTCCCGGATCAAATGGGAATGTGGCCTCCACACTTAGCGGGTGGACTTTATGCTTCCACCTTACATTATTGTTGCACGGGTGGGGAAGGCCTTGATCCTCCAGATGAAGATCAAAGTTAGATGGCTCATCCTCCTCAGTTTCGAGGATGTAGTAATCCTCATCTTTGGGGTGAGGCTCATAGGAAAAGCCTTGATGGACATCAACTTCAGAGGGAGATGGCTCCTTGAAGTTGATGATGACACTCTCCTCTGATGACTCGGAGGGAGGCGATGGCTCCTCCTTCTAAAAGTTGGGGATGTAAGCATCCTCATTGTCTTGGTAAAGCACACGGGGGCAGCCTCTGGAATAATCAACTTCAGAGGGAGCAAAGGACTCCATGAAGTCAAAGTGGAGACTCTCCTCTGATGGTTTATCTTCAAGATTGAGCTGGTGGTTGAATGGCGTTGGAGTCTCTGATTCAAACAAGGGAGGAGTAGGGGAGTAGCTAAAGTCCTCAACAGGTTGCTCCACCTCATGAACTGTTTCGCTCTCAAGTTGTTGCACAATCTGATCAATCCGAGCTTGAACATTCATGTTGAAGGTATCTTGCTTCATGGTAAAAGTATCTTGCATAGTTGGGTTAGGCTTGCAAGAAAATATAAGATCTGACATGAGGTCCTCCAAACTGGGTGAATCAACCTTTACTGTGATCACAGGACACTGAGCACTCTCATGGTCTTCACCACACTCTTAGCACACAAGCCTCCGGTAGACATATGAGTTAAGGTCCTCCATGAGAGCTCTCAATTCTGACATTGTTGTTGGGCACTTGGGGCTCTCATGGTATTCTCCACACCTTTGGCATACACTTCATTGATTGTAGTTCTCTGCGCCATAAGAGTAGTCATACTACACTCCAACTTGATCATAGTGACCATCCATCATAATTAAGTTCCTAAAAAGAAAAGAAAAAATTTATACACAAAAGGGGTAAATAAGAAAATGAAAAATATGCACAAAAACTAAACAAATAATAAACTCGATAGTTGGACCGAAGTCCCCGGCAACGACACCAAAAACTTGTTGTGCAAAATAGTAATGAAACTATCTTGCGAACTAATGGGCAGTGAACCCAATCATTGTAGTACAACAAGGTCGTATCCACAGGGACTTCGTAACTATCTAGTTAATTATTAGCTTAGTAAATGTGCAAGAAGATATATACAAAAGTGCATAAATGTAACTTGGGGGTTTTGGGTTTTTGGTTGATATTGGAAATTGAAGAAAAACAATAAAGTTAAACTAATTAATCTAAGATAGGTGTATACCTTGGGATAGTGGGAATTTTCTAAATCACCCAAATATGCTCTCATTTCTACCTCACTAAGTTGTCTATTAGAGCTAATGTAATGATTCTCCAAATCATGGACTAATCAAATCTACCTAATTAATCACACCTCCCAATTCAAGAAGGGCTAGAGTCACCAGATAGCATTAATTTCAAGCTCGTAACAATAGGCCTAAAGTTCCACTCTCTAATCTAGAGAAATGGAAATTAAGGTTCATCCCCAATTTGTCTAATCCCAAGCTCAAGATATAATTTCGCCAGGAACCACAATAAATGCAATAGGAGATCAAATCTAAAGCATTAATTAAGAATTGATGAGGAGAAAACAACTACAAAAGATGAGTTAGGTTTACAAAAGCAATTTGGGGAGAAACCCCATCCCAAGGTATACAAGAGTTCAAACAGCCATTAGAGAGTAAAGGAGGGAGAAAGAGTAAGAAATGGCCATTAATGGAGCTTGGGAGCTTCAATGGAGGTGGGTCTTCCTCCTCTCCTTCTTCTCTTCTTCTTCTTCTTCCTCTTTTCCCCCTCTTTTTCTTCTTTTGGCGTCGCTTTTGGTCTGGGTTCCAACTCCCCCCTCTTTCCTTCTTTTTCTGCTTTTAAAAACAGAAATCTGGGCAAAATTCCGACCTGACCGACCCACCCTGGGTCGGTCACTTCCAGAAGCAATTTCGGGGCCAAAAATCGCGTTTTTAAGTCTGACCGACCCAGACTCTATGGGTCGGTCGATTCCAGTAGCTTGGCCTCTGGAATCATCCGACCGACCCACTCTGGGTCGGCCCTGTGGGTCGGTCTTGT
Source organism: Limonium bicolor (assembly GCA_023374045.1). Taxonomy (NCBI): domain Eukaryota; kingdom Viridiplantae; phylum Streptophyta; class Magnoliopsida; order Caryophyllales; family Plumbaginaceae; genus Limonium; species Limonium bicolor. The sequence continues at coordinate 249,754,758 of CM041777.1, read as the reverse complement.
GGGCAGGCTAACTTTGAAATGTTGTATCTTCTTCGTTTCAACTCCGATTTTGGATCCGTTTGTGCCCACACGTTTGTCTTTTTGTCTTCTTTATTTCTAGCTATGTTGTTCCTCCTGTTTCAGCAATAGTTATGTAAAAACACCAATAAACACAATTCTAGAGGAAAACTAGCTAGAGTGGAGAAATGAGCATGAAAAGTGTTGATAAAACATATGAAATACGCCTCTAAAACATGCTCATTTTGACACTCATCAGTCCCCCATTTCACTAGAGATCAAGAAGCTAGGAAGGTCACAAAATTACCATCGACACATTCATCAGATTAAGGTACCTAAAAATAAAAGAACAATTTTATACACAAAAGTAGTAGATAAGAAAAATAAAAGATAAGTACATAATTAAACTGATAATGAGCAAGATAGTTGGACTGAAGTCCTCGACAACGCCGCCAAAAGCTTGTTGTGCAAAATATATATGAATATATCATGCGGACTAATGGGTAAAGTCCCCCGTCGAAGTAGTACAACAAGTTTTGTATCAACAGGAACTTCACAGCTATCTAGATTCTTACTAGTTTAACAGTGTACATAAAATATATATACAAAAAGGATAAAGTGCAGTAAATGTTTTGTGGGTTTTGTTTGTTTTGGTTGATACACGGAATTAAAAAAAAAGATCCAAACTAAACTAACTAATCTAAAATAGATGTACCTCAAGATGGATATTTCTCACCTTCACCCTTTACTACCAATTCAATTCATGAACTCATAGCTAAACAACAAGAACAATTAACTAATTAATAACCAAACCTTGGTCTACTAATCCTAACAATTGAGTCGGAAATCTACGAGTCGTTTGATTATCTAGTCAATTGATAGCATTAAGCGCATGTCCCCCTAAGTTGTAATGTAGTTTTATCTCAAAACCTTTGAGAAGCGAGTATATATTGATTTAGCCCCCACGGTTTACATTTCTACTTCCACAAACCCGTCCATAGAATCCCACAAAGATAACACATTGAGAAAGCCCTAATCAAATCCCTAAATGACAAGTAGACAAGCTTAAGATCATAAATACTCAATAATTATATTTCATTAATCACAAGAACTAAAATAAAGCATTAATGAAATTCAACAATCAAAAATAGAGTTTAGGGATTTTAGGGAAACATCCTCATCCCTAGGTACAAGGAGGCTACTCCTCCATTAAAACATATATAATAGAGAATGGAGAAGAAATAACCATATGAGAGGTTGAAGAAGAGCTTCAATGGTGGGGAGGCTTCTTCTTCTTCTTCTTCTTCTTCTTCTTCTTCTTCTTCATTCTTCTTCTTTCATTTGTGTGAGGCGGCTCTTGATAACATTTCTCTTTCTTCTCTTTTCTTTCTTTATCTCACGATTTTGCTGCAGTTCTCGGCGTTGTCCAGACATACAAGTTCGAACGTATGTCCAGACACAACTAAAGTGTGTCTACGCGAGTCTTTTCCGAGTCTATCTCATCTAGACACAAGTTTGGACGGTTGTAGCTTATCACGGGTCGATTCTCAAGGTTGTCCGGACGTGCATGTACAAACATCTAAACGTGGCCAATTCAGCTTTGGCCCCCGGATTGACATGTTTCTGAATCCCGACTCTCAACCCCGGTTTTGTTCATTCCAGCTCCAATTTGAGATCCATTTGCTCCCACACGTTCCTCTTTCGCCTATTTTGCTCCTAGCTATTTTATTCCTCATTTTAGCAGTAAATATGTAAGGACACCAATAACATATAAAACTAGAGGAAAGCTAAATAAAGTGGATAAATGAACATGATAAGTGTAGATAAAGTACATGAAATACACCTATAAAACATGCTCATTTGTTCACTCATCCCCGTTCACACGTTTAAATAGACATGTTAGATCTATGATCATCAGTTATTCGAAATGGAAACTAGAAAAAAAAACTTTAGATGTAATCTATAATTTAAAACTTATAAGTTATCATGCTATTAATCATACTTGTTTGTCACTGTGTTCTCAAAGTGCATCACACTCTTAAGCCATACCACGACAACCTTTCTTTGAGCCTCTTCCAAATTATGGCCATATATGTGATAAAGTGATGATAGTTTTTGTATGTACCCTCGAACAATTATAGTTGTTTGTTGTACTCTTCTTTTGTGTTTAAGTACACAACTGAATTTCATATTGACTACAACTTCCAGCCTGCCTCTTTGCCCTATGTACTTTTCCGCCTTCCTCTAGATATTCTTATTGATGTGCCATTAACATAGAAGACAAAGAGATTATGGCAATAACTCTTTGTAACACCCCGACTACAAACTCTACACTTAACCATTAATCGCAGCAGATAACATAACTTAAATATTAACCAAAAGGGGCGGTGTTACACGCCGTTAGCCACCCACGTGGCTAACAAGGCTAATTCATACAAGATGTATCGGTATGATGGACATAGATTACCGAGCATAAATTACAATTTACCAACATACTTCCCAAAATCATACTATACCGAGTGTTGATGTACAAAAGTCAACATGCTATTCTAATCCCACCCAATATACGACCGCGAGTGCACAGGCGCATCTCGGGTTCACTATCCAGAAATAATCAAAGGAATTTCATCTACTCCGTAGCTAAGCGACTCTGCTTCCTCGATCCTCATCCTGAAATAAAACGGGGTTCCCCGAAGGGCTCAACAACCTATGGCTGGTATAATTAACGTGCAACCCGTTGGCTAACGGGCTGCACACTGCTAATTCTCATACTGAACATGGGATTCGTTTTTAACAATCAACATACATTAACATAGCAGTGTTAATTTGCATAATCATAGCGATACACAACAAGTACAACATTACATTCAACATATTCAACATACACTTTGGAAACATAACCAATACAGTCAACACATCCATATTGTTAGATTACGTTACTGCGTATTTTGGCCCTGGGGTTTTCCCCTTCTTGAAGTTTCATTATTATTAGTCAACACTATCTGTTTCATCGGATTACACTTATTTACTTTCCACTATGAAAACTTGGGGTTAATTTCATCGATTGACTTACCCGAATATAATAACATACAATACCCATTATCATACACATAACATACTTAGGAGCGAGTCACGTGAGGACTCAGTCCAGCATAAGAGTTAGACAACTTAATCTGGCCTAGAGAATATCATCGTTCTCATGTCGGGCCCATTACATAACACATCACCGTTCTTCTTAGAGAACGTATACTTTACTTTAAGATGCGTCGGATACAATATAAATCCGAATGCTCCGTACAAAATTACCATACTTAGATGTGGCGGACACAATATAGATCCGAACACACCATACACACTATCTGTCACACGATAAATTAATCGCTATGACCGGCTAGGATTACGCCCAATCCATCCATCCTTCCAACGCCTTCGCCACGCACCAACAAACTTGCTTAAACCGAAAGGGACAAAGAGGAACTTGAATGCAGTACCGCCCTCAGTTTGACTCAGCCAACCATCCACGAGAACCCCTTCAACCACTCCCCTCCAAGAGTAGGTTTGGAGCTGGACAACTCGTGCGACTTCAGCCTGGTTAGATCTTTGGCACTCCCACACTTCGCCAATCCACAAGAACAAGGAGGGAACTTTCGGAACTCACTTGCTTGCTCTGGGACTCTAGCAAAGGTGAAGTCTTTAACCTTGGTCACTTCTGATTTCGAACTCACTTATGGGGTAAGGAGATCAAGAACACCATGTTCTATCTTTCCCCTAACTCTCTTGGAAGAATAAGGAGTAAAGGAATGACCTTTGATCTTAACTTTGTGAGGAACGGAAGCTTAGCTCTCTTTGATTGCTTAGGATTGATCTTGGATTGCTTTTGGGAGGATTTCCATATCCCACCACGTTCTCCCTCTCCTTATATTTATAAGGGAGTGAGGCAACCAGAATCATAACAACCTCTAGAGATAAGTGGCGCCAACTTATCACAAAGATAAAGGCACTTTTATCTCCTAGTTTGTTTCCTAGATAAGTGCCGCCCATGGTTAGCTAAACCCTTGGCATCTTATCTCAACCAACTTCCTATATTAGTGCCGCCCCTATTATCTCTACTTAGAGATAGGCTTGGCCACTAATATCTCAACAAAGTAACAAGATTCCTCCTTTTTCTCTCTTAGGCGCATAAGGTGGTTATAACCAAAGTAGTTAGGATTCACCCATAAAACTAGCTTTGTTATTTACCCAAAAAGAGGAGAGAATATCTCAACCTCCAATGCTTATCGCCATAAGATAATCAAGCCCACTTTTATCTCTAGGCTGGTGAGATTATTTAGGAATTAAAGTGTCTAGATTCACTTTAACCGATTCCTAAAATCAAGGAAAGGACTTTAACCTCTTCCCACAAAAATCTCCACCACCTACTAAGATAACCAGCGGCTTTAGATTCTTCCCATAAGTATCGAAACCAACCTTAACCACTTAGGTAAAAGGTTCCAAGGTAATTCCAAAGCTTACCGCAGTAATTTTCATACGGTAACAGCCCCAGTAAAAATCCAATTTTTACTAAAGGCCTTAACCATTCGTGCAACTACCAATATAACCAACCAACGGCCTCCCAAAATAAAGGGAGATAATCATGGAAGAGATCCCAACAGAATCTAGCAAAAATCAGCATACAAAATGCATTCCAAGGACTTTCGGGCAAACCCTAAAAACTAGGGTTTTTCAGGTGACACGGCGCCTAGCGCCCAGCGCGCGCCCGTGCTCCCCTAAGCCTCGCTGCTGCCTTAGCGCCCAGCGCTTGTAGCATGTCCTAGCGTGCCCAAGCACACCCTAGCGCCCAACGCCCGTGTCTTGTCATCGCTCGCACTTGCCTTTGTCCTCGACGCCACGACTTTTTGCCCAAGCGTGCCCTAGCGCCTAGCGCTTGCACCTTGGCATTGCCCGTGCATCTTGACACCCCGTAAACAAGCTCATGGCCCATGTCTAGACTTGGCCTGGCATCACCCAGCGCCCCTAGAACATGTCCTTAGCATTGTCACCGTGTCGTGGCCCTTGTCGCTCGACGTTGCCCCGCGCACCTAGTCACAGCCAACGCCCGTGCCCAGCACTGCAGCGTTCGTGTCTTAGGATGCCGTGCTTGTCAAAGCTAACTTGGCCCCGCTGTAAGCTTGTCTTAACCCAGTCAAGACTAAGCCACAGAAACACTTTGGGAAGTATGGCAACTTATGCTTGTGCTCTTCCTTCTCTTGCCCTTTGGCCATGACACCCAGTGTCATCATTGGTATTGCCTGTGACTTGCATGATCCCCCAGGGACCAACCGCCACATGTCAAACCCCAGTCACGAAGACCGGTTCCACCCACTAGCATTCAAGGTGAGCCCAGCTCACTGCCAAGTACCTGAGTCCCAGACTCATTACTTGCATAACCTCGTCAGGTTACCTCTGCGTTTTGACCAAGTGCCAGGGTCCCGGACCCATCACTTGTCTCCCGCGCGTCACGGCCAGCTCTCAGCGACGCAGCCCGCATCTTTGATATGCGTAGCCCCAAGACACCCACATGCTAACTCGGCAAGCCCAGCTCCCAAGTCCTCCTTGCATTGAGTAACACTCGGTGATCACACAACCATTGAGTTCCTTAGATCGTGGGGGTGAGGGTTCAGCGCTATCACCACTGGAGATTGGATTGTGACACTATCCCCCTAACCTCAATCATAAGTCAAGGTAGGAGAGCCATTTATGAGGCTCGTGGGAGGCTGAATTCCAAGAAGGAAAAACAACCGAACAAAGAGGGAGTTGAATCAAATATAGATACCAACTCCCAAACACACACGCGCGACCGGGACTCCCGGATTCCTCACCCTCCAATATATATATTAGTTAGAAATTCCCTTATGGAACTTATCACATCATGACACCATATGGTGTTACAAACTTAGTTAAACACACAAGGGAGGTAACATTGATATACACACATGGCACACGAATAGCTGTAATTAGACGTTCCCGTAAGTTGAGACATTAAAACCAAATACCGTTCTCTTACGTGATCCTATCATTGGTTAACTTACGGGGTTAGCATGTATTCGAGGTTAGACGGTATAGGAACAAACGCGCCACATTAAAACAATAACTGTAAACTCATTTCATGCTTTAATCTTATAAGGTCATAAACACTCATAAAAACACACAACACACAAAGCCGGTGTAAACCGGTAGCAAACGGGTGGCAAGAAAATCATACTTGTCACCAAGGGTTCACTCTAACATGTCACCTTTTGTTCCTCGAATAATTCTCGAACAACTGGTAATATTACAATTGTTTCCATTAACATCGGGGCAATACGATTATTTAACGACTAGTGCGCCCATACTTAACCCCGTTGTCCCGTTATACTTAATTTTACTCTTATGATCTTAAGTTCACAACTCTCACATTCAATCTAATACTTGTTTACACTTTTAAGGCTTTCATATACCACCAAACAAGTCCTAAACATCATATAATACCAACCCCCATCAATCCCCATGCATTTAGAGGCTGAAAAACACATACGGGTGAATTTTGAGTGTGGTCCGGGACATCCGGGACTATAGTCCCGGACTAACACAAAACGTTACTCTCGACTCTTTTTAACATTGGTCCGGGTCTTGGTCCTGGACTAAGGACCCGGACCACCTGTAGAACTCACTTTCGGCTTGTTTTTAAGGTCGGTCCGGGACTTGGTCCGGCCCCTAAGTCCCGGACCCTGCTAAAATGCTGTCAAAATTACAATTTTCAACCCCAATTCCCACCTTAATCCACACCTAATCATTTCCTAATATTTCCACAAGTTTCCATACATGTTAAACCACCTAAAACACTCACTAAACCTCACCAAATCATTGGTCATACTTATGCTCAATTCTTATTCAATTCTACAATTCTCCATTCTTCATTTTTACCCTTATGCTCACTAGTGCATTTCTAGCACTTCACTTGACAGATTTTACCTCATTCTTAACCCATATGACCATTCCAAATTCTTACAAGGCAAATGCATCACTAGCTCCCAACTCCATCCTCCATTACAAGGTCATGCACACTAATACCTTCCTAGGAATTCAAAACACCAAAACACCATTTGTGCTACAGATTTTGTACACTTTCTTATACTTCCTCTACAACCATCCTAGGGTGATTTATCACTCCATTTGATCTCTCTCTACACCTAATTAACACTTAGGTTCTCCAACTCTTAAAACCACTCAAACCTCTCAATTTCTACCGAAATTTCGCCATAACTCACCTACATTCTTAGCATACCCAAATGCATTATTTCACTTCCTAAAACCATTCACACTAGCCATACCCAATATTGGGCACTAACAACACACAATCTCATTCAAACTCATTATACTCAATTAAATGCACTAATCATAAACCACTTGGCTCCAAGGCCCTCAAATCATAAATAATCTCACCATTGCATTTATTTACAACATAACCACAATTCTCTTCCCCAAACTACCAATCACATTCTTGGCATATAGTTAGTTCATTAATTTCATTTCCCATCCCAAAATTATAGAGGCATTTAAAAGTAATCATCAAGGTAGATTAATTACCTCAGTCCTCCATTTCTTTTCCAATCTTCTCCTCTCTTGTTCCACAACCGGTCACAATGGGGTTATAATGCTAAGCTAAAGAACAATGCCAAATGGAACAATAATAAGTATTGAGGGGTTACCAATGCTCTTGCACTAACCCTAGAATTAAGAGAAGGTTTAAGGTATCAAAGGAGGAGATTACCTTCTACTTCAAAATGAAGTGTTTGGCATAAAATAGGCAAGCTCCAACTCCTTCTTGAGGTTATAACAATGCTATAACAAGTAAAGAAATGGAGCTCAAAAATCTGTAGAAATCGGTCATGAAAGAATGAAGGAAAAAATGGGTTTTCTTGGTTCTTTCTTACCTTAGAACAACAAGGAGCTATTTAGCTCAAAAATGGGGGTTCTTCCTTCAAGAATGAGCTATGGCCATGGAATTTAAATGTGGAGTTTGGAGCTTTTGAGGAGTGGAAAAGAAGCTCCAAGGCAAGGTGAGTATTTTGGTGTATTTATTTTTCAGTTTGAGCTTGTATAATGGTAGAACAAGGAGATGAAAATGGAGTTGAGTGAGGGGTTTCAAATCGCCATTGCTGGAGCTTGGAGGAAGGAAGAGTTATGATTTGAGAAGAAGAAACGTGGGGGAGAAATGGGAATAAGAGAAGTAGGAGAGAGAAAAGCAAAAGTAATATTTGTACTTCTTGCTTTATTCTTTTGTCCTTTTGTGACTAAAGTGGGATTAATATATAGGAGAAGGAGGGGGATAAAACGTGTGACACAATGAAGAGGAGGGAATCAGATTTTTTTTACTTTTACAAAAGTAGAGAGGAGGGCATTCTAGTCATTTAGCAAATAACACCCATAAAACCCGAACTGTCACTATTCACTAATCCGGGTCCGTTTTTCCGGATTTTCTCGCTTCTTAAGCTCCCATTAATGTTTAATTATAGCTTTATAGTCAACTATAATTTTTACGGGGTCATTTAACCGTTTAAAGTCACGTTTTCGGGTTTTCTCGAAAAGCGCGCTTTAAGACTCCATTAGCGTTTTAACGCATTATTTGGATCCGTTTTCTTCCGTAATTTTTCCCACATACTATTTAGGCCTAATTAAGCCTTAGGGATCCCTCTCGGACCCTATTCGAGGTTATATACCTCCTAAAATAATTAAATACGCGTTTTTACGTTTTGCGCGCTTTAAGCGTTTTCTTATTTCTTTGGTTTCTCTTTCTTCACCAAAGTTCTTAAGGACTTAATTAGCCTTGAAATAACATAATTACACAATTATTAACACACTTAAGTTCGGGGTATTTCACTCTTGCAAGGCAAACATCTGCGTCAAACATTTATCGGTGATAAATGTCAAGGTCTTATTGGAACCAATGAGCAACCTTAACTTTTAAAAAACCCAAATGTATGTATTCAATTCAGTTACAAGGAAGGTGAAGACAATGCTGAAGTTCTTCCCAGCGCTTTGTCGTGTAAGTCGCATCAGTGCCAATGACATACGAAAATGCATGCAACAACTCTCTCGAGACAGGGTGTGCAAAGTAGATGGAACCAAGTCGTGTGGTATCACCTAACATGTGGAGACAACTGAAATCATATTATAACAACTTAAGGTTACACAAAATAAAAAATCATATCTAATAACAGTATATGCACAATATAAGTAATCTTACTTGGTTTTTTCGAGTTTTCATAGTAGTACTTGTTTCAGACTAGATAAGCCAATAGTGTTTGCACCATCAAACAACCATTTCTCTTGTCGAGCTTCATGTTTTTGTATCTTGTTGTAAATATTTTCTTTAGTTACGGATGTGCAAGGGTTAATTGTTGTAAGCTCTAAATAAGTAATAGAAGGTGGCACACTAACTCGATTTATCTGACCAATGATGATAATCTCCTCAACGATCAGATGCATACCTACAAAATGCCCCTTTGTCCACTAAACAAGGTCGTAACAACAATCCTACAACCATCAAACGTGTGATATCCCTTGATTCTAAAAAGGAAACCACATCTCTTCCCCATAAGTCTTATGTCGGACGATAGTTCAAGGTTAGCTTGTTCTTCCCTACTTTGTTTTCCATACCTTTCACACGTATAATGAAAATCTCTATTTGTTCCTGAACTTTGAATTATGGTTGTACACATGGTTGAGTGGCAACATTGTCAACCCCAAATTTGGAAGCTTTTTTCTCAACAAATGTTTGAGTTAGTGTCAAATAAATCACTTGTATCGACCACACGTGGTCGGTTATACATTTTCTAGATGAATTCATCCATCAGAGGCTTAGCATGTTGACCATAAACTCCTTCATCAAAATCATCCCAACTTTCATTTGTAGTTTCATCACTTTCTTATAATAAATGTCTCAAAAATGTGAAACAACGCTTGTTAATTGTAAAGAAGATAGTCGAAGCTTAAAACACATACCCTGCTAGACGCTGGGTTGTATTGATAATCAAGATCTCAATAATAACGCAATGCATGTGCATGAGTCCCATCACTAATAATGAACGTGTTAATAATGCCATATGAGTAATAATGCAAGACATGCGCATACGTCCCATCAGTAAAAAATTGGGTTAATAATGTCACATGAATAATAACATAAAAATACATTGCATGGTTGGTCGAATTTTCTAATTAAGATAATATACAGTTACCTCATGTTATAAATATTTTGATGAAGAAGAGTAATGAATAGCGGGGGAACATAAAGAAAACAACAAAAAATATAAGTCTTGTTGTAATGAGAAAAAAGAGATTGCATAGTGTCAAGTAGGGAAATATAAGTTATTGAATAAGATAAAAGTTTACCATAAATATATGTATTTATAACAAGTTATCAATTTATTTTAAAACTGATTATATATTCAATAGTTGTTACTTACCAAATATCATTTCATTTTGTATTCCTTTTTACAATTATATATTTTTATAATTATCTATATATTTTGGAGTATTCCATTTTTTAAAAAAAATTTAACATATAGTGGCATATTGTGAATTTTCAAATTTGCTTATTGATTAGTAGGGGCATCTCTACTCTTGTCCTGCTGGTCAACGAATAGAATTACATTTCATGAATTAAGACACAATTATAGTTTCATAGTTTATCATTTTTAGTGGCATTTCATAAATAAAAAATATAGTGACATTTTATGAATTCCCCTCAATTTAATATAGACTTATCAAAATAAAGTAAACCTACTAAGAACAGATTATTAATTTGATGCTGATAAGCTGCAAACCTCTGCATATGATATCTGATATTCAAATTCTACATACCCGGAAAGCAAACAGGGCCAGTATCGCAAGTCACTATAACTAGAGCTGTCAAAATTGACCCAACTTGAAAACCAACTCGTTTTGACCCGTCCCAAAACCTGAGCCCATAAATATTTAAATATAATAAACCCAAAACCCGATTTGGTTAAACCCAAAATAATATGAACCCAAAATGAGCCGAAAAATTTATAACCCAAAACTACACCTGACAAAGGTGACTCGAACCTGAAAAACTGAACCGATCCAACCCGATCCGAACACGATTTTAAATCGAATGACGTGACCCGAAATGTGATCCGAACCAAACCAAACCATAACCGAATCAAACTGAAATTTTGTACAACCCGAATTCACCCGAACTGAATCCACCCAAATGCTTTATTAAACCTAAATCTACAATAGTTGTTCCAACCGTAAAAATAATCTTGAAACCAAAAACACGTAATGAAGATTTAGACATCAAATAAGTGTTCATTGCTCACACATAATACTGGCAATCTTCAAGCAACACCCTTCCCACACATAGATGCTTTGCTTTAAAATGTTTTGTAATACAATTTAATGTGTAGCATTACTATTTTATAATACTCTACTAATTGTGATTTGATAAACTTAGATTTTTTAATGTTTGGAACATGAAACTTGGAAATGGTTTAAATTTGACGAAGTTTAATTATAAAACCTAAACTTTTCAATTGAGACATATGCTGACCAAAATCGATGTGTATATGTCTAAAGAAAATTACACAATAAAATGAGGAAAATAAATATTCTCAATGGTAAATTATAGTGAAACATGGGATAGACTAGCATTTTGGAGGATGAATAATCTTCATTGGATTATTTCATCTACCTTGACAACATAACCTAAAATGTTTTATAAGAAAAAGTAATGTGTATCATTACAATTTTTATTACTCTATATTTTTATAAACTTAGGTTTCTTTATGTTTAGGACTTGAGAATAGTTTGAATGTTGATGGATGGGCGCGAGCGCATGACGCTTACGCGAGGTGGTGATGGATGCGTGCAGGTGCGCAACGCTTGCGTGAGGTTACGAGAGTGGGGGTGTGACGGGCACGGGACAGGGGAGGCACGGTGTCGGGTGTGGGTGGGTTAGACTGGGTGTCGATTGCTGAATATTGACCACTAATTCACAAAATTTTAATTTATATTTGGTCAATACAATTAATAAATGTATAGTTAAATTCATATACACAAATTGTCATCGAATTTGATTATGTCTAACCAATACACAATAGCAGTCTTGATCAAGAGCGACACTATATTGAGAAAAGTTGAAGCCGTATATGAAAATTAATGCAAGTTACAAGGGTACATGGTCTGCCGGTTCAAGATTAATGTTGATGGTGCAGTCACGCAGCTTGGAAGTGCAGCAATAGGAGGCTGCTGTAGAGATGACAAGGGTACATGGTCTGCTGGTTTCATGCATAACCTGGGGAATGCAAGCGTCTAGGAAGCGGAGCTCTGGGCAGTCTTGGATGGCCTACGTCTAGCAAAGTCCAGAAACTGCAGCAATATTGTGTGCTTGAATCAGATTCCTTTGATGTCACTGAATTAGTATATATACCAAAGGGTGTAACTCATCCTTTCGAGAGCTTGTATAAGGCGATAGAGGGTCTTAGTCTTGAGTTTACAATTGTAAGATAGTCAAGATAGGGAGGGATTGTAATAGGGTTGCTGATTCCATGGCTAAATTAGCTTTGGGAAGTAGGCAGGCCCACATGGTGATCACTAGTCCTCCTGAACAGATTGATAATCTACTCATAGCAGATGTAAACTCTTCTATTAATAGTTAAGTAAGTCCAGTTTCCTTAAAAAAAATTGTCAATCAAACCTAACCCGGAAAAGTCACCCGAAATTGACCTATAACCTGAAAAAACCGAATGATGCAAAGGCTAACCTGAACCGAAAGCACCAAGACCTGAACTCAACCAAACCCGAAGTCACCCAAATCTAATTTAACCAGATGAACCCGACTCGATCCGAACCGAACCGAATAGTAAATATCTACAAATTGACCCAAACTGAATCGAACCTGAACCGGGTGACCCGAATCGTCAGGTCTACCCGAAATTGACATGAACCCGAAATAATTGTAATTAAAACCAGTCAAACTCGAATAACATGAAATAACAGTGACCATAAATTGCCCTAAACGTGAATGACCTGTATAAATATGACAAAAAAACTTGATTAACCTTATTATATTCGAATATATTCACAATATGCATTATATTGACTTTTTTGTGATCTATGTGTCTCTTATTCAAATATTTTGAATAGGAGGGAGTATATTTTTATAGAAATTATGTATGTATTTATTTAATAACCATGACTTGAAATAACCGAAACCCAATTTTACTTTACATTGTTACAATTAGAACCCGATTTGACTCGAACCCGAATAACCGAACCCAAAACGATCTAAAAGTTTAATGACCCAAACGTATTAACCCGAACCTAAATGGATAACCTATTTGACAAGACTACTATAAAGTCTACAATCAACCAAATGCATTTCCATCACCAACTAGGGCTGAGCATTGGGTTCGGTTTTAACGAATAACTGGAAAAAAATTGAGTTAAAAAAACCGACTATTTTTGTAAAAGTTCGGTTCTTCTGGTAATTCGCTTAATTTTTTTTTTCGAACTCAGGTTGATTCGCTTAATTGATTTACTGGTATTTAGTCTAATAAACTCGGTTACCGTATTAACCTTTTTTGATGTAAAATTATACAACATCCTCTTTCTTTTCCAGTTTTCCCGCCGAGGACATGGTGACAGAAGTAGATTTTCCGTCTGTGACGGACCAGTTATTGATCGTTGGATCATTCATGTATCTCAAATCACAATTTCTCTTTATTTAAAATACTGATTCTGTAAAACCATATGTTGTGATATGAGGGTGGCCGGAAGCGCTGTGGATTTTTGTGGCAGATGGGGGGTGTATTTCCATCGCTCAACAGACTAAAACAACCGTTCAATATTTTTATTTTTTTGTTAGTTTGATCTGAGTCGTTGAATTATGTCACTTTATATGTAGTAGATGTGTATCATTTTTTAATCTGAATTCGATATATATTTTTTTACTCACTCACTTTTTATTAAGGTTCTCCTACTATATAATAATCCCTAAACCCTGCACTACAAACCCTAAAATGTCTTCGACATTTTTAGCATTGCTAGGGTGGTTTTTAGGGTGTTTGGGGGGGGGGGGGGTAGGGTAATCCTTTTGGCATTAGTTCTACACTTTATATTGTTGTTACTGGCTCGACAAGTTTTTAGGGTTTGTGGTTTAAGGTTTAGGGTCGTTACCACTACAAATCCTAAAATGCCTTCGACGATTTTTAACTTTCCTATGATGGTTTTTAGGGTGTCTGGGAAGGTAGGGTAATCTTTTTGCATTAATTCTACACTTTAAAAGTGAATATTTCATTGAAAAAAATTTAATCAAATATTAAAAAATGAATCTTATATTTAAAAAGTGAATTTTAATTTTAGAAAAGTAAATCATAAATAAGACTCGTTTTGTTAATGAATAAGGTTCATTTTATTATTAAAGAAGATTCATTTTGTTAATAAATAAGATTCACTTTAATGATGGATACGTTTGTAGACAGTGTTGGATATGTTTGTAACAATGATGGATACGTTTGTAGAAAGTGATGGATATGATTGTAGACAGTGATGGACATGTTTGTAGACAACGAAGAACGTTTGTAGACAGTGATGGACACGTTTGTAGACAGCGAAGGATACATTTGTAGATAGTGGTGGACACGTTTGTAGACAGTGGTGGACACGTTAGTAGACAGTGATGGACACGTTTGTAGACAACGAAGAACGTTTGTAGACAGTGATGGACACGTTTGTGACAGCGAAAGATACATTTGTAGACAGTGGTGAACACGTTTGTAGACAGTGGTGGACACGTTTGTAGACAGTGATGGATACGTTTATAGACATATCAATATGTTCATAAATATATCCCTAGCTATTTAATGAATATGAACGATCATTTATTTTGAATTGATATATATATTTATTTTTTATAAACATGTATTAAATTTTTATATTATTAGATTTCAAAAATATTATTTATTATTCATATATGAATATAGTCATATTATTTTTTATATATTCGTTGACTTATTCTATAACAATTATAAGCAACTATATTATTAAAAATTATAAAATAAAAGAGAGTTATAAATAAAGAACAATATATATGTCATATGTACTCGTATTAAAGTTTTCTATAAATAATGAATTATTTATATTGATTATAAAATAATTATATTATTAAGATAATATACCTAAATATAAAAGTACTAGCACTCTCCGTTTCCACTAGTTGAAAAAGAAACTCTGTGCCCCGTTTCCCACCTGTTAAAAAAAAAAAAAACAGATCGGTCGTGGGACGGAGACTTGATTTCCGTCACCAAATCCGCTCCCCAGTTTTCCTCCTTCATCGTCAAATCCTCCCCACTTCCGCGGCACCCCGCGGCACCGCGCGGTCTTCACTGCTGTCCACCACCGCCACCGCCACCGCCTGGTCCGCCCATCTCCATCGATCTCACCACCGATATGCTCCACCACCAGTCTGCACTACCTGCTCCCTCTCATCCTCGCCTCGGTCGTCTTCATTCTCTTCACTCACGGTAATTTTGCAACCCTAACTGGCGCAACAAAGAACATAGATGCTCCAGCTCTGGACCTTTCTTCATTCTCGTCACTCACGTCTACATTCTCATATTGGCTTGTATCTGCGCCTCTGCAGAGACAAATAACTGGAACTGTTGCACCTGCATCTCTCGCACACCAGATTGGTTCGATTGAAGACGGGGCAAAAGAAAACAGTTCATTCTAGAACCGGTGTTATACGCGAACTTATCTTCTCCTCTTTGGCGATTTAACAATAGAAGTTTTTGATTTTTTCGTCGCACCTCACTCACGGTAAATTTTGCAACCCTAACTGGCGCGAACAAAGAACATACATGCTCCAGCTCTGCGCCTTTCTTCATTTTTTTCACTCACGTCTACATTCTCATCTTGTCTTGTGTCTGCGCCTCTGCAGAGACAAATCACTGGAACTGCCGCACCTGCATCTCTCGCACACCATATTTGTTCGATTGAGACGGGGCAAAGAAAACAGTTCATTCCAGAACCGGTATTATTCGTGAACTCATCTTCTTCTCTTTGGCGATTATAACAATAGAAGCTTTTGATTTTTTCTGTATTACCTTGTGAAGCAAACGATGAGCACTATAGAGTAGTGATGTTTGAAAATTATCTTCTTCTCTTCTAGATTATAACAACAGAAGTTCATTCCACTGGAATATGCAGATTTTGTGCACGCTGTTGTAGCTGTATTTCTGTTTGAAATTTGATTGTATTATTGTTAGGACATTAGTTAAGTAGTCATTAATCTGTTAAGTAGGGGCATAATGGTCTTTCTCATGTGGGAAGTTAGCCTAATTAAGTAGGTGGGGAGATATGGGATAGGGGCATCGATTGAATGAGAATAGTCTTGGCCTCTTTGAGAGGAAATAGGCCTCTTCGGTGGAGTTGGTTTGGCAAGATAGAGTTCGTTCCTATCAAATGGTATTAGAGCCCCCGATCCTGTTGATGGAAGTCACGCTCAACAGCAACTATTGAATGAAGAGAGCGGTATTCTGAAACCTTCAAACTTTGACGGTATCAATCCAGAGGACTGATTGCTCGCGGCTGATCGGCATTTTAGCTTCTGTTAAATTGATGAAGCCGATAGATTTCAGGCAGCTGCCGAGTTTATGGTAGGTGTAGCGTTTCAGTTTTTTGAATGGGTTTGGAATCTCTTTGGAACGACGTCTTGGTCTTTTTTACGAGATTTGCTTATAGAAAGATTCAAGAATTTTCAAAGGAAGGATCCTTTGGATTTGGGGTGTGGGACAAACTGGGATACGACTGTTTGTGGATTGGAGATTGCGCATGAGAAAGGAAATTGGATAGAACCAGAGGAGACAGTCGGAGTTCGACGGAGGAGAACGTTCGACATGGAAGAGGAGGCTGTTTTAAGATTGAGGAACTAGAAATCAGGGTGTTGACGGAGGATTAGGAATCAGAGGAATCCACGGCTTCAATCGCTGAGCATTTGGTGTTGATTATGAGAGCAGAAGGAAAAGGCAAGAGGAGGAGGCAGAAAGCGAAGAGGAAGAGAAGAGAATTGGGTTGAAAGGTTCTGGAAGAGATAAAAGTTCCTTCAGCAGAAGTTAGAGAAACTGAAAACCATTGAGGCAAAGGAAGCTCAATTGGTTGAGGAGAAAGAAGGAGAAACTGATTAAGAAAAAGATTAGAGAGAGGAGGACAATGTATCTGGTAATCGCTATGGTAGAAATAGGGAAAATCCTTTCCTTAATCCAAGATTTGCATCCTCAAGACCACCACCGTGTTCAGTCGTCAAATCATCTGGAGAAGTTCCGTTCTCCGACTGTCCGCTGGGCATTCACCAGTGAATTCTAAGACTCATGGTCGCCTCCCTTCGATTGTTCAACAGACGAGCGGGAAAAGGATCGCGATGAAGTTCAAAGAATCGAACAATCAGAAGTGACGCTTCCTACGATTTTGAGATTGTTCAAGTACGTGTGCCCAGTCGTCAATCCTACGCAAGAAGATGAAGCTGCAAGGGAGATTGAAGAGTGTATTGGTGGCTGTGGCTGTCGTTCGAAGGTTTGGTGAAGGTGCGCGTCGAAGTCAAGAATCAGGCCATTTTCTCCATCTCTTCTCCAACCCAATTTATTTTCTTCTAACCGGTCCGATCTCAGCTCTTTTTCTGGAAGTTCAGAAGGAGTTGATATAATCTTTAATATTTTAAATTCAAACCCTTATTCAACCGCTGTTCTGTGTCACCTTTATCATGGAGCGACTTCTACCTCACCCAAACCAACATCTATTCCCTCTTTTGCCATTTTCTCTTCCATGGATAGCTCAGCGCTCAGCATTTTCACGTTGAATCTATCTCTGAACAGATGGCGGTGTGGGCGGGAAGTGACACTTGGGTGGGTAACACTTGGATCGTCGTATGTATATCGATCTTCTCCAATCCTGATTCGTTCTTTAGCTGCAGGGAGTCAGAAAATTGTACTAAGCCATTCTTGGACTGTGGTACAGTGTGGTGGACTGGGATGCAACAATGACTCATTTGAGGATGTTGTTGCTCGTTTCCATCGTTGCATTGGTGGTGGGTTTGCTCCAGAGAACGTGGACGACTGTGATATATCTGTTCTCACTAACTTGGTTATGCAGACCGCTCTTGTGTGCATATGGGCTGTTTTGACCTTGCAACTGAATGGAGCTGCTACTGCTACGTTAAAACTGCTACATTGGAGCTGTTTTCCTTTGACAATTTTATTTTCCTTTTTTCCAACCTTGAGGACAAGGTTGTTTTAGGGGAGACTAATATTAGGACATTAGTAAAATAGTCATTAATCTGTTTAGTTGGGGCATAATGGTCTTTCTCATGTGGGGAGTTAGCCTACTTAAGTAGATCCGGAGATATGGGATAGGGGCATCGATTGAATGATAATAGTCTTGGCCTTTTTGAGAGGAAATAGGCCACTTTGGTGGAGTTGGCTTGGCAGGATGGGGTTTGTTCCTATCAATTATGATATTGAAATCCTTAAATCTGATAAACCGTCCTTATCCCCTCAGACTGATGGTTGTGTTTTGTGGCTTCAATATGAAGTTTTTCTATAGAAATAGAAACTCATTGTCAAATTCTGTGATAGCTAGGACAACTTGCAATTAGAAATTGACTTCTGTCAGTCCTTAATGTTTTTGGATTTCGAAGGCCTCGTTCACCTATCACGATTGATTTTTGAGCTTTTTGAGCTAGTTTATAGCGACATCTAACATTTTTTTTGGTGTTTTGCTTCACAAAAGTACAATTGGCATCATTTAGTTAATAGTTGGTAAATTATTAACTATGGTGACCTATATCATAACGCAAAAAATTATGCGTTGAGCGAACATGCCCAAAATGTAAATGTATGTTCAGCAATATGTGCAGTACAACCGTAGAGTTAGCTATGTCCAACAGTTTTAGACAGTAGTTTTGTAAGAGGAAAATGCAGATGTTGTGCAAGTTGTTAGTTCTTAATGTTTTTGGAATTAAGGTGGGCAATGTATTTGTTAATCAGGGATTTAAGGTGGGCAATGTATTTGTATGATAAGTAATTAAGTATTAACACTCTGCAGTGTTTTGTTCTATTTGCAAATATTTCTCTAGAATCTAGATTGACAAGTTTCAGGTTTGTTTAGTTTTTTTTGGTATTTTGGCTATTTTGGATAATTTGGTTTTCGTCCAAGCTAAAAGAATTTTAGTTTTTTTGGGTACTTTAGTTTTTATTCAAAAAATGGTTAATTGAAGACCGATTTTTTTTTTTTTTACAATTCAGTTAACTGAACTAACCGATTGCTCTCCCCTAAACCACAATGTAAGAAAAAGAATTAGCACATTGTTTTTAAACAATAACAAGAAGAGTGAACATCTTGTTCAACCGTAACCGTGGAACCACCATCTTAAATGCCGAGTTAAATCAGAACAACACTAGTAGTTGGTAGAACACAACTGAATGTGAGCTCAAACAAACATACCCCAATCATATATTTTAGGTATGGGATAAAATGCTCAAAATAGTTCACTATTGTAGTTAGAAGATACTTCTTATTGATGTGTATGAACAAGAAGAATTACAACCTTATTTATAAGGAAAGGTGGCTTAAAGAATAAGCTAACTAGCCTAATTTACAAGTATATCTTCATTAAGTATGTACAGGAAAAAGGATAAAAGAATAAGGCCCAAGGCCCATTACATAGTTAAGTAGGTCTAACAACACCCCCCCTCAAGTTGGGTTTGTAGATATCTTGCATTCCCAACTTGGAGATAAGTCTATGGAACCTAGGACTATGTAGAGGTTTTGTGAAGACATCAGCAACTTGGTCTTCAGAAGGAATGTAGTTTAGGTTGATCAGACCTCCCTCCACCTTTTCTTTGATGAAGAACCGATCAATCTCAATGTGCTTGGTCTTATCATGTTGAACTGGATTGTGAGCTATGCTTATTGCAGATTTGTTGTCACATCTCAACTCCATAGGGCCTGTCCATTTGATTCGCAAATCTGTGAGAATGGTACGGACCCATAAGAGTTCGCATAGACCATGAGCAAGTGCTCTCAATTCCGATTCAGCAGATGACCTAGCAACCACGTTCTGCTTCTTGCTCCTCCATGTCACTAGATTATCGTCTAGAAACACACAGTATCCAGTAGTGGATCGCTGATCAACAAGGGAACCACCATAGTCAGCATCAGTGAAACATTGGACTGTTAATGGGTTCCCCTTTTTAAAAAGTATTCCTTGTCTTGGTGCTCCTTTTAGATAGTGCAAAACCCTATATACGGCCTAATGGTGAGTTTTCCTAGGGTCGTGCATAAACTGACTAAGAACACTTACAACATATGCAATGTCAGGTCGAGTATGAGAAAGGTATATCAGTTTCCCGCAGAGACGTTGATACATTCCTGCATCAATTTTGGGTTCATCTTGAGCATCTCCTAGCTTATGATTGGGATCCATAGTGAAGTAGCTGGCCTGCATCCACTTTTGCCGGTCTCATTTAGCAAATCTGTTATATATTTTTGTTGGCTGATAAATATACCTTGGGATGACCGAGCAACTTCAATTCCAAGGAAGTATTTAAGAGAGCCCAGAGATTTCATTTCAAACTTCGACTTGAGTTGTTTCTCCAAGTGTTCTCTTTCTAACGGATCACTGCCTGTGACAATAATATCATCAACATATACCAGCAGGATAGTGACCCCCCCCCCGGGGCGAGAGTGTTTGATAAAGAGAGTATGATCGCCTTGACTTTGTTGGTATCCGGCAGAGCAGACCACGCTTGTGAAGCGCTCAAACATGCTCTTGGAGATTGTTTGAGTCCATACAAAGCCTTTTTAAGGCGGCAAACCTTAGTAGAGTCAGATGCATCATTAAAACCTGGAGGAACTCGCATATATATATCTCATCATGCAATTCCCCATGTAGAAACACATTTTTAACATCAAACTGAGCAAGTGACCAATCAAAATGGGCAGCCAAAGATAAGAGAATACGAACAATGTTGAGTTTGGCAACTGGTGCGAAAGTCTCTTGGTAGTCTATCTCATAAGTTTGAGTGTACCCCTTAGCCACAAGCCGGGCTTTGTACCGCTCAAGAGATCCATCTGCATTGTACTTGAGGTTGAAGATCCACCTGCAGTCAACAATACGTTTGCCAGGAGGTTTGGAAACAATAACCCAAGTTTGATTCTTTTCCAGAGCCTTGATTTCTTCCTCCATTGCTTTGCGCCATTCAGTGTGGTTCAATGCCTCAGAGACATTTTTGGGTATTTGAATATTATTAAGGTTTTTGACAAACAACGCATGAGATGGTGAGAAGTTGTCAAATGTCACAAAATTAGCCAGAGGATAAACAGATTTCTTTGTGCATTGACGAGCACCTTTGCGCAGGGCAATAGGGGGAGAGGAATTATTAGTAGTATCATTATCTGAGGGGGACAATTGGTCCTGTGTCAGCCACGGTGTGGATTGGTGATCCCTCGAATATACCCGCACATTCGGAGGAGCCAAAGGCTGATCTTCGGGGGTAGTGTCAGGCGAGGGTGGTTGATCTTGTTGAGGAGGTGGTGGCATTTTCTGAGGAGCTGGTGGGGGAAGAGTAATAGTATAAGTTGGATTTTGTTGGACAGGTTCGGTATGTGAAATAGGTGTAGGATCAGGGGTAGATGAGGATGAGTAGAAAGGTGTTTGTTCATGAAAGGTAGCATCGTCAGTAACATAATACTTTCTTGTAGTGGGGTCATAGCATTTGTATCCTTTTTGAGTAGGAGAATAACCCAAAAAGACACACTTGGTTGATCTAGGATCCAACTTCCCTCTGTGAGGTGTGTGAACAAGTGTGAAGACAGTGCACCCAAACACCCGTAAGTCGAGATCAGCAGAAACTTTATGTAGTGGAAAAAATGTCTGAAGACATTCCAGAGGAGATTTATTCTGAGTACCCGAGAAGATAGTTTGTTGATCAGATGACATGCGGTCTTAGTAGCTTCGTTCCAGTACTGTTTAGGCATATGAGTTTGAAAAAGAAGAGCTCTACTCATTTCAAGAAGGTGACGGTTCTTTCGCTCAGCTAACCCATTTTGTTGAGGAGTGTAAGGACAAGAAGATTCATGAATGATACCTTGTGAGTGAAAAAAGGAAGTGATGGTATGATTGAAGTAATCTGTAGCGTTGTCAGTGCGGAAATGTTTTATGGTGGTGGAAAACTGTGTTTGAACCATGGTACAAAATATGGGAATTATAGTACTGACCTCTCTTTTGTGTTTCATCAAGAAAACCCACATAAACCGAGTACAATCATCAATAAAAGTAACGAACCATCGTGCCCCTGAGATATTAGCAACAGAAGAAGGACCCCACACATCACTATGAATGAGTGCAAAAGGAATGGTACTTCTCGTATTACTTGGAGCAATTGTGTTCGAGAATGTTTAGAAAGTTCACACACATCACACTGAAAAGCTGAAACATCGATATTAGTAAATAGTTTGGGAAACATTGTCTTTAGGGTATGAAAAAATGAGTGACCAAAACGCCTATGGTAAAGCCAAATAGTGTTGGTGGTATCCGAAGTAGTGACAAGAGCTTTTGGAACACTGAGCACAGCAGGTATATTGAGGTAGTACAACCCATCCTGCTGCTTAGTAGTTCCAATCACCTTCCCCGTGCATAGATCTTGCAAGATACAATAAGACGGAAAGAAAACAGCAAAGCAGCCAAGGTCGGTAGTGAGTTTGTGTATGGAAGCAAGATTCATAGCAAGCCCCGGAACATGCAAGGTTTCCTTAAGTTGAATGTTATCCGATAAGACAACATCCCCGTGTCCTGCGACAGTAGTTGACGCACCATTTGCAGTAGTAATGGTCTCAGGAGTATAGCAAGGACGATAGTGAGTAAGGAGAGAAGAAACAAATGTCATATGAGTGGTAGCTGTAGAATCCAGAATCCATTGTAGAGTAGAGGATTGGTGTGATGAATGAAGAGAATAAGGAGTTGTAAGCAATCTATGACCAGATTTAGTAGACATCTCAAGAGATTGCTACATCATGCGATATTTATTCAACTCAGCAGGAGTGATAGGAGTGGAGAGACTCCATAATCTGAAGAAGAATCTTTTGCCATGATGAAGAGAACACACAACGATAAAGACGGGTATAACCCTCTTGGTTGAGGCAGAACCAATTTAGGGTAGCCCTAACCGCACCAGTTTGAAGTAATTGTTTTGGACCAGTTGAAGGCGCATAGATATTGACGGATAGAAGATCACATCCGTTAGAACACCTTGCACACAAATGGCGGAGGATGGTGCAGTCGAAGAAGGGCAACGTCAGTTGCGCTGCGCAAGCGGACAGTCGACTAGCGAGGAGGAAGAGAACGCAGTTTGCTGGAAAGGAGGTCTGAGTCTGACATCGTCAGTCCGCCGTCATCAGCGGCATCGTCAGTCCGCGTCGTCAGCAGCGCATCAGTCCGGTGTTGTCAGCGCCACGTCAGTCCGGCATCATCAGCGTCGCGTCAGTCCAATGTCATCAGCGGCGCGTCAGTCCGTCGTCGGTGACACGTCAGTCCGGCGTCGTCAGCGGTGCGTCAATCCGGCGTTGTCAGCGGCGCGTCAGTCCGGCGTCGTCAGCGGCGTGTCAGTCCGGTGCCGTCAGCGGCATGTCAGTCCGGCGTCATCAGCGACGCGTCAGTCCGGCGTCGTCATCATCAGTCCGGTACTAGTTAGGGTTTAAGTCTAGGGAGTAGGAGACTAGGGTTAGGGTTAGGGTTTGAGAAAAGGAGGCTCTTGTTTTGGAAAAAAAAAATTGGCTCTTGATACCATGTAGTTAGAAGATACTTCTTATTGATGTGTATGAACAAGAAGGTGAATGGTGGCTTAAAGAATAAGCTAACTAGCCTAATTTACAAGTATATTCTCATTAAGTATGTACAGGAAAAAGGATAAAAGAATAAGGCCCAAGGCCCATTACATAGTTAAGTAGGTCTAACAACAACTATGGAGAAAATATAATTACAAGTTCGATCATATGCTTAAATGGTTCAAGCAGGATACAATACAACATTAGGTTTTACAAAATTGATTATGAGTATCCTTGCCGTGTCCAATAAAAAAACTGAATTTGTTAGCAAAAAGTCAATGGAATCATTACTTAACCATGACAAAATATATATTCAGAGCACAATTACATTAAAAAAATTACATCTAGCGTCAAGAATTAGAAACTTTATATTAGACAATGATTACCACCGGAACTCTAAAAATAAAACTACACAAGGGGATAGAGCAAATAGGCTCTGATAATTGAATTATCAGATTGATGTCCTTTTACTTTCATAGAAAATATCTGATTCATAATTGATACTCCATCAGTTCTAATTAAGTAGTTTTAGGATTCAAAGTTTGTTAAATAATATAAGCCGCTTTAAAAAGACACGCTACTTTTCATATTTGCCCTAGTATATAATGTAAAACCAACTATTAGTTAAATAGAAAAGTATATGTAGGAATACTTGATTCAACTTTTTCCTTTTCTTAATAAATATTTAAATCTCTAATACAACCTTATAAATAAACGGAGGGAGTATAAAAAATTCTGCTGTTGCACCTTAGAAAGAGGACAATGAAAAATATGGAATCTCACATTTTTAGTTGATAAAAAAGAGATTTCTCTCATTAAAGTGAGGAATTGCAGGTGCACATCAAACAGATTTATGTATATGCAAACTCATATTAATGGCACAAGTATATATGCAGTGCAGTGGTATCAAGAGTGGATTGAAAAAAGCAAAGAGAAAAGATGTGTTTATCTAATGAGTCAGGCCTAACAATACTACATTCTGTTTATTACGAATCACCTACCATTATAAAAATTAGATTAAAAAATGACAGTGTAAAATTATTGCAGCATTGCTGTTTTGTTAACTAGCAGCACTGAGCCGTGGCCTTCCGTGAGCAATATCTGAGAGTTTGCAACTTTACAGCGCTGACCAAAGCAAAGAGTTTCCGGACGGTTGGAGATGGAAGGAATGTGAGTGCTTGTCGATTGAGCTCATCTCTTTCATGAAGCATAAAATAAAAATTCTGGACCAATCTCTTAACGTTGGTCCGGTTTGGTGAGATAGTCTGATGGAACTCACGATAAATAGCAGAAAAGGTAATCAACTCAGCCAAATAAACACAACTTCCATTGATATTTCGGGAAAGATAGATAAAACAGTAGTGAGAGTAATTCAGGGAAGAACCCTGCCAAAAGAAGGAAGAAATCAGGCATAGCCTGCCAAATTCTGACAGTGGCCTAATAGCATACTCATTCAATACCCACACAGTCTTCTCAGCTTTCGTTAAATAGCTAACAAAATAGGCCTACTGCCACCATCACCCGACAACCAGCACAAACACTAATAAAGTAAACGACAACTAACTAACCAATACCACCCCAAATAGGCCTACTGCCACCATCACCCTACAACCAGCACACACTAATAAAGTAAATGACAACTAACTAACCAATACCACCCAAATAGGCCTACTGCCACCATCACCCGACAACCAGCACACTAATAAAGTAAACGACAACTAACTAACCCATACCACCCCTATCTGTTCTCTCATGCGTCCGTACTGGTCTGCACTGGT
The DNA here is from genome assembly GCA_023374045.1 of Limonium bicolor. Taxonomy (NCBI): domain Eukaryota; kingdom Viridiplantae; phylum Streptophyta; class Magnoliopsida; order Caryophyllales; family Plumbaginaceae; genus Limonium; species Limonium bicolor. Next base: position 249,729,064 of record CM041777.1, on the reverse strand, counting down.
CCCCTCTTGGCCCTACGTGCATAGGTAATACCGTAACGGCTTGGGCCTCTCACTATGGTTCGATCATCCCTCCCGTGAAGAAGAACCACCTTGTCCTCAAGGTGGAAGTCGGGAAACTGCTGCTCAATGGTGGAGTAAAGTTCCCAAGAGTCTTCGAATTCTGGACAATCTTTCCAGCGCACCAGCACCTCCCAGTCCTTGTCCTCACGCTGCTTGACTTGAATGATATCAGCCGGAGTGATCAGAACCTCCAAGTTTTCAGTCAACTCTGGAGGAATGACAGGGGACACATCATCCCTTGATACCGATTTTTCAGCTGAGAGACGTGTACCGTGAGGTGTATTTTTGCCTTAGGTTCCGTTCGTTCCGCACCTCGAGGATATAAAGCTGCTTTTGAAAACAAAGTCAGACCAGGTGTCAAGCTTTAATTGGATAAAATCCTTACTATAACACACTTGTCAAACTATGATACACTAACCATGGTAGCCTTTATATGAACGCAGGATTAGTCGCGTTTGAGGGTGGTTGACGAAGGCGCCTTAGGAGGCAGTTTGATCTTGTACGACACTAGGCCCACTCTGGCCTCTATCTCGAATGGCCTAAAAACCTTGGACTGAGCTTGGCATTTCATTGTCTTCCCAAGGAGCGCAATTTGTAAGGACGGAGTTTGAGATACACCAATCACCTATCTCAAACTCAGTTTACGTCGGTGTTGATCAACAAAGTACTTCATCCTTCCTTGGGCTTTAGTTAATTGTTCCTTCGACTCATCGATGATGGAGTCACGTTTAATCAGCTGGGAGTCCTCCTGTAGGGGAGAATTGAGAGGAGAGTAGCGCAGCAATATCCGTGGTTCTCTGCTGTACGGCTTTGAACGGGGTTTTCCTGGACTTTGGTTGAAGGTGGTGTTGAACCAGAATTCGGCCCAAGGTAGTCAATGGGTCCATTGCTTAGGTTGGGAGAAGGAGAAGCTTCGTAGGTAGTCTTCTAAACATCTGTTTACCACCTCTGTCTGCCCGTTGGATTGAGGATGGTATGCAGAACTGAGGTTGAGCTTGGTACCCGGCTGTGTGAATAATTCTTGCCAAAAGCTGCTTTTGAAGATTGGGTCTCTATCAAAGACTATAGATCGGCGAATTTCATGGTGCCTTACCACCTCTTTGATGAACAAAGTGGCCACATCCTTTGCTGTGTAAGGTCGTGACAGCGCAATAAAATGAGCATACTTGGAAAGTCGGTCCACCACCACCATAATTGTATCCACCCCTCGGACTCTTGGCAGTCCGGTTACAAAATCTATGGAGAGGTCTTCCCAAACTTTGTTTGGGACTGGAAGGGGCTGAAGCAAGCCCGCAGGAGTAAGGAAGCTGTATTTGACCTGCTGGCATGTGGTTGTAGGCTGCTATGAATTCCTTAATCTGTTTCCTCATCCCTTCCCAATAAAATGCACTGCTGATTCTCTTTCAGGTGCAAAGGAACCCAGAATGCCCATCAGCCAGAGAACTGTGGAACTCTTGCAGCAGCGTAGGAATCAAAGCCGATTGCTTGGGGATCACTAAGCGCCCTCTGTAAAACAACTTCCCGTTAGATAGTTCAAAATTTGGAAAAGCAGTGGGTTCGATGACGATCTGCTGGATGATCTTTTCAGCTCCGAATCTGCCTTAATTTCCGCCTCTAGTTGATTCCAGCCCCCGTATTCCACCACCAAGAAAGCCCGTAACTCTTGTCGGTGAAATTCCACTCTTGAGAGAGCATCAACTGCTTAGTTTTCTCTCCCGGGCTTGTACTGAATCTCAGAGTCGAACCCCATCAGTTTGAGGGCCCACTTATGTTGACTCTCGGTGAGTAGCCATTGCTCCCACAAATGCTTCAAGCTGCGCTGGTCGGTGCGGATGACAAAGTGCCTTCCCAGCAGATAATGGCGCCATTTTGTAGTGGCAAAGACTACCACCATCAGCTCCTTCTCATAAGAAGACTTCAACTGGTCGTTTCTACAGCTGTGGCCAAATAGACTATTGGTCTGCCTCCTTGCATCAGGACTGCTCCCAAACCCTGACCGGAAGCATCCATCTCAACAGTAAACATCTTAGAAAAATCTGGCATGGCCAAAACAGGGACTATCGTGAGCTTGCGTTTCAGTTCATCAAATGCTTTCTGCGCACCCTCATTCCATTGGAATCCTTCTTTTTTAAGCAACCGGTGGGTGGGGCAGCAATGGTTTCGTACCCCTGCACAAACCTCCTGTAATAACCAGTGAGCCCCAAGAATCCCCTCAAGTCCTTCACTGTTTTCGGTGGTGGCCAGTTCACCATACAATTTATCTTCTCTGGGTCAGCAGCAACTCCTTGCTCAGAGATCACATGACCTAGATACTCCAGCCGTATCCTCCCAAATTGGCACTTTTAAGTTTGCTACCAGGTTGTTGTTCTGCTGCAAGAGCTAGAGTACAACTTCTAGGTGCCTATAGTGTTCCTCCAAGCCCCTGACCCCAATCACCATATATCGTAAAAAAACACCAAAACAAACTTGCGAAGAAAGGGTTTGAAGACCTCATTCATTATTGCTTGAAACGTTGCCAGCGCATTGCGCAGCCCGAATGACATGACTAGGAATTCGTAGTGGCCTTCGTGGGCACAAAAAGCAGTTTTGGGAACATCTTCTTCACGGACTCTAATCTGGTGGTAACTGGATTTCAACTCCAGCTTGGAGAAAATGGTAGCACCGTGCAATTCATCTAGTAACTCCTCTATCATTGGGATTGGAAACTTATCCGGGATTGTAGCTTCATTCAGAGCCCGATAGTCCACACAGAACCGCTAGTCGCCATTCTTCTTTCTGACCAATAAGATCGGGCTTGAATACGGGCTGTGCTGGGTCGAATCAGTCCCGCTGCAAGTAACTCTTTGACTATGCGTTCAATCTCTTCTTTCTGGTAGTATGGGTACTGGTGTGGTTTGGAGTTCGTGGGATTGGCATCTGCTCTCGTCGGTATTGCGTCGTCCAGGAATCTGGCTGGTGGAAAGAATGACACCTCTGAAAAACTTCTCCATATTGAGTCAACAGCCACTGAATCGTCTCATCTCTGCTCGAACCTTTTGTTTCATTCCCCTGAGATTCGAGAGTAACTAGGAACCTGACACCTTCTTCCTGCAAGGTGCGGTTCATTATTTTCAAGGAGACCGCCTCTTGACACAAAGTAGGATCCCCCTGTAACTTAATCCATTTATCTCCTTGCTTAAATTAAATTGACATGAGTCCCCAGTTTGTCTTAGTGTCACTCAGAGATTGCAACCACTCCATCCCCCATGTAACTGACCCCTCTTGAATGGAGAAATTTACTTGCCTGCAGATGCCTTGGCCGTTGACACACACACACCGTCCCCCACCAAGACACCGAACGAGGAGTTGTTGTCGACCGGAAACCCTAGCCTGTCCACCGCCTGCAAGGCCACCAAATTGTGGGTTGCTCCACTGTCGACTAGGATTAACGCCTTCACTCCATCAAACGACCCCATGAGCTTCATCAATCTTTTTGCAGAAATTCCCCGCAATGAAAGTTGTGACAGGGTGGATTGCGACACTTCCTCTCCTTCATTCGGTTATGTTGTTTTTCGGGTGGGTCGTGACCCGATTCGGGCTCCTCCTTCAGAGTTAACAATCTCAGGCCTGTACTCTTACATTTGTGGCCCAGGTACCATTTGACTCCACAACCGTCTTCTCAGGCGGTGCTTCGTTGTCCCCCACCTATGAGCAGCAACGGCTTGGAGTTCGACCAGGATGACATGCCCGATTTTTCTCCTCTGTATTTTGAAATCCGTTGTCTGCAACGTTTTTTTTTCTTTGACCTCCTGGGCCTCCCTCAACATCTCAAATAGCGATTCTAGTTTAAATAACATAGCCTCCGATATCAGTTCTGGCTTCAAACCTCCCTTGAATATGCTATTGTATATTTCATCAGACAATAGTAGTTTGGTGGAAAGCCATTTGAAGTTCTGGCGACATTCCAATAGTGACCCCTCCTGCAGAGAGCCATGAGTTGGTCCATTTGGCTTCCTGCCGCTGCCGGACTGAAATGAAGGACCAGCGCCTCCGTAAAACCGTCCCAGTCAATCACCCCAACGTGGTTGTCAAGCCAAGAGAACCAGTGGAGAGCTTCACCCTCTAAGCACACCATCGCAGCCCGCACCCAATCATCGTCACGAATGCTGCAGATGAAGAAGTAAAGTTCTGCGTGACACAACCAGCCTTGCGGGTCCGTCCCTTCAAAGATCGGTAACTCCTTCTGGAAACGTAAACCTTTCTCATCGCCTCCCTTTCCTCTTCATGGTCCACCGCCGGTGAGGGTAGAGTCGCTGTCTTGCAGTGCTTCTCTCCTTTCCATCATTCTCACCATGGTGTGCAAGTCATTACGCAGGGCCTCCACCGAAGAACTGGGGTTAGCCACTGTATTTTTAATTTCCCCCACTTCTCTTCTCAGTGCTGATTGTTCCTTCTCTAAGTTCTCCATTCTATTTGTTCGGGTGATGACCATTTTGACGGAATTCACGGTAAATAGCAGAAAAGGTAATCAACTCAGCCAAATAAACACAGCTTCCATTGATATTTAGGGAAAGATAGATAAAACAATAGTGAGAGTAACTCTCGGAAGAACCGTGCCAAAAGAAGGAAGAAATCAGGCGTAGCCTGCCAAATAGCATACTCATTCAATACCCACACACTTTTCTCAGCTTCCTTAAATAGCTAACAAAATAGGCCTACTGCCACCCTCACCCAACAACCAGCACAAACACAAATAAAGTAAATGACAACTAACTAACCAATACCACCCCCTGCTGTTCTCTCATGCGTCCGTACCAGTCTCCACTGGTCCCCTACTGGCCCTACGTGCATAGGTGAGACCGTAACTTCTTGGGTCTCTCACTATGGTTCCATCATAGTCCCACACTCCCATTCTGGTTGAGCCACTCGTGGAAGACCGGTTTCACTTCTCAGCGTTTAAACTTTGATTCACACCCCTTCTCTTTCCAAAATTTTGGCTTTCGTCTCCGCTTCTTCGCTTCTCTTGCCCAACATAATCTCGCGCATGGTGGGTGACCGGCTAGAGGCGACGGATTGTTTTCGAATGTGTTGGCATATTGAACTGGTCTTATTAAGGTGCCACGTCTCTGGTTTTGTACAGATGGTTTTGAGTAAAAATTAGGGTTAGGGATCACCTGAATCCTTTCAAATTGATTACCTGGCGGGGTGAACGTTTTCCTCTCTCTTTTCTTTTGGTTTAACCGTTTCCTTTTCCTCTGCGTCCTCTTGCTGGACTCCTCAAATCTGGTGTGTCTAAGTTGTGATGAAGAGATACTTCCTCTTGTCGAAGTCTCAAAGTTCTAACACTCTTCTCTTGATTTTTGGCTTAGCTTTGATACTCTTCTATGACATTGTGGCTTAGTTCACTTTTGACAAACGGCTGAAGCTGCTTGTATGTGTATATGATTTGGGCAGAATCTGCGGTCTCGTTGTAATGGAAGGAGCCATATTTTTTTTTTGCTTATTAAGTTGTTACATAATTGTGTTAGTTAATAAAGGATGCGTAAATACTTCAACTGTTTGATTTGATTATGTTTATTACTCCTCTTTTGAATATACCGATTTTAGAAAGTGGATACCAGGATCCTCAAGGAAGGCTGACCTTCCAACTTTCAGCTTTACAACTGCCATATATCTAGTTAGGATCTGCAAAATCCATTCATCTTTTGGTTGGGGTGCAGGCTTTTACTTTCTAAGTAGGATCTCTATTATACTCTGTATAGTGCATGAGTTATTTTTAGAATAAAGGTTGCAAACATTAATAAGAGATGCAGGCTAGTCAAGTGCTTATCGTCCTTTCTTAGATATTGTGTAGAACTTAAATGGTAATCATGGTCGAACTGGATCTGTTATCGTGTACTCTGGGTTTTGAAAATTCTGAAATTGTGTTTGAGACTTGGAGTAAGACTTGCATTATATATGTGGAGATAACCCGTCACTAATCCACATGCATTGTTAAATGGGCTGATAAAGCTGCTGCAATGTGTTGCAAATAGTGAGATTATCTATCTAGGGATCAGACCAGATTCACGTCAATAGATTATCGGTGATCAAAGGAATTTCTGAATACAGTTCCATTGCCTATAATATCTTGATTGATATTCCTCCACTTTCATTGCAGATGTTTTGTTTTTTTTTTTTTTTTTAAAAAGTTGCACTTCTTTTTCTATCTAACTGTTTGATTCACTTGTGGCAGATGTTCTTACGGTTTCAAAGCATTTTGGATTGTTCAAGTAGTCCTTCGGCACAATTTTAGGGCTGCATATATTAGAAAAATGGCAGAGAACATAACATCATCACCCAAACCCATGTCATCGACCAATGCTATTGACCCTATAGGTCAAACTCCAATGAATAACCCAACCATACCATCTCCCTCTAATCTGTCTCATTCCTCTCCTGTTGACATCCCCCAAATCTCATCCCCGTCTCTCTCTCAAATCTCTCAACACCAGCAATCCCAGCAGCAAAACCAACTGCAGCAACACCAACCAACTTTACAACCTCAAAAATCTCAACAGATTGGTTTTAATGTCAACGCTAATCTACAACAGTTGACGCCACAGCTGTTTCAACATCAGCATCAGAATATAATAGGTATGGGCCTGTCAGGTCTTCAATCCCAGCAGGGTATGCACCGGTCAGCTTCTTTATCACGTATGAACCATATCCAACAGCAGCAACAACAAGATTTCCAGCAGCAGCAGCAGCAGCAGGTGTTACAGCAGCAGGTGCCACAGCAACAACAACAATTGGGAATGTTGCGGCAAACTGCTAATGTGTATGGTCAGATGAATTTTGGTGGGCCTGTTATGAGTCAGCAACAGCATGGTCAACAGCCGCAGCAGCAGCCAGCACAGCAGCAACAGTTGCAACAACATCAGCTACTGCAGCAGTCTCAACAGCAGCAGCTGCTTCAGCAATCACAACAGCCACCATCACAACTGCTGCAGCAATCACAACAGCCACAATCACAACAGTTGCAGCAATCACAGCAGCAGCAATCGCAACAGCAGCAGCTGCAGCAATCACAACAGCAGCAGCTGCAGCAATCACAACAGCAGCAGCTGCAGCAATCACAACAGCAGCAGCTGCAGCAATCACAACAGCAGCAGATGCAGCAGTCACAGCAGCAGCAACAGCAGGTCCATTCACAAGCTCAGCTACAACAATCATCTCAGCAACCACAGCCATCTCAGCAACAACAGCCATCTCAGCAACAGCAGCAGGTTCAACCACAGCAAATGGCCAATGGAAATTTCTCTCGGTCATCTTTGACGGGTCAGAGTGGACACTTGCCAGTATTGTCTAGTCAGGCTGCAGCTGCTCAATTCAATATGCTCACTTCGGTATGAATCGCAATATAGCCATATATGGGTTTTCGTATCATTTTTATTTAAGTCGAAAGTCAGAAAGTCTAAACCTAATTCTCGTATTCTAGGTGACTTACATTGTTTGTTTAGATATTTTTCTTCTATTTCTCTATCTTTTTAGGATTTATTTACGTATTAGTGGTGTCTTTGCGTGCTACGTGATTTCTGTCTTTTTTTTTCTGGGATATGATACCATTATGATTTAGTGTTGCTGCATTTCAAGGTTCTTGTAGCATAGAAAAATAAAACTAATTGAGGACCTTTTTAGTACTTGTTGATGTAATTCGAGGTTTCTGTGTAGCCGAGGCAAAGAGCAAGCATCATACAAGGTTCACAGCTCCAACCTGGGAATGCAACTGGTCAAACAATGCAAGGGCTGCAGGCTTTACAGATGATGGGTTCACTTGGTTTTGGCTCTCAGCAGCGGATAAATCCGAGCCAGTTGAGAGCAGTTATCTCAGCAAAACTCACTCTCGTCTCAGGTGAAGATCATTTTGTGCTACTTACTTTCTTTTCAAATCAGATGCTCACTATTTTGGTTTCTTCTTCCTTTCTTCTCCTCCTTCAGTGTATGTGCATACTTGTGAGGCCATGTGTGGACTTTGCACGAGCCTCTTTGTGTGTTTGTGAATACGCAGATCTATATTGTTGTTGGAGTGATTGGGTGTACCATATCTTCGCTATGTTTTTTTTAACCTGGTCCTTCTACTGGCATTAGTTAAGCTATGGCACTTTTCTTCTCCACGTGTCTGATCATTCAAAGTTGAGCCTTTTTATAGAAACTGCAAGGCAAAACACTTCCAAGGACTTCATCCCATCTAGCATTTATGAATCCTCAGTTATCTGCGCTGTCTCAGAATGGGCAAGCAATGATGCAGAATACATTGTCGCAGCAACAACAACAATGGCTGAAGCAGATGCCATCTATGTCCTCACCTAATGCCCATTCATTACGTCAACAGCACCACAGGCAGCTCCTTCAGCAACAAATGGCATCTTCTTCCCCTCTGCAACAAAATATGTCCTTCAATCCTCAGCAGTTATCTCAATTGGTCCAGCAACAATCTATGGGTCATCCCCAGCTTCAACCACAGACCCAATCAAATCAGCATGTGCAACAACATCAATCACCAAATATGCTCCAAGCGCATCAACAACCAAATCAGATCTTGCAGCAACAGCAATCACTGAGTCAGCAGCAGCAGCAGCCTCAGAAGATGCACGGGCTTGCTAAGTCTATGAGTTTGACTGTGTCACACAGCCAGATGCTACTTTGTCAGGAACCACTGCACAGGGAGGAAGTTCAAGTCAGGGGACTGAAGCAACCAACCAATTGCTTGGAAAGAGGAAGATTCAGGATCTGGTTTCACAGGTTCCACTCGGTTTATCTTTTTCCCTTTTGATATATTAGTATGATAATATTGGTGATGAATTGGTTTAGAAGAACCTGCTGAACTGTATACACCACTGGATCTAGGAACTGCAATCAGATGACCCTCTAAGATTAATATTCTTTGCGGCTAATTGAAATCGGTCTACTGTTGTCAGTTGGGCTGTATATCTCACATAGTTTTCTTGGGTTTTCTAGATAGATCACTGGGTTGTACAGGTTCATCTGTGTTAATAATATATATGAGAAATGGGAAAATTGCACTAAGCACTCTTGAGGTGTGGTGAAATTGCACTCCCTTGTTTTGAAATTTTACTTTCCCCAACCTCTTATGGTGACAAAGTTGATTCCTGTCATCTTTTGACTGAGTTCTATCCGTTGACCGTTAATTCCTTACCATGTCTGCCCAAAGGTCCCAGCTTCAACCCAACAGACCCACAAGCACCCAACCCCACCCCTATACCCAACTGCAGTATTAAGCTCTAAATTTTCTCTTATTCTCTTCCTTTACTTTCCGCCTTCATTGGTCTTTGTCAACTTCTTCATCTGCTATGGAATAAGATGGGCACGAGCAGATTCACAGGAAGTAGCATTTTACAAACTTGGGGGTTTTGCTCATCCATTTCTCAGCGCCGAGGTCTATCCATCAATCACCTTTCAGTTTCTCGGATGAATCTCCATTAGATTATTCCATCTTCATGTCTCACCGGTAACCAATTGACAATTGCTCGAGATGTGACCTGGACTGGAACATATCAAAGGGCCAAAAGCTTTACCAAATGCAGGATACGATAGTGATGCTGACACTTGACCGCTGTTAGCCTCACTGATAGTGGCACAAACACATGAAGATAAGTTAGGGTTTGGAAGTGGAGAAGTCCCACCAAAGGGGCAGCAATCTACTGAGAAACACCCAAGAGCAGAAGTTAGGGTTGGGATATACAGAAGAGGTAGAGTACCCATATCTTGTAGGTAGGCACAAACACATGAAGATAAGTTAGGGTTTGGAAGTGGATAAGTCCCACCAAAGTGGCAGCAATCTACCGAGACACACCCAAGAGCATAAGTTAGGTTGGGATATACAGAAGAGGTAGAGCACCCATATCTTGTAGGTAGGCACAAACACTTGAAGATAAGTTAGGGTTTGATAGTGGAAAAGTCCCACCAAAGTGGCAGCAATCTACTGAGAAACACCCAAGAGCACAAGTTAGGGTTGGATATACAGAAGAGGTAGAGCACCCATGTCTTGTAGTGTCTTGAAGTAATTAAGGCCCAAATTCTCCATTTTGGTTGCCAAGAACCCAACTTAGAGATTTCACATATCTACTGAGAAACACCCAAGAGCAGAAGTTAGGGTTGGGATATACAGAAGAGGTAGAGTACCCATATCTTGTAGGTAGGCACAAACACATGAAGATAAGTTAGGGTTTGGAAGTGGATAAGTCCCACCAAAGTGGCAGCAATCTACCGAGACACACCCAAGAGCATAAGTTAGGTTGGGATATACAGAAGAGGTAGAGCACCCATATCTTGTAGGTAGGCACAAACACATGAAGATAAGTTAGGGTTTGGTAGTGGAAAAGTCCCACCAAAGTGGCAGCAATCTACTGAGAAACACCCAAGAGCACAAGTTAGGGTTGGGATATACAGAAGAGGTAGAGCACCCATGTCTTGTAGTGTCTTGAAGTAATTAAGGCCCAAATTCTCCATTTTGGTTGCCAAGAACCCAACTTAGAGATTTCACATCGGAGCACAAGCTACTGAAACAGAAGTCAGAGTTAGAAATAAGAAGAATGTGAGTCTTACAGAAATTGTTGAAAGAGAATGAACAGGGCTTGAATTAGGTGCCTTTGACTTGAATTTCTCCTTGAGTGTTCAGGTAACGTGAAGCAAATCAAACTTGCCGTTTGGTCCCTGGTCTTCTACTGACATCTGTGCTGGTGGGGATTCATTTGAGAGAGACGTAATGCAGCAGAAGACTCCTGTTTATTTTTTTGTTTATCTAATCATGTTAACAGAGATGGTGGAACAATTAATGGTTGGCTTAAACTTGATTGGGTTTGGGTTGGATTGAGAGTAACTTGGCTGAGCTGGTAAAGAATTGGTAGTCAATGGATGGACATTGTTCAAAAGCATTCGAACACTAGGGAGCCATGTGTAATTATCCTGAACATCGAGGGTGCTAGGCACAATTTTCTCTAAAAAGTTATTCCATAAAGTTGATGATCAGCTATGTTGATATCATTTGTTTAACTCTGAATTGATGATTTGGCTGTCATGGACTTGATTGTAGTTTTCTGAAGATCACTGCAAAATGTTTTAACTGTGGTACCAAGCAAGCTGTAGAGTGCTTAGGGGCTTTCACCTAGACGACATTACCAATGGCATAGCTTCTTCCATGTATTCATTCCGGCCACTTGGCTTGCTCTGTCATTTGCAGCTCAAGTCCTCTCTCTGTTATACTACATGATGACTAGTTCTGAAGTATTGTATTACTGCTAGGTGAATCCTCGGGCTAGACTTGATGATGAAGTTCAAGATATTCTGCTATATAGTGCTGATGACTTCATTGATTCGGTCAGTCTTGCTTCTCACCCTAATTTATTCTCTGTTTTTTTTTAATCTTTTTCTATGGGTCCTTTTCTATTGTAAGATACTGTTGTGCAACTTGAACCGATAAATAGCTATAGGGGTAATATATTTTTCTCAGTTTGATTCCAAAAATATTTATTCTTTCTTTTTTTGGTTCATTATTGAATATTCAACATAAATTTTCAATTTGACCCAGATCCATGCTGCTCATCGCTTTCTGCAGGTTGTATCATATGCATGCAAATTGGCGAAGCATAGGAAATCCTCAATATTGGAGGCAAAGGATGTGTTGCTGCACCTAGGTCATTTCCCATGCCTCTATTTTTTTCTGGTTTTGTGATGTTTTGTTGTAAGCAACGTTGCAGCATTTGGCTTTCTCTCTACTTTGATTGTAATAAGGGAACAATGATGATTACATACATATTGGAAAAAAATACACACATGCTCGTGTTGCTGTGAGTCTTTCTTTTTGGGTCCTTATTGTATTGTGCCCTTCATTTATCCTGATTTTCATGGCCATTTGGGTTTTTCCTGATAAGTACTCAAGGATTTGCCGTAGCTGTTCTCAGTGTTTAGTATCTAGGATCTAGTTTGAGCTTTGATCATGCAGTTTATTCTTAGTCCTATACAAGATTCTCTTAGTGCTTTTTGTACTTCTCAACAAATACCAATACAACTAGTCCAGTCTAGGTATTTGGTTATATGTTTGGGAAGCTATTTGATTTCTTTTACTCAAACATTTTAAGATATAATTAGCCAACTCCTGTTTACCATTTGGATCTGTCACTGCTTGAACGACGGTTAAGTGAAAATAATGCTGATTAGAAGTGACAGGCTAAGCTATATGTCTATATGTTGAAGGAGTTTTAGGCACTGACCTTTATAGCATTATTGAGACTGTTTTTTCCATAAAAGCTCTAGATACGTAATATTAGCTTGCTTTAATATGTACAATTGTATATTTCAACCCTCTTGCATTCCTGCTAATGGGAGCTGATTACATAATGTCATTTGCAGAGAGAAATTGGCACCTCACTCTTCCTGGCTATCCAACTGAAGATAAGGAACATCAAAGGGATACTGTAATTGTTTTTCTATGACTTAACTTTTCTTTCAGTTGACCACTATTTAGATTTTACTTTACTTGAGTTATGCGAAAAATAAGATGGCTCTGAATACCTCAAGATAACCACTGAAATGATTTTACTTATAAGTTGCTTCAACATTGATGTTGTTCTTGATGTCTCTTTATAATTTGCAGGCAAAAAATGATGTCCACAGCAAACGTCTTGATGTGGTGAGTTAATGATATTTACTAAAAGTGATTGATGTAGGTCAACTCATGTCATCATTTGGTAAATTTCTCCTCTCCTTTTTTTATATGGGCCCGCAGATACGCAAGTCCATGGAATCTTCACAGCGTGAAGAAGTGCTCACAACAAGCGACTCTAGGGGTACAATGAGACAAGGGATGATGGTAATGTATCAGGTGGAAATAACTTGGTCAGGCCGCTGACCCCTGATTTAGATCAGCTGCAATCAATCCCTGGTCCTCAGGCCCATCAACAAGTGATGAGATTCGATGGATCTTAATTTTCTATCTAGATTATTTTTTGCTGTATAGCTGTAATAATGTTTGTTGAGCAGTTTGTTAAGTTTCAAAACAATCTATAGCTAGGTAGGTTTCTGAATTGTTTGCTGTTTAATCTGAAAATCTCTTGATTCTGAGTTTTCCCATGCACATTGAAACAGCCTCCTCACCTACGCACTCTTGCTTGGGATTATTGTATAAATTTTTTTATGATCCTACGATGGTGTGGAGGGTTTGTTAACTGGGATACGATATGCTTATTGCTGTTGCTAAACTCTCAAAAGGTAAATAGGTAGGATTACGAGTGAGATGGGTAGCTGTAGTAAGCAAGGTAGGGGGTTTGATGCTGAACCCCACCCATGGGTAATTAACTCATTGATGTCTCTCTCTCTCTCTAATGTATGATACAGCAATCGTTTCGGTTGTTAAATTGTCAAAGGGCTCTGTGATGTAGACCCTGGTGAAATATTGTGTTTATTTTTCCAGTTGTTGATTCTGATGGTAGGCACATGGTAACCAAAAATGGTAAACTTATATAGATATGAGACCTTTGAGGGTTGCTGTAACGGCCTTTATGATTTTGTTCTGGGTGTAGTCTGATTTTATAAATCTACGGGTATATTGTTATCTTTTATCATTTGGGAGTTTACATAGTCTTGGAATCTCCCTTTTTATGTAGACTTGGGTAGCGGATTGAAACCAATTGTGCTACAGAATTACTGTGCATCAATAAAGCTGTCGTGGTTGCTCCCCAGCAGGTAGTGTTGCATCTTGTTGGCGATTCTATGTGAATTCATGCATGCATGTCTCTTGTTAGGGTGAATCCAGTTGGCGGGGCTCCCTCTAATTTTGGTGGCTTAGCTGGAAGGAAGCTAGACACTTGATCTTTGTGTGAAATGAGAAAGGTATGTTGCTATGTGTATTGAAGGATTTTTGCACTGGTAGGTCTACTGTTCAGGCTTCTGGAAGAATAATGTGGTTCTGGTTGATGTCTAATTGGGGCTCTGTGAATGGTAATATCATTTCAGACTCGTAGTTCTGTGAAAGGTTGCAGAAACTAGGGATCCGTAGGAGCCTGCCTGCAAGTGAGCATCAGGCTGCGTTGAAAGAAGGCGAGCCGTCAAAATATAATTTTTAAACCAGCATCAGAAATTGGTAAGGTAGAAATATGATAGTAGAGGCGTATATTGTTAAATCTGCTAAGGTTTCGTACTACATCATGTTGTCTTTGGACGCTCTTTTCTGACTTTTCAGTGATTATGGCTGTTAATGTCGTTGATGTTCCGGTGACACCCTACTATGTCGTTGATGTTCCGGTGACATATGATTGTTCTAATTTTAGTGAAAGATGGTTTCAGCATATGCCTATGTATGTCAAGAAGGCTGGATGAACAATAGTGATGGGTAATATACTGTGAACGGAGAATGTGTTGACATGATTGACAAAAGTCTGCTTTCAATAGGAAGTAGATGTCTGAAGAACTGTTTGGCTATTTATATCCTGACAGTAGGTAGAAAGATATTGTGGATTATGTTCATTACAAATGTTCACTGCAGATGATTACCAAAGAGCTTAGGCAGGGATGTTTGTTTAGATAAGAGATTTTGCGGATGATGGAACAACACCTTCAAGCAGTGAACGGTTTAGAGGAAGGAATGAGAATTGAGAATGACAGATCAAATGCTTGATTGAGGTTTGCAAAATATTATTATGGTCAATTCAATAAGAAAATTAGATTTATAACTTTATAAAAAAAATAATTATTTTCAAGTTATAGTCTTCTAGCTTTTTTTATACATTTTTTCACAATACCCAACATATGATTATACTAATTAGTCAGAATTTTTTTAAACTAATTTAAAATCTTAAGAGATAGGTATATAATTCTTTTTTATTTGTAACTCTAATTTAAACTTTTTATACTTAGCAAGAATTTCAGTTGGAAAGTTAGATTTTTAACGGAGTACTATTATTTAGTAAACATCTTTAAAGTAGAGGTATTTTAGGTTTGTTAGTTTGAAGAAAAAATTCTAAAAATCGATTATATTTTGAATAAGATAGAGTACTATTTTAATGTTTCCTCTCGTAGTCTCTCTTTTTTTGTCTAGGTTTGATTAAAGAGAGTCTTATATCTTCTTTTTTATCTCAAACTGTTTTTTTTTTTAAAAAAAATCCTACGGATTGTATTTAATATGATTGTGGATACTACTAGTTGATTGGTAGTTGCTAGAAGGTGAATACGGAAATCAATATTAAGTTATTAAGAAGTTGGATACTACTAGTTGCTTTTATGTTCAGATGTAGTGAGATGTATACATAATTAGAGTTTATGTTGAGCCAGTGGTGGTGGTGATAGTTTTTTTTTTTGTATAGTAATGCATTCTAACTTACATTTGTGGATTTATTATGTCCTTTAGATTGAGTATTTTATGAATAAGTTGATCTCTATGAAGTTTCATTTGTTCAATTGTCATTGCATTAAGAAGAGTGACGAACATACGAAAATAAGAAAAGAAAACAAAGATAATACTTTTTTTTTAAAAAAAAACCTTTTTATGATTTTAAAATATTTCATCCCATTTGAATCAATATGTAAATGTATATTTATAAATTTGTATAATAACTTTACCACTTTAAAATTGTATTTAACTCTAAGTAGCGTATCCTAATTTCTCTACAATATTGTTTGTATCTTGTTGCTACTTGCTAGTACCTATACTTAAATCGCACAAGTCGTCGTGCTTGGAGTTTTTTTGTTTTTGGTCATCGTTAACATGGATTTTGAAATCCCCTCCAATTTCCACTCTGGACGCATGCTTCTGCGCATTCGTTCTTACTTTTACTCCGTTTGGATTATCCTCCAACGCAAGACACTGTTCCTATATGTCTTCGTCTAATCTCAGCCGTCCAGGTCCAGCTGCAATGCAGTGACAATCCCACCATTTTTAACCATCATGCAATGCAATCCGAAGTTCGGAATCCCTTAATTCTTCTACCTCCACTCAATTATGTGTCTGGTCCATCGCTAGTATACAAATACCGCTTCTAGGTCCGCCCCCTTAATTAATCTCTATTCTCTAATCTAAACTGATCTCCCCGCCGGCCTTCAACTTTAGAATGGAGGCCGCAACTGGTTCCATCTTTTCTACACTCCTAGCCATCTTCATAGATTGTAAGTGGCTTATGCCTATCAGACTGGTTTTTTAAGCTGGTTATTCATTAGTTGCCCGGGACCTAGACTTACAAGTAATGGGTGTTAAAATTTTAAAAGAAATAATATCAATGAATGATTTTAATAACTTCTTTAGTATTAAATAACCAAAAAATCACTCAAAGCTAGTATAATAAGATTATATATACACAATGCAAAATATGAGCAAAGAATTACTCTATACATTTTGATATTGTGATGTTTTAATTAAATAAAAAAAATTTAACTACATTCGAAAGATGCTTCGGATCAATTGTAGAAGCAATACACTCTTGGATTGGGAGCATATAAAAAATATGCCACCAATTTTATGTCAGAAAATAGCTCAAATTAATCTTACATGAACTGGTGTGAATTTGATCGAGTATGGGTGTTAGTCCATTGAGTTACTATATTTTTAGGTATATATTCCCCCCAAAAAATTGAATGCGTAAATCATGGGTGTCATTTTATTTATTATATCAGTTTAAATTAAGTCTGCTCTGCGCTGTCTAATCAATATTTGTTGCCCAAAATTATGGTGGCTCCCAGCCTCATGTTTTATACTTGCTTGATATAATAAAAAAGATGTATAGTAACATGGAAAAATTCAACTAAATGTTTTAAAAAATCAGTCATAGTGTTTCCTCCTTGGTTGATTGAGATTGTATTGTTTTTTCTTGTGACTTGTATAATTTTTGATCGAAAATGTCATCTCATCTCTTTGTTGGGGTTGCGGTTTTGTCTTGTTTCTGTGAATATATATAGTCTTTCGGGAAATGATGAACTCTTTAGGCTGTTGGCAAGACTGGTCCTGCTCCCGGCCGCCTAAGGGTAATAGTGAATCTCGGCCAACATCTATGATCAATTATCTAATTATCAAAAAAAAAAATCTATGATTAATTATCTAGACTGGTTTTTTAAAACTGGCTATTTATTGTTGCCTGGGACCTAATAAGGTGAGATGATAAAAGTATCCAAGTTGACAAGGTATTTATTTAGTAATCTTGAAGATATATCCGGGCATATAACTCAATAGTGTATCTGTAATGTTCATGTCGATGACATCTTAATAAGTTGAGATGAAGAAATGGTATGTATAAAAGATCTTAAAAACACTTATATCTTTCTATAGGCATGGAATTTCTAAGAACATTACATAATCTTGATTATTAGCGTTTTGTTATTGGTGCCCTAAATTTCTAAATTTATTATTGTTAGAGATTAGTGCTGTTATTTTACATAACCTCATTTAGAAACTAAGGAACGCGGGAAGAAATAATACTACAAGCCTCGAGGATATCGTCCAGAGAGACCAACGCACATGACCATAAAAGGAAGAAAAAAACTATTTTTTTTTCATTCGTCTACGTACTACTCTTCCATTCTTCTTTAAAAAAAAACAAACAAAACTTTTCCATTCTCGTCTCGCGCAACAACCCTGAAACTTGTGGTGGTGTCCATAATGTTATATACTCATATGACGAATTTAACATGGCTAGATTCACGGCGCGGATATATTGCATACAGTAAACTTTAGAATTTAATGAAGTATTATTTCATCAAAGTGGTTAGAAGAAGTTATAACACATGAAAATTCTCATAATTAATGAGCCAACACACAATATTTCATCAAATAAAATATTAAATAAAAGTTGGCACAAGATGCTACTACTTGGAAACCAATAATTAAATCGCACATGTATTTTTGCAGGTTCAAAACCATACCCAATAATATATGGATCTGAAAATACCGTTAATATGGAAGTTGAAAAACCCGTCCGGCATTCCTTCAGTTACGGCTACACTTTCCGTAAGTTATGCGTGCTTGTTTGTTTGTTAACGGTCAAAACTAGCTACCTCTTTCCCACCATGATCGATCTAAGTTGGTGCTGTGATATATGTATGGCCCCACCCTACCTCCACAGCATGTGACAATCCCGTCATTTTCAACCCTAATCATCAATCCAATTTAATTTTTCTACCTATCTCACATCAATTATCTGTCCACTCCATAGATCTGCTCTTTATTCTCATTATATAAGCAGTAGTACTACCTCATCATCTCGATCTGAAACCCCTGCCACAATCTCGGCAATCTATATACAAATGGAGGTCTCAATAACATCTTCAATCTCCTTCTTCCTACTATCCACATTACTCATATCCTTACCACACTCATCCCATACCCATACCTTACAAAACCTCACCAACACCAATAACCTCCTCACATCCACCACCCCCCAATCCAACAACATCAATTCTTATCCCACACAACATCCTACGAGCCAGACTTGGGCTTCCACCCTTACAATGGAGTGAGTCCGTAGCCCAATACGCGAGATGGTGGGCTACTCAACGTCAAGTGGACTGCAGACTAATCCATTCCGGCTCAAGAAGGTACGGTGAAAACATCTTCTATGGATGGGGTAAAGTATGGACACCGGCTGAAGCGGTGGCGGCTTGGGCGTCAGAGATGCGGTTCTATAATTATAAGTATAATGTGTGTGTTTATGGACAGGAATGTCTACATTATACACAGATGGTTTGGAGACAGACCACAAGCATTGGATGTGCGCAAGTGAGTTGTTTAAGTGGTGGCACTACTTTTATTACTTGTAACTATGATCCACCCGGAATATTATAGGAGAAAGACCATACTAATTCATTTAACTAACTAGGTACTCCAATAACATATTATTTATATTGTGATCTCAATTTATATAACAAGTTTAATCCTGAAATTAGTTAGCAATAGCTGAACCCACTCATTTTATAACCAACAAGACCGAAACTTCTGCTATCTGAGATATCTTTATGTATACATGCTGGTTTATTTCGAAAAAATAGTGTGTTGAGAAACCTGTTCCAAGAGATGGCCCGCAAAACTCCAAACATGCATTCTCGACCTTACGCTCCCACACCAATATTCTTCGATCGGTCATAAATTATTTTGGACCTCAGTAGACAAAGTAAAAGATTAATTAATGCATCACAGAAATCAAATCCATAACCATAGGCTCCAATGACACCAACGAACCTCTGGGTCCAAATTAAAGCAATCCATTATAATGGGCCGGATTCCTTTGCTCTCCAAGATCTCGAGCCACGATCCATCCGTCAATAATAATGATATAGTATTCGTTAACTCAATTACAAACAACTTGCTACCCATATATATATATATATACTACAACTATATATATACTACCACTTGCTGATTATATTTTATCCTCTTGGAAAATATTAGTATAACTTCATATATAAAGTGGTTACATTACATTGTTCTATATTCACGCAATAACTCGTGCTCCATGGTCTGGTCTGGGTAGTTTAATTATATCACCCTATCTAATTTCTTTTTATGGCTTTAGCCCCACTCTTTCGGCTAATGACAGCCATAACATTCAAAAAAATGAACTCGTATTCCTATATGCCACAACGTCCTATCACCAATTACCTAGTGAATATTGAATATTACCCCCACAACACACCCATTCATGCCCAAAAATTCCCACAAAAACATTCTAACTCAAACATCACAAACCTAATTACAACAACAGTAGTACTGACTCCACCTTCCACGATCTGTGAGAAAGCACAGACGAACAGGAAAAAAATGACATCTTATTCATTTGAGAACTAAGTCTCTTATTGTGTGTACACAAGAGTAGCCAACTGTAGTCTTTTATATCTAGCCGGCGTAAATGAGTCGGCTAATACAGAAGAGGAAAAAATACAACTAACCTAGATACAATATAGAAAATTTCATATAAGATATATCTAAGTACAAACTAATATAATAACAACCCATAGAACTATAACAATGTACATGTAGTTTCTTAACACTCCCCCTCAAGATGGGACTCACCACTTTGAGTATAATCTTGCAACAAAAATAATCCAATGTCTTTGAGAATGGCTCAGTAATTCCTTCCTGGGAGGGTCTTCGTCGGGAAATCAACAAACTGATGCTGAGTGGGGATGTGACTGACGGCTATCAAACCATTCTGTATCATTTGCCTCACAAAATGAATATCAACTTCTATATGTTTGATTCTCTAGTGATCTACGGGGTTTTTTGTAATGTATATTGCTGATGTGTTGTCACACTTAAGCGGTATAGGAGTGATGTTATTGACCCCAACTGGTTGAGTAGATTGCAGTGACAACTTTCATAGCACTGTACTCTACTTCTGCATAGGACAGAGATACACTTCCCTATTTCTTGGATTTCCAAGATGTGGGTGAACCACCAAGAAAGATAGTAACCAGAAATAGACCTTCTAGATATAGGACAACTAGCCCAGTCACTATCACAGTAGGCAGTTAGAGCAAAAACAGAATTGTTATTCAAGAGAATATCATAGTTCACATTCTCCTTAATGTATCTTAGGGTATGAATAGCAGCGGACATGTGTTTATCAGTAGGTTGCTGTAGAAATTGACTAAGTAGTTGAGCAGTGAAGGAGAGATCAGGTCTAGTGTGGGTTAGGAAATTTATCTTTCCTACCAAGCTTCTATATTCAGTAGGGTTATCCATGTTTTTCCTTCATTATGCTTTATTTTTTAGCCTAATTGAAGTGGAGCAGCAGTGTGCCTTGTGTGAAAAACATCATATTCATGCAAAAGTTCTAGACTAAATGTTCTTTGAGAAATGATCAGACCTTTATCATGGTGAAGAAACTCCATTCCTAAGAAGAAATTTAAGTTTTCTAGGTCCTTTATGTAGAATTCTTCGTCAACTGATTTTTGACCATGTTTATTTCACTCAAATATTTCTAGTCAGCAAAACATCTTCTACATAGACAGCTAAAAAGGTGCTTTATTGCTGTGAATTTTGTAAAGCAAAGAATGTTCATTTTCTGATTGTTGATAACCAATAAACTTGAGAAAGTTAGTAAGCATAGAAAACCATTGCCTTGAGCTTGCTTAAGGCCATATAAGATTTCTCAGCTTACAAACAAAGTTCTTGTTTTCAGTTTTCAGGCCCTTTGGCAATTGCATGTAGAATTCTTAATTCAAATTCCCATGAGTGAAGGCATTGTTCACATCAAGTTAACTCAAGTGCCACCCTTTCTTGACTGAAACAACAATCAATATTCTTATTGTTGTCATTCTAACAACGAGAGAGAAAGATTCTATGTAGTCAAGACCATATCTTTGGTTAAATCCTTTTGCTATAAGCTTTGCTTTGTATCTTTCTATTGAACCATCAGCTCTTAGTTTGGTTTTATGAATCCATCTACAACATATGGCTTTCTTGTTCTTAGGGAGTTTTACTAATTCCCAAGTGTTATTGTTTATAAGAGTTGTTAGTTCTTTATTCATTGCATCTATCCAAGCAGGCTTGTTCATAGGATTTTGGTTCCTGTATTTGAAGTTGTTTGTCTATGTTATCTTTGTTCTGTATAGTAGAAAAAGAGAATGAAACGGAAGGTATCTCATCTGTTAGGGAAAATATTCAGAAGCATTAGGTTGAGACTTTTGATTTTTGTTTCTGTTTATTCTAGTAGAAATGATTTCTGTTAAAAGATCTTTGTTTAAGTGAGCATGAGTATAAACATGGTAGTCATTCAGATGTGTAGGAGGTTGTCTTATTCTAGTGGATCTCCTCATATCTGTTTCATCTCTGTTTTGAATTTTTCAAAGAAACAGAACTATCAACAGGTTCATGTTGAACGAAATATCAGTGGTGGTTGGTATTTTACCTTGAGCAAAAGATCATTTCTATTGTTATTTGTGTTTTGTGTGGATGGTAGAACTAGAATTGGTGTGTTTGGTCAAACCGGGGATGAAAGCATAATTATCAGTTTGTTCATCAACATATTGATAGGAAGTATTTGGTTCATAGTCCACATGACTTTGTATGTTATTTTTCTAGAATGGGAAGACAGTTTCATGAAAAGTGACATCTCGGGAAACTAAGATTTTGTGGACAGACAATCTAAGGAGTTTGTATCCTTTTTGGTTATCAGTTGGGCCAAGATAGACACATGGAGAAGATTTTGGGTTAAACTTTCCACTGGTATCTCCAAGATTTAGAACATCGCACAAACACCCAAAAACTTTGAATTGATTGTATTTAGGTTGGGAGTTATAAAGGCATTCAAAGGGTGTTTTCCTTGGAGAGATGTACTTGGGAGTCTATTAATTATATGAGTGGCATAAAGTATAGATTCTCCCCAAAATATTCACTTGTTAAATGGTATTTAAAGAATAGGGAAATTTCACCAAATACCACTGAGTTTTTGCTTAATTCATGATATACCACTATGTTTCTAAAATTACGTAGGATAACACCGAGTTTTTATTTATTTCACCAGATAACATTATGTCCCATATTTCATTAACTGATCCACTAGTATCCTTAGAAAAAAGACTAAACTACCCCTGTAATTAGCTATACTAAGGTGGTATCTTATGGAATTTGTCAATATGACAATTCATTGTCAGGTAATTAATTAATAACATGAGTATTTTTTTCATTTTCCAAGAAAATTAACACAAAAGTTAACGAAATATGAGACAAAGTGTTATCTGGTGAAATACGTAAAAACTCGGTGTCATCTTGTGTAATTTTGAAAGCATGGTGGTATATCGTGAATTAAGCAAAAACCCAGTGGTATTTGGTGAGAATTCCCTAAAGAATATAACACGGGATGTTTCCATGAGATAACGGTGTTTTCTTTCAACAACCCCGTTTTGTTGGGGTGAATAAGGGAAAGAGGTCTGATGTATTATTCCAGGACTGTTAAAGTATGCTTTACGGTGTTTTCTTTCTAATAATAAAATAATTGACTGTAAGCGAATATATATATATATATGTACAGCTATCACTTACTATTTTATTATTATATATTGTTTAATTGTTACATATATTTGTAGCTAAAACAATATATTCTATTCAATTAAATATTACTTAATAAAATTAAAAAACATAAATTTAAATTTAATACTGGATATGCCAAGAAATGAAAAATAAAGTATATTAACATATAAAATTATTCTTTAATTATTGAGCACGGTATAAAATATATAATAACTTTGATATACTGACAAACCATAATAGTTTTGTAATTAATCATTACTTAACAAGTTGAATACTTATAATTTATATTTCTGAAAATACTACAAATATTTTGTACTCTAATAATTTTGATATATTGAAAGTTTACATCGTAATTTTTATTAGTTTGCTCTTTTCCTTGTAGAATATTTATTAAATTTGATAGATAGTAATAGTTTTAATTATATCTATATATTACTATATGTAGATATAATTAAATATTCAGATTTTATACCTTATTTAGCAATATAGTCAAAAGTAAAACTGATTATTATATATTCTTAGTAATCATGTACCCCTTTATCCATATACAAATATTTTTTTGTTTTTTAACAGATTATATAAATAAAAAAAATACTCAAAATATACCAATCTTTATAAAAAAACTAAAATAAAAAAGGGAAAATAAACTTTTTTATATATTAATCTATATATTTCAATTTTAATTTAATTTTGTGCACATTTAATATATAATATCATTTTAAATATAATTATAAATATGAAATTTAAATTAATTCATTAAAATTAATTTTTAAATATTATAATATCTTATCCCCTTAATTACAGTTTTCTGGTTCTGCATTTGTTTACGGTATCATTCTCTTTACAAAATAAATTGTTGATTGTTTTGTGGTTGTTTTATGCTGATATTTTTTTAGTTGTTTTGAAAATTGTTATTCAAAAGTGACAGTTTGACAACTCAAAAATACCACATTTATACCACAAACATACAGCGTAAAAGCATGTAAATGCCCTACAAAAATAAGTTACGCCTGTGTGCCGACCAAAGCGAGAATTAGTCGTCCTCGTCGTCTATTTAATCCTGTCCGACACGTAAGCACGCGGAACCATTAAACGCGTATTATACACGCTGGCCTGGCTGTAGAGAATCTCCAACACGTACGAGACTATTTCATTCAAAACCTGACTGATCTCCCCGCCCGCGCTGCCTCAAAGAAACAGAGATATCACTTCGCGATTCATCCGGAATCAACGACATCACTTGCTTAATCCACCACTACTAAATAAAACACGCACAAATTACACACACACGCTCACTCAGATACAGACAGACGAAGATGTGTTTAGTGTTTGTGTGTGACGAGGACGAGCAGGTCATAGGGAGACAGGGGGCGCCAGGAGCTTGCCCGTTCTGCGGCGGGGCGATACAGGCAGTTGATGTCCAGAGCCAGTGGCGACTCTGTTTCGTGCCGTTCTATTTCCGCACCAAACGCAGGTTCTATTGCTCCTTCTGTAATCGCCGACTCGTTATCCGATCCTGACCGATTCCTCTCGATCTTTCCTTTCCATGTGAAGATGGATGATCTTGCAGCAGATCGGTCGGTTTCTTTCTTCTCCGCTTCTCCTGTCCTGTATATATGTTGTGTTCAGTTTGTTGTCCAATTTTTGTAACTTGTTTGGTGTAAATAAAACTGGTTAGGGTTTGTGTTTCTTGATTCTGCGCGGTATGTGGTCAACTGTTGTCTTATCATGGGAGGGGGAAGGTGGGTCTTAATCCATTCCATATGATGTGTATAATTGTAGAGAGTTAATCTTGGACTGCGTCTACATCAGTGGCGGACCCAGAAGTCAAAGTTTATGGGGTTTAAATTTTTTTTCGACATTAACATATATTAAATTTGAAGGTATTTATACGTGGTCATAAAATTATTGAGCATTAGTATATATATCAAATTTTAAGGTAATATTTAAATTTTAAATAAGTATGTAGAATTTGTAAATTAGACTTATTTTTAAAAAAAAAAAACATATTACCTGGGGGTTAGACTTTAACATGAGATCAAAGAAGTATTTTGTTCCATAACTTAAAAACCTAAAATAGGTACAATAATTGAATTTACAACCTCACATATAGAAACATGTCTCTACCACTAAATATTATCAATTTTCAGTATTTACTCACTTTATTTATTAAAACTATACTTTAAAAAATTATCTATCAGAAAAGCTATGGGTCCGGACCCCGCCTCGGTCCGCCCCTGGTCGACATGTGATGTACTCATATAGTAAAGGTTAATTCTTCAAAAAAAAAGAAGAAAAGAAATGTACTACTACCTCCGTCCCGTCATAAGTGTTCTGTTTTATTTTTGGTACGTTTTTTCACCTCAATATTAAACATATAAGGTAAAATAATTTTATAAAACTAAATTTTGTATTATATAGTTTATCATGTAAGGAATCATATGCAAAACTTAAATTTTCTAAATTAATTTATCTTATATGTTAAAAATTGAAGTCAAATGACATGTCCAAATAGTAAATAGACGGTCAAAGGTGGGACGGAGGGAGTAGTATATCGTAAAGGTGACAAAAGGGGTTAAAAAGGAATAAACGTTTTACTTTTGTCCAGATTAAGGAATAAACGTTTTGTTTGTCCGAATTAAGTCACAAACGTTATAAGTTTAAAGGCAATAAGGAAGCTTACTATATTAACGTTAATTTTTATGTCAAAAGCAAAAAAGCTATTTAGTTTATTAAAAATTAATGCATCGCATGAAGGGTAGATTTTTTTAATTAAACTATATGCAACAACCTCCTTATATATTTGGTTAGTTTTGTTTATAAGCTTTCATATATGTTCTTATTTATAATATTTAATCAATATCTAACCATACTTACAAATGTTTTAATGAAGAGAAAAATAATAATTAGTCAAGAAAGATAAAAAACAATGACTGAAAAAAAATTATTTTGTTTGAAATTTTGTGTAAGTTTAATATTTTGAATTATTAATTTTTTTCAATGTTATATACTTGTTTAGTTATTTTTTATATTTTTTTGATCTCTTGAATAAATTTGTAATTATGTATACTTTTTTAGTATTTGAATTTATTTTTTGGAAATTTTTATAATTTTTTTGTAATTGTCTATACTATACTTTTGCTTCTTTCAGTTAATTAATAATAATGATTTATATTGTTTATAATTAACTTTGACATAAAAATTAACGTTAATATAGTAAGCTTCCTTATTGCCTTTAAACTTATAATGTTTGTGCCTTAATCCGGATAAATAAAACGTTTATTCCTTAATTTGGAAAAAAGTAAAAAGTTTATTCCTTTTTAACCCATTATACGCCGAAAGTAGACCAGCCATCTTTCTTTAGGATAGGAGTGACGAGTGAGGGGAATCGGATTCACTCCAGATAGGTGTTTTTTATAAAAATAATTGGGCTGGCTGCATAAATTCTTAATTCGACCTTTAGGCCCATAGATCGACCCAACTTTTCATCACTTGTTTGAGGGTGGGTTTCGTTTCTTCTCGTACGGTTCTATATCTATCTATATTCTCTAATGCACTAGGATGATGAAACCATTACTTTCTTTTATATTTGGAAATTTTGAGTTATGGTGGGAAATTTCAACTTTTAACTCAATTTATTGTAAACAGATAGATTACCTTATTTAATAAAAAGATTAAAAAACAAGAGTTTGATATATACTAGTTAAATGTAAGTCAGGTTAATGTAATAATTTTTTTTTTGAAACCAGAGTGATTTAGTTAGAAGACAGTTAGGCAGGAGAGCTACAATGGCCAAGGTCAAAAAATCGACCAAGACGGAGACACCACACAATACGAAATTGGAACCATCCCAGCCCCACCCCTCCCCATTGAAACCACTAATAATTGATAACAAGAAAGCATACAAACAAGAAAACAGATGGCTACGCAGCCAGACAAAGCGGGATACTGAAATCCCGCCCTCTGTAGTCTTCCCTAGGGTTACTCAATTTACTCGGTAACTCCTAGTTCGCACTTGTGTGATTCCCCAAAACCACTAATGGTTGCTTCCCTCCATCCAGATCAATAAGGAGAGGAGAATCCTGGCGCCCTTGGACGATCCTCACCATCTCAACTTCTGGTTCACTCCTATGATGTTGCCAAGCCTTGGGGATAGAGCCTTCCATCTGGATCTTATCCAAGACGCCCCTTCGAGCTACCTCCTAAGTCGACATCTTCCTTCGATTCTTTCGATAGCACTCTCGCACAATTCATAGATTCATTCAGAGGGGTATCATGCACATTTCCACCCACATCATTATCACCTGCTGAGGAGCTAGAGCCTGTTTCAGTATAAGGTTTGGTAGAATCTTCCAGACTTCAAGATCACCTCCATCCTCGATCCAGGGACCATATAGGTTATTTGAAGAACCAAAACTTCACCTTGAATAATGATAGAAACACAACGGAGAACAAGTTTGTGGACATCGAGCATGACTCTTAACTCTCAGGAATTCGTCCCCCGAATGACTATCATCCCCATCATATTATAGGAAAGTTTCCACCTTAGCCCCTAATCGTTTGCGAAGGCCTCCTCTCGAAAAATGAAGGGGACATCATGGAGTCTGATCTAGATCAGTATAGTTCGGAAATCATGATCTTTTGTGGCCTTCCTAGCATCAACAATTTGAAGGACTAAGAGAGGATGGTTAAAATTCCACGGGCCGCGGTTGAAAATTGTCTCAATGGCTTCCTCTTTGTCAATCTCAAACATGAAAGAGATTTCTCCTAACCATTCGAGCCTTGATATGGCCATGCAACTACCAAACCTTGTCGAAATTGCTCTCCAAGGCTCTTACATCCGTGACACGGAAAGAGAAAAGCTTTCCCGAATGTAGTTGCCGAACTGCTAACTGCAACTCGAGCTCACAAGATCATCCAAATTCATGGAGAGACCATTCTCTTTTGTACTCCCTCCTATTTTTAATGTAAATCGTTTTGGAGATGTATCTGGACTGAAAAATAATTCAGGTTCATCTCCAAAACGATTTACATTAAAAATTGGAGGTAGTAAGTGATAATTCGGAATCCTAATGAAATATCATCATTTTGCTCTTCTGTATTTGGTTTGGCCATTGCAATGATGCTGAAAACGGAAGCGTTGAGGAAGAAGCAGATGAAGGAGTGAGGAGAGGCATGTGATTTACAGGTGTGGAGGAGAATTTTGGGAGCCACCGAGGTCTGGTATGAAGAAAAACCACATGCATAGTATAATGATGAATGTTGGTCTTCCATGGGTGACATCGGAACTATCACTAGGATTGGTAAGCAAGAAACTCTTCTAGGGAGAGAAAAATCGGTAGGGGCGAGGAGAATTCGCTAATGTAATCATTTATTTTTGAATGCGCGTAAGACTCTCTCTTTAGCATCTGTACTTGTGAAGCTAGAGTTAGGTTTATGTAATAATTTGCTCCTAAATGTTCGTACTTGTCAAGTTCGTGCAATAATTTGCTCCTGGATGAACGTAACACTTCTCTGTCACGAAATATACTTCACTCAAAATAAAATATAAGTATATACACTCTCATGTTAGACGTAATATGAAAAGGTACATTTCAGATTGATCTAGTTGTAAAGTATATCATCTGATTTACCAATTACTGATGCAATCCAGATGCTAAAAAAGGGAGCACTCTAGATGTTTTCCCTCTTACACATTGTTATGTTAATACTTATATCGTGTCGGTAAGCCTTCTTCAATTGGTATATCGTACCTTTGGCGGGTAAGGGACTAAGGAGAGAGGGGTTTGTTACTTTGTGGCGCCGGTTAGGTGGTTGACAGAGAGTACCCCACCTAGCAGCCAGCAGAAATAATAATGAGAGTTAAAGAGTCGCAGAGAACCATATGGGAACAGTACAATGCGAGATTTATCGTCATGGCATTGGCAGTGAATTATTGCTTCCTTGTTGATGTGGTAGTTCCTCATAGAATAATAATTGCACCCTTTTTCCATGTTTCAACCTTTTTCTTTTTCACTGCCAACTTCAATACATAAAAATGGTAACGTAACAATGCCCAGCTTTTCACTACTCCACTTTTACGAATTGCAACTGACAAGATTCGATTCACAAAATACAGGCACTTACTTAGGCCGGCCGAATCTACCTCCTCAACAATGAACATCAAAAGTTTGTTCATAATTTCTTCCCCTTTCTCACCACATTTGAAATTCCGCCAACTACTATTGTCTCTTTCTGACTACGCCTCCTATTTATACAAGAAAAACTGATCCTGATCCTGATCCAACTACAACTAAAAAACATAACCCACGACCAACAACATCAATTCATCACTCGCTGTTCCGGGATATGACTTCACCAAACTTGACAAAGAGCTGAGCATCTGAGGTGCTCATTGATGAGCAATGGACCATATGCGGTGTCTTCAGATTAGCGTATTCATCCACATAGTTTGTGGTTTGCCCCGACCCGCCTAAAGGTCCACCAGACAGGGTGGTTTGCTGTTGTTTCTGGGCATCCGTCACTAGTGTGGATGGCTCAGTTGGGACCAAGCTGTTCAGGACTCTTGCCACTTCATGCATTGTTGGACGGTCTGCCGGCTGTCTCTTTGTACAGAGAAGAGCTAACTGGAACACCTTCTTCACCGCTCCAACATCCTTGCATGTATTAGTGATCTCGGGGTCCACTGTCTCCATTACCGCGTTTGTTGCTGCCTTGGCTAGGATCTGGCACAGAATAACAATAAAATAAGAAAACAGAGTATCCTTTCGGAAAAAAAAAAACAGATTACAAGTCAATTGAACAAAGCAAACGAAGATATAACAGTGAAAATTTCATTCATTCCGAAACCTGTAACACGTTCAGATGTTCAGTCAAAAAGTAAAAAGAGACTAACCAGATGATGTAGATTAGATTCATTGTCAACAGCTTTCCTTCCCGTCAGGAGCTCAAGTAACACAACACCATAGCTGTAGACATCCGACTTCTCGGTTAGCCGGGAAGTGCGGGCATATTCAGGATCAATGTACCCAATGGTTCCCATCACATAGGTTGAAGTGTGGGACTTAGACGTGCAGATACTCTTGGCGATCCCAAAGTCAGTGAGGTGAGCTTCGAAATCCTTGTCAAGGAGGATGTTGGATGACTTGACGTCCCTGTGGATAATCCTCGGGCTGCAGTCATGGTGGAGGTACGCTAAACCCTGAGCTGATCCCAAAGCTACCTTGAGACGGGTGTCCCAATCCAGCTTCTTCTTCATCTTACCTATTAAAGAGTGACCCAAAAGAAAACAATCAATATCATTTTTCAAGCAAATGCCATGTTCGTTCAAGAAGCGGAAAAGATTACTGAATCTGACAGGTTAATTAATTACTTACCATGAAGGTGATCCCAGAGAGACCCGTTCTCCATGTAATCATAGAAAAGAAGGTTGCCAGATGAAGACAGAGAATAACCCTGAAGACTGACAAGATTCCTATGCTTAATGCTTCCCAGTGTCTCAAGCTCAGTCTCAAACTCCTTCACAGGGTATGGGAAATGCGAATAGATCTTTTTCACGGCAACTGGTCGGCAATTCTTGAGGACACACTTGTAAACAGTGCTGGAGGCTCCGTATCCAATTATGTACTTCTCGCTCAGATTCTCAGTCACACGCATGATGTCATCATAGACGTGAAGCGCCATGTTCATGTGGAGAATGACAAGTTTTGGTGACGAGTAATTCACCACTGTCGGTTGGTTTGCAAATCAATCATTGTGCCATTATTGAATGGAAAGAGTTATGGTTATAACGAGTTAAAGAGAGATCGGTGGGACGGCTATTCACCTGGCTTGTCGAATGACCCTTCGAACAATGGAGTGGGACGCCGTGGACGGCAAGTGGCAACAAGTATCATCAAAAGAACCACGAGAGCCCCCAGAGCAATACCCAAGATGGCCGCTCTTGATATGGTAGAAACTGTATGTTTTTTAACAAACAATATGTCAGAGATGACAACAGCATTCTACAGTTGTCAGTGTTTTAAAACAACAAACAAGAAAGAACGCTGTTTTTACCTCGTTCAGGTGGATGAGCAGACTCGAGGCAAGAATGCTGCCAATAACCGCACAGCTTGGGATTTCCAGTAAAACTATAGCGGCAGATGAAAGTGCTCAGCGCACAAGAAAAGAAAACAAATGGAAGAACAAAATCGAAAGATTTGACACTTGGCTAACCAAATACCTTTCTGGAGAAAACCTTGTGAAGTTTTTGGCTTTAGGAACATCGCCAGACAGGTCATTGTAAGATAAGTTTCTGCAAGATTGCAATCGCAGAGAGATTATAACACATTCCACGTTCCACAATAAAGGCCTAGGGAACAACAAGATGAAGTTTTGATAATTCAGACTGTTTACAATATTGTGAGGCTGAGGCAGTCGATAAGCGGACTAACATCCCCGGACAGATTGTTATGCTGCACTCTCCTGCCATTGTGTTATTCTTTAAAATGTCATTCATTGAATAGAAAGCTAACCTAGACATGATAAGATGCAATCCATCCTCACATACTTACAGCGCAAACAGATTCTGAAGCAGATTGATTTCTAATGGAATTGGACCAGAGACGTGATTGTTTGAAATATCTCTGAAACAAAATAACAGACACGTAAGGAAATAGACAGAACAGGAAACATACCTGAATTGAGAAACAGAGTCAATGGGGTCGTGAACAAAAGGAAAAGCTTCTTACATGTCAACAATGCTTCTCAGATTACCAAACTCTGCAGGGATGAGGCCACTTATCTGGTTCCTACTCAGGTTCCTGCATTAGCACAAGATCAAAGACAGGATAAGAACCGAGAAATGGACTTCCTGAGTAGATAAGTAGAACTGTTCAATCATTTGGGTAGTCTCATACAGTTTTAAGAGATGCTCGAGATCTCCAAGGGATGAGGGTATGGTACCATTTATGACATTGTTAGAGAGATCCCTGGAAAAGATCAATAAAATGATCAATAGCAGCTTAAAACCTGACGTCAATGTATCAGCAAGAGTTGCGCTTACAGATTATCCAGATTGCCCATTTTAGATAACTCAAGTGGAATGAGGCCCTGAAGTCTATTAGATGAAAGATTCCTGAAAGCCAGAAGTGATTATTCATAAAATCAGATTCCATGAAGATCACGCGCCATCAAAAGTAGATGGGGCTCATTGAAAATCTATCTCAGAGAAGAAAATTATGTGCTAATTCTCTCTTAGACCATAGCTGGTGATATGCCTATTGAGATACCCAATAACTCAAAATAACCGTTGTGGCATATACATACAAGTATGTCATGCTTTCCAACTTCTCAAATGCGGCTGGGATGGTTCCATTTAGCTTGTTTCCATGCAGATTACTGCAGGAACAGAAGAGTTTAATCGAATTAACCAGGAATGTAAATAAATGAGAGGTGCAATAGAAGTCACAATAGTTCCACGTTCATGCTTACAGGCTATTCAGATTTCTACAGGAGCTCAGATTATGGGGAATAGAGCCTTCAATATGATTGTTTGCAATATTTCTGCAAAAGCAGTTAGGATGAAGTGTTAGATAAGCGATAGCTTGGTTTCAGAAAGTAGGTGTCAAAGTGGTCTATTAAGACTTACAGGTCAAACAGATCCGTAAGCTTTCCCAATTCCGGAGGAATATGTCCAGTTAGCTGATTGTCATTCAATTCCCTGAACAACACAACTGATTAGCAAAGTGGATTGAAGCAAAAAATGGCAACAAAGTTACCTAAATGGCATTCCAAAGCCAGAAAGATAAACAGATTGTCCACATACAAGTAATGAAGCTTGGACATGTTTCCTAGCTCTGGAGGGATTGAACCAGTCAGTTTGTTTCCATGCAAATACCTGCAGGATAGAACAATTTTCAATATACACTTACAAAGAGTAAAAGAGGCGAAATGCTGCTATGTTGGAATGAACAGTGAAAATCAATGTAGAGCCAAATTTAGCAGAGCTAGGCGAAAAAAAAAAACAAGCAAATTGGCCTTGGGTATTTCTTTGAGCAAGATGACATACAATTTCTCAGTGTAACTCAAATTTCCCAGGATAGGAGGGATAGTTCCACTCAAGTTGTTGCAGCTCAAGTCTCTGAAACAAAGAACAACCAGATAAGAACATAATCACAGATATATTTTGCAAAGGGCAGTCAGGTGTTCTCTGATTATTGAAATGCTGGCGCAGAATGACACTCACAACACAGCAAGAGCTTGCATCAGTCCAATCACTGATGGGATATGGCCAGAGAGCTGGTTTCCTTGCAAAGATCTAATCAAAAAAGCATAGCAGCATCATAAGCTAGAAATACAGTGACAGAGCGTAAATAAATACTAAAACTTTTGCTTACAGTGTAGCCACTTGTAGAAACCCAATATTGAATGGAATCTCTCCTGTTAGTTTGTTGTTTGATAAATCCCTGATCACATAAAGACAACAGAACTATTTCAGCAAGCATGCTGTAAGCTTTACTCTACCGAATGTGTTACCAATTATAAGAAATAACACTATCAGAAACGGTTACATACAGCACTTGGAAGGTAGTACAGTTGCCAATATTCTCAGGTATGCTTCCAGTCAGGCTGTTATTTTTGACATCACTGTAAATAGATGGGCAGGAGATTGAGACCAATGATGCTTCAATTTTTTTTGTCAGATAACAGAATGCTGTCACTCAATCTGGTTGAATAGTGTCCAAAAAACTTACAAGTACCACAACCCTGTCAACTGGCACATATCAGGTGAGAGTGAACCCTCCAGTCTATTTCCTCGAAGCCCCCTTGATATTCCATAAAGAAAACATCTTAATCAGCAAACACAAACTGCAATTCACTATCCTTTGAGAGCAGGACCAAGCAATAACCATCTCTAGCAAATCAATTCCACTGCCACATATAATACTCACAGATATTGCAAGACTTCATTCCAATATATTAGCCTTGGAATTTCCCCAGTCAATTGTTTTGAGCCAAGTCTCTGTGACAAGATTGTAAACCGATGAATGCTAGGTAGACACAACATATACGAATGTCAGCAGCTTGATTAGAATTTGGTTCTACGAAAAGGGGCCTGCTTACAAGTATTTCAAGTTTGGAATCTGAGAGAGTGTGGATGGGATAGGACCAGTTAACATGTTGCTTTTCAGAGTCCTGAAATTTGTTTTAATAAATGCCATCAGTCAATTCATTAGAGTACCTGCAGGCAGTATTACTAGTGAAATAGAGAAATGCTAGTTTCAGTTGTGGTAGTTGATACTCACAATGTCTCCAGCTGTTTCAGCTTTGATATTGAGAATGGAATATCACCGTGAAGCTCATTGAGAGACAGATCCCTGATATCACAAAGTCATTTCAATATCAACAAATCAGAGTTTGTTATGGGGAAGATGAAAACATCACCAACCATCTAACAAATTCACAAGATAGAATAAATAAACAGAATGACTGCATGAATGTGACGACTTACAGGACTTTCAACATCGAACAGTCACCAATTTCATCAGGGATTTGACCTGATAAATGATTGCCCTTGAGATCACTGGCGAATAAAAAAGATGAACTGAATTAGCAGACAAAACATAAAATGTCTCATTAACTCAATCAATAAGGATTTACTAGAGTCAGCCAGGAATTTACACTGAAAGCAAGGCTTTAAGATTCCCGATAGCAGGGGAGATCTCTCCATCAAGATTAAGAGTTGAGAGATTGCTGAAATAGAAGCCAAGCAAGCGCAAGTACTCAGACCCATAAGATACCAGATACTAGAAACACACGGAGAATAAAACAAAGAAAATAGTGGGATCAAAGCGGAAAAGAGGTCAAGGAAGCAGTGCACTCACAGTGCTACTATGTTGAAGGAGGTATTGTCGCAAGTGACACCCCTCCAAACACAATAGTCTGAAGAGGAGGGTGAATCTGTCCAGTCATACAAAACATTTTCTGGATCCCTGAAGGATTTCTTTATGTCCAACAATGTAGCTCCTACGCCACAAACAAACCCCGAAATTAGATAAAGAGCTCATTATGTTGATAGTTCAGGAACTAGTTGTGCCTCCTAAAGCAGCGACAGGAATGTCGCGCTATGGGGAGGAATGGGAAGTTGTGCTTGGAAGCAAATCCGGTCACAAATCAGTGAATATCATCGTGATTAATGAATAATTAAAGGATGAATAAACAAATACGGGAACACCTGTTTGGGTTTGGGGGATAAATAAAATACTAGTCCTATTAAGCAGCAGTGTCAGAGTATTTACCGGAACAAAAAATTTTTATTAACGACAAAAAAGTGGAGATGAAGGACAACTATTGGATTAGTTAATTAACAATACTACACTACAAATGACCAATAAAATAAGTGGGAAAGAAGCGATAAACTCTGGTCAAATCCTTAATAGGTTTTGTTTGTTTAGCTCACCGTCATCTGAACTTGCAAAGCCCAAGAAGCATGAGAGAAGAAGAGGAGCAATGATCAAAGCAGACGCAGGAAAATGATGCCTTATTCCCATAGTAGCAGGCAGCAGCATCAACTGGAAGGTTCTATTCCGAGTGAATTGGGTTGGTGGCGAAATGCATGAAAATAGTAGCAGTTGCAAGACGGTATACAGATTCTTTTTCCCCTTTATCCTTTGCTCCTTTTCCGTCTGTCTTCTATGGTTTGAGCGCGAATAGTCATTTACAGTCTCCATTCCCTTCCTCTTCTAATCTAATCCACCTTACCCAGTTTCTGTTTATGGAACTTCAAATAATACCCCAGAAGTGAAGGAAGCCAATTTCGTAAAAAGCACTGAACTCACGCTTGCGTTTGGTTGGTTTCAATCACATCCCTTCAGCAATCACGCTCACTCCAGAGAGGAAGAAAAAAAAACACAGACCCAAATGTGAAATGATAAAACCCAGGAAATTGGCATTCTGATTTGATTCAAACAGAGCCATGTGAGGTGAGATAAGAGAGTTTGTTTGAGTTGAGACTGTGTGTGAGAGTGAGAGAGAGTTATTGTGGTGGGGGTGAGAGTGAGGGAGGAAGATAAAAGTTGAAAGACCTCTCTGCCAACTTCGGGGCATCAAAGGACCCTGAAACGGTGCAGTTGCAGCAGCAGCTCTGTTTTTAAATCATACTCACTAAAAACACTCTCACTCTGCAACTGCTACAGCACTCTCAGAGAGTAGGAGAGAGAGAAAGAGATTTATACAGCTATGGAAGTAAGGAGGGGTCTACTAGCTCCCAAAAGCAAAATTAACCCTACCCTTTTCGGAAGAAATGAAGAGGAAGGGGGGGCCTTGGCTTTGGTTCGGTTCGGTTCATCTCTCGTCAGTAATAAGCGGTCGCTTTCTTGCTTTCGTTTCCGCTGTATTTTTGTAACAGAGAGCTCTGAAAACTGCCAGCAAATAGCAAAAATACAGACGACGCCTGGCCTGAGCCAGTGACCCTTGCCTTCTCTCTCTTTCATTACCGCTTTTTCGACTTGACAGCTCTCTTTCTTTCCCCAGCCAGCAGCATCCCCACATTTCAGTTATGGCACTTCGCTTTCCCTTTCTATACATAAAAATAATGGAAACACTTTTTTATTATTAATATTGAGTATCGCAATTTTGTAATTTGAGTTCGTCATCCGTCCCATCTTCTAATTATGCCCGCATTTTGCATGGGAAAAGTGGGAGATGGATATTTTATTTGCCCTACTTTTGTACTTGTTCCTTGAAGGGGTTCTTTCTCCTTCTCTCACTAAGCTAAGCGTGATTAATTTGTTGTTGTACATGTTGAATTTGGCGTACTACCCGGCCTGCCTGCGCCTGAGCGTGAAATTGAAGACGGACCATTTCCTGCCCTTTTCTTTCTGAAACTTTCTGGGTTCATACAGTTTATTGATTTAATAATAATACTGTGGTCTTTTGTTATGTTACCTCTTTGCACAACAAGCGATAAAACAAATAAGAAATGCATAGTCAGTCTGACAACAAACAATTAATTCCTGGAGTAGATTTTAGTATTCTTAAAAATAAGTGTTACGGTATTATCTGGCAAATATTGAATATGAAGTTTCACTCTCAAAAATTAATTACATGTCTATTAAATACTAGAAGGGAAAGTATGATAAAATAAATAAAACTTCTGAAGACCGTTTTGTGTTTTGTGGTATAATATGTGTTATTTTTTAGGGTGGTATTTTTGGTAAAAATGTTAATGTGTCACATCGTCAACTAATAATTTTTAAAACAATTATAAATATATTAATATAAAATAATTACAAAACAGTCAGTAATTTATGCTGTAAAGAGAATGAATACCGTAAATTTGTAAAACTATTGTAATGAAGAGAATGAATACCGTGCATATTATTGTTTATAAGTTAGGGTTGTGAAATTGTAGAGATTGATGTGAATAAATGAATTAATTTAAAAAAATCACTTATTATTTGTTTTTATAAAAATGTTATTGAGTAGTAGTTTTTACAAATTATTTACCAACACACATTGTAATGATAGTATTTCATGTTATTGAAAATAAGGTATAAAATCTGAATATTTAATTATATGTACATATAGTAATATAGGTCATATTTTTTAACAACTAAATTGTATATTTTTTGTATGATATAAACATTAATAAGTTCACTAATTTATTATTATATTTTCCTTTAATTCAAATGTGAACAAGTAGTCTGGTGTGTTAAAATCATGTATATAGTTACAATTGTTTTATCCATTGATAGAATTATGGTTGATAATAATGAAATTATTTGTATATATCTTAATATAAATGTTAACAAAGATTGATTGTAATAAAAATTTGTTGTCTTCCTAATTAATAAATTATGTATATTTTAATCTGTATATTTGTTAGTAGTTTCTTTATTTACAACTTAACAATAAATTGTTTTTAAATATAAAATTTGTAATCGTATCACAGATTTCGGTAAACGCACTGCATGTACTAACTTATTCAAAAAGGGCGAACGAAACAGTCACACTGCTAAATAGTAGTTTTCAAAAGCACCAAAAATATGTCAGCACAAAACAACAAAAAATGATCCAAAACAACCAGCCAAAACAACCAGACTAAAACAGCTACAAAAATAACAAAAACAACCGTAAAAACGTGATGTCAAACATGAAGATGAATTGATGGTATTTTCTACGACTTTTTTTTGTTATTTGACTAGAAAAGACCACAAGTGATAAGTGATAGTACCATAGCTGAACATATCCTAGATATATATGTTCATGACATGAAGTTCTATTGTTTATATCGAGGTATGTATGACATTTATTGAGCTTCTGTTTGGGAGAATAGAATAGTAAGTGCTTTCTTTATACCGTGGTCAGGTTTGATGGGATCACAAATGGTTGAATATTTTTGCTTCTCAAAAACAAAACACAGAAGTAGTTTTTTTTTTTTTTTGATCAAACTTGCTCCATATATAACATAATCAAACATAGGAGAGGCTTACACCAGCCCGCACCCCCTATCATCAAAATGGAGGTGTCTAAACACCTCAATTTCCAACTTAGCAGACTGAATTAGTTTAATTGGGGCTGTGGTGCTATCCCACTGCCTCCAATTACCAACAACATAACAACATCTACTTGTTACAATAGCCGGGAAGTTTGTTAATACATCAGTAACCATACAGAGTTTTAAGTCTAAACTGCTTCTCAAAACAGATTCAAAAGCGGGATACAAATGGGGGCTTCATATCTTATACTCAAGATAGTCCTCATCATCTTCATAGTTTGATGGTGGTTGATCAGGATCAACACCTTCGATAATCTTCTGATCACTGCTTGTTGTAGACCATACCGAATCGTATCCAACTCCAGAATGAAGGCTGGATCATCACTCCAATTGTCCTGCTAAAAGCCACATCCAAGTTACCCATATTCGAGATAAGAGTACCACTACATTTCAGATTGTAACCCAAATTCCTATTACAGTAGTTGGAGAAAAAAAATAATCCTCATTAGAATTAAACATAGAATCTTGATGGTAGCTCTGATTGTTATCTCGGGACTTCATCTGGTAGGCTTCAACGAAAGCTAGATTTGCATTGATGCAATCCAGAATGGCTAACTCCTGATTATGCTTAACTTTATTTCTAGCATCGTATATAACCCACATCAGGTTACACAACTTAGCTACTCTTTTTTTCCAAACTAACGTTTTAGAAATAATCCAATCCTGGATGGCATTATCCTTCTCATTCGGGATATCATCAGTCACCAAAAATCTTTCCAGACATCCATTGATGCCCAACATTTAAAAATACTATGAGAGTCAGTCTCAGGCAAACCACAGAGGAACAATTGTCTTTTCCTCCCAGCCTTTTCGAGATATTAACTAGGCATGGAGAAATATTGCTGAGGAATTTCCACATGTAGAGACGAGCTCTAGGGGGAATAAGAGCAGAGTCTAATTTCTTCAGTAACTCAGAGAAGTGAGAAGTGGGTTCAGAGGAAGAGGCCTTATTCTGGGAATGAAGAAGCTTGTTATAGCCTGATTTGACAGTATACTTACCAGAGGAACTACCCACCCACGTCCAAGAGTCTTTGAGGTCATGGGAGAACTTTGTATTAAGGATATCAGACTGATCAATAGGGAGGAACAAATCTGTAATCAACTGAAGGTTCCAGGAGGAATGATCATGACTCATGAGCTGGCTAACCGAAGTGAGAAGGGGATCCACCAGATTTTTTGTGAAAGGTAAAGAAGGATTGTTTTTGGCCAGCCCAAGGAAACTCCCAAATTGGGGTATCCTTACCATTACCAATTACCCTCAGAGCTCCCATCTTGACAGTATCAATGGCTGAGAGAAAGGCAGTCCAGATTGGGCTATCTTTTTTCCTTTGGAGGCTTTGAGTATGGAAGTAGGAAAGTAAAGAGCTTTGAGAGATTTACTAACTAGGCTGTGCTCATTTGTGAGGATGAGCCAAACCTGTTTGGCTAATAAGGCATTGTTGAAGGCTGCAATCTGTCTGAACCCCAGGCCACCATGATCAAAATCATCACACACTGTATCCCATTTTTTCCAATGCATAACTCTCTTTTTTTCAGATCCCGACCACCAGAACTGAGCACAAAGAGAGTTAATTTTCTCTATGATACCAGTAGGTAATTTAAACAAGGACATAGTAAAGGTAGGAATGGCTTGGAGCACACTCATAACTAGCACAGATCTGGCTGCATGGGAAACAGGTCTATTCCAGCAGTGAACTTTCTTTTTAATGGAGTCAAGAAGATAGTTGAAAGTTTCCTTTTTACTTCTTCCCACTTTGATAGGGAGGCCAAGGTATTTAGAGAAGAATTTAACTTGCTGAACCTTAAGGATCCCTGCTAGGCTATCCTTCAGCTGAGGGGGGATTTTTTGCTGAAGACTATTTCAGATTTTTTTGTTGGTAATAAGGTGCCCAGAAGCATCAAGAAAAGAGGTAAGAATGTTGGCAAGATATTGGATATTTGTAGCATTGGCTTGACCATAGAAAATAATGTCATCGGCAAAGGCCAAGTGGGAAATAGGAGGGGCATTTTTAGCAAGCTGAATCCCTTCAAACAAGTTATTCGACATGGCAATATTCAGGGTTCTGGAAAGGGCTTCTTGGGCAATAATAAACAAGAAAGGAGAAATGGGATCCCCCTGCCTAATCCCCCTCTTTTGAGTAAAGCATCTCCCCGGGGAACCATTAACAATAACTGAGCCTTTACAGAAGTCACACAGTTCATCACTGGGACTCTCCACCCATCAGGAAAGCCCATGGCCATAATAATCTTGTCAAGGAACAGCCAACTCAATCTGTCATAGGCTTTGCTCAAATCAATTTTACAAGAGAACAACCCTTTTTTTTTTTGCAAGAGACCTCTCAATTTTGTAGTGAAGCTCTCCAGCAAGAATAACATTGTCAGTAAGAAGCCTATCTTTCACAAACCCAGATTGATTTAAAGAGATGATACGAGGAAGGATGTGTTGGATACGGTTAGCTAGAACTTTGGTGGCTATTTTGTAGGTAAAGTTGCAAAGGGCAATTGGTCTAAAATGGGAAGAGAGGTAGCTCCTTTAACTTTGGGAATAAGAGCTATGTGGTAGTGATTAAGCTTATCCGGGATGGGATGGACCGTGGAGAACATTAGAACTGTGTCAATAACCTGTTGCCCAACGTCTGTCCAGAATGTTTTAAAGAAAACTCCATTAAAACCATCAGGCCCGGAGCTTTGTTAGAGCCCAATTGTTTAGCAGCTGACACTATCTCCTCTTTAGAGTACTGAAGATTCAGCTCATCTCTGCAATCAGCAGGTAAAATGTCTTTGACAGCAAGCATGAAGTTATCCAAGTTCACTGCTGGGATATCTTGGAAAAGGTCCTCAAAGTAGGAGGCAGTGATGGTATCCAACTCCTTCCAATCAAAACACATATTTCCCAAATCATCTTGCAGACAGAAGATTTCATTCCTCCTACGATTCATAGAGGCTCTACTATGAAAATAGGAGGTATTTTTGTCACCCTCCTTAATCCACTTGTCCCTCGACCTTTGTTTCCATTTTGATTCTTCTTTCAGCAACAACAATTCTATTTCTAATAACAGCCTTTTTCTGTTCGAAATTGCCCATTCACTTTGAAACCCTAAAGAAACAACCTCCAACTCCTTCCTTTTAGATCTCAGCTTGAAGTTTATTTTTTTGAAAGACCACCCATTCCAATCCATCAGCTTCTTTTTGCACCTTGCTATATTGGTCATAAGGTCATTATTGTTGTCTCCCCAAATAGATTGCACAATAGATTTACAATGACTATCTAACGCCCACACATTCTCAAATCTAAAACTTTGGCTGGATTTTTGTGGCTACCTAGTAATTTGAGGAGGATAGGGCAATGATCAGAACATTCCCTAGGCAGATGAAGGACAGACACAGAAGGGAACTGGTCTAAAAAACATTGAGAGGCAAAGACTCTGTCTAATCTACTAATCGAGGTAAAAGGCTCAGGCTGGCAATTCGTAAACGTGTAAGGGAAACCAACAAACCCTAGATCCACTAGACCAGAGGAAGTAGTGACCTGCCTAAAAGGATCCATTTGATCATCCCCTCTCCTTCTCCCTCCTAATTTTTCACTTTCGAATAAAATTTGTTGAAATCCCCTCCAATAACCCAAGGCATAGAGATAGCCTCACCCAGATCCCTAATAAGCTCCCAAGAGTAGTGTTTGAGATGCCAATTGGACCATCCATAAAAACCAGTAAACATAAACTTTAACATACCTGGGAGCTGGACCTCAGCGGCAATGTGGTGATCAGAATGGTTGAAGGGGACGATGACACAATCCAAGGACCATAAGAGAAGAAGACCTCCACTCTTCCCAATGCTACTAACTGCCCTACCATGGTAATTTCTCCACTTCTTGGAAACCCTTTCCATATCTTCAGCTGACTTGTGGGTCTCCATAAGAAATACCAGATTGGGTCTATGCTCCTTCAACAAACAGGAGACCCAATCTACTGCACAGGGGCGACCCAACCCCCGGCAGTTAAGAAAAAGGCAACTCATTTTGGGTGGCAGCCCTGATCCTCATCAGGGTCTGCCTTATCTTGGGTAGCTTCATAGTACTCAGCCTCCTCTAGTTCACCCAGAGAAATGTGGGAACTAGTCATCAGTGGACTGAGACCAAAAGTTTTCCTTTTTTTTGTTTTGAATACTTCAGAGTGTCTAGGACTGAGGCTGGAATCAGGAAACATCTTAGCTTTACCTTTGCCACTAGGAACAACCAGAGAGGAAGGGACGGCAGTAGGAACACTGGTAGAGTTGAAGCACACACCTCTATTTGACATAAGATTTGGGGAGGAGAATTCCCGGGAGCATCCAGCATAGGCACATGCACAGGGTTCTTTGGGGCTAAAGTCTTTGGAGAAGGCGCTTATGGCTTGGTTCCAGTCAAAAAGGTTTCCCTCATTAGAGCTCTCTACAAGGGGAAGCGTGGGAATTCCCAAAGCAGACTGAGGAATAGTGGTAGAAGCTATCAAAACAGAGGTTAATGGGGCTGAATGTTGGTTAAACCCAGGGGGGTTTGATAGATTGAAACACTTGAAGGACAGCATCAGAGGAGGCAGGGGTAAAGGTAGCATTTTGTGGTAGAGAATTTTGGGGAATGGGCACCGAAGGAGGAATATCCACAGGTAAGGTAGCCAGGGTTAAATCCACATTGATATCAGAAGGGCTGTAATTAGAAGAGCTTTCGACTGGGAGACCATAGCAGTAAGACCATCCAAAGCTCCTTCATCTTTCCATTGCCTGAATAGAGCAAACTCAGAAGCTTCAGCTAAAGCAGCAGCATACTCAGATCGTAACCAGGGGCCAAATCTATCAGGAGACGGATCATCTTTACCAACAAACACACAATCTGCTTTAATATGGCTTACTCTTCCACAATTATAACAGAAACTAGGAAGGTTCTCATAAGAGAGCCTAAACACTCTATTTCCTTTAGAGGTTTTCAGCAGGAGCATGCGACAAAGCGGATCAGAAATCCTAATCTCCACTCTAATGCGAAGAATCTTAGCAGCCAAGGGATTAAATCGATCCTGGCAATCCACAAATTTCCCTATGCAATTACCCAACTTGATAGCCGACAGTTTGTTGAAAAACACCATAGGCAACTTATGAATCCCTACCCAAACTTTAATCTCTTTAGTGTCGTGCTCCTCAATATTAATGTTAGGGTTAATAGGCACCACCGCCAATAACCTACTTTGAAAGTGCCAAGGGCCTCCAGATAACACCATTTTCATATCGACTTCACAAGAGAACTGGAAAGAAAATCGATTGAAACCTACCTCTGAAACTCTAAACCCAGGCTTTGGTTTCCAAATGTGAGACATAACATTCTGAATCACTTTGGGAGCTGCCCGATTAGGGCTCCAGAGACGACCAAACAAGGCTTTTTGGAAGTCAGGGTGAAGTTGGGAATTCGACAAAGCTCCCTCCTCAATCCAGGAAGATTCAGCGGGATGAAGTTGAAGCCGAGAACAATTCGCAATAATAGAATCCATCGGAGGGGCACAAGCAAAACTAGGAGGGAATCTTTGGATTAAGAGGCTAATGAGAGATTTTTTTTTACTAACTTTCTCTAGCTTTTGCGGCGATACTAGATCGGATACTAACCTAATATTCTTAAAAGCATTAACTAAAGAATCCGGCGGAACCAGAAGGATTTTACATTCTTCAGAGGAGTTACTAATTCTTACCTCGACTGACGAAACCAAATCACTAGGCAGATCCGAAGCTTCTGCATCTGGAGCATCAGAGAAATTCAATAGAAAGGGAGCTACAGGACTGCTGACTTTGGGACTCGGCGGCATTGAAGACGGGGGTGACGTGCGAGGAAGGCGGGAGGGAGGTTTAGAGGAGGAAGAGCTATTCCAACGCTCATAGCAGGTCATGATGGCCGAGGAGCTCAGGGAACAGCTAGGGAGGTCTACCACTTTCGAGAAGAAAATCGTAACCCCGACGAGAGAAGAAGAGGGGCGCGTGGATTGGCGCGTACTCTTCTCTCTACCACTTTTTTTCTCTCTCTTTTTGGAGAGAAAGTGAGTTTGTCTAAATGTTTATAAAACACAGAAGTAGTTGAATATTCATGATCTATGTAACT
The DNA here is from genome assembly GCA_023374045.1 of Limonium bicolor. Classification (NCBI taxonomy): domain Eukaryota; kingdom Viridiplantae; phylum Streptophyta; class Magnoliopsida; order Caryophyllales; family Plumbaginaceae; genus Limonium; species Limonium bicolor. The sequence continues at coordinate 249,684,364 of CM041777.1, read as the reverse complement.
TTTCGGATTCGGGCTTAGGTCCCATCTTTTCCAATTTGCGTTTTTATTTGACAGGTGGCCATTTATTATTGGTTCTATTGAATATTTAGACCCCTCCAAAATACATCTATATATCATATTTGAAAAAATACAGCATTTCTCAGTTGCTGGAAGTCTAAGTAATTTTCCACCCTATGTTCTTAATAATAATATATTTGTTGATTTAAAAAAAAGAAAATGCAGCATTTCTTAATGGTATCTTTTACTGCTTGCTAGTACTACTTTATCAAGCACTCGGCGCTTCTGTTTCAGTTTTAATAAAATTATTCTGTTTCCTTCATTTGGAAGCTCGAGAAAACAGAGGCATCATCATCTAGCTAATGGTGGTGTGTGATTCATTGGTTTGAAATAATTTTATGGTTTCTTTCTATCATGTATGATCAATGTCCTAGAACATTTTGTCGATTAGCCTTAAATTGGGCGATACTTGATAAGTTGATCAAAAGATTGAATTTCGATATAATTTCGAAAAAAGATTTGAGTGACACTTCATAAGTCTTCTTATCATTTTGTTTGGAAAAAATGTTTCTTAGTAAAGTCTAGCGATAAATTCAACACTAAACTTTTCAACAAGTTCCTGCATGTATCTTACGTTTCAATAAAAACAAAAATATTCGAAAGTATAGAAGCAATAAACTGGAAATTCAAATCTGTTACAAAATCGGGCCCACTCTTTAAAATAAATATAATCATTGTTTTTTAAAGTCAAAAGTTTTCTCAAAAGGATGTCTATCTTTATTAAGTAATCCAAACAAACCGCAACAAAACATCAAAGCTCCAATAGAGAAAAACGAATTCATCCTCTAAGGTGGTACCAATCCAATCTGTGGACTAGCATGATCTGTTCCCGTCTCCTATTCACAAACAACATTAACAAGCATAAACAAAGCGGACTTTCATTCGCTAGAGGATTCCCCTAGATGCTTAGTAACTAAAAGATGAAAAACAAACCATATAAGTAATAAGATTGCTCATAGATAACGAAGTAGTAACAAAAAATAGGGTTTAACCAAAACAAATTAAAGATGCAATAACATCCACTAAAATACCACATCCCCCAAAACAAAACGGGACTCAATCTTGACAACCCCCCAAGTTGGGGTTCTCAGCCCATTATGAATGAGATTAGAGGACACTCCCTGGCTTAAATCAATAATCAGGATTGAATATGTATAATGTCTAATTGAGATGGTTTTGTGACATACATGATGTTGTGTAACAAAATATTGACATTTAGAAAATTAGCGCACAAGGACTCAAACTAAATGACCGTCATCTGCTTGTTTTTAAGGGTGACCGGTCATTCTGCAAAGAACAAGAGTATTTGTATTTAAATGGGTTAATGGGTTGGTTGAAAATTTACAATCCAATAATTTTAGATCGAATATGGGTCAATACAATTTTAATCAAGTTGAATATGAATGCGTTTAACCTGACCCACTAATCCGAAATGACACGCCACTGAAGTGGACCATCCCACTCGGCTCGTTAGAGATGGATGAGAGGAGAATGAAAAGTGAGACTCAAGGAGATTTCATGCAGACTGATCAAAGAGAACCGTGGGGCCTTTTTTGCATGCACCTTTTGTTTTTATCATCAAGTCTTGGATATAGGTGATTGTAGCTAGGATAGCTACATACAAGAGGAATTTATGGAGCACGTGGCGGGAGACATGGGAAGAATGACGTTCTTGTTTTGTTTTTTTGTTTTTTTAAGTTTTTTATTCTTTTTATTTTTTATTACAAAAACTTTAAATTGTTGTAACTTTTAATATATAAGTCCAAAATAAAAAACAATTATATCATTGTTCACCTAAATTCAAGCTCTTCAAAACAAGACCAGTCATGGATATGTTTTGACAACTTTAAAAAAAATTTACATGTATAGTGTACATAACGTAAAAAAAAAAAACTTGTACAGATAGTCTTACAAACCTGTACAAATGTTCACTAAAACATGTACATCTACACGTAAAAACATGTACATCATCGTATTAAAAATATACAAATGGTCACATAAATCTGTACGAATCATTAAATATGTACATTCTTAGTTCAAAATCTGTATTTATAAGGGAGAAAACTTATACAAATGGTCATACAAACATGTACAGATGTTCATTAAAGAATATGTACATTCTCACATTTGAACATGTACATCGTCACATTAAAACATGTACATTCTCACATTAAAATATGTACATTCTCACATTAAAGTATATAACGGCTTACAAATAGATTACCCTAACCCCACACACCCTAAAACCCACTATAGGAAAGTTAAAAAAACGTCAAGGCATTTTTAGGGTTTGTAGTGGCGGGTTTAGGGTCTAACGACCCTAAACTCGCGATCACAAACCCTAAAAAACTGTCGAGTTAGTTGCTACAATGTAAAGTATAGAACGGTTTCCTAATAGATTACTCTACCCCCCAAAACACCCAAAACCACCCTAGGATAGCTAAAAACGTCGAAGGTATTTTTAGGGTTTGCAGTGGCGGGTTTAGGGTCTAACGACCCTAAACCCGCGACCACAAACCCTAAAAACCTGTCGAGTTAGTTGCTACAATGTAAAGTATAGAACAGTTTCCAAATAGATTACCCTACCCCCCAAAACCACCATAGGATAGCTAAAAACGTTGAAGGCATTTTTAGGGTTTGCAGTGGCGGGTTTAGGGTCTAACGACCCTAAACCCACTACCATATACCCTGAAAACATGTCGAGTTAGTTGCTACAATATAAAGTACAGAACAAATTCCAAATAGATTACCCTGCCCCAAAACACCCCGAAACCCACCCTAGGATAGCTAAAAAACGTCGAAGTCATTTTTAGGGTTTGTAGTGGCGGGTTTAGGATGGTCATACAAACATGTACAAATGTTCATTAAAGAACATGTACATTCTCACATTTGAACATGTACATCGTCACATTAAAATATGTACATACATCCTCACATTAAAGTATAGAACGACTTATACATGTAAAATAATTTTTTTCAAAGTTGTCAAAACATATCCATGACTGATCATGTTTTGAAGAGCTTGAATTTATATGAACAATGATATAAATTTTTTTCATTTTAGACATATATATCAAAAGTTACAATAATTTAAAGATTTGTGATGAAAAAAACAGAAAAAAAACATAAAAAAAACAAACGCAGTGCGACTTGAAAAAAAGAAAAGAAAAAAAAAAAGCTAACACGGGGCGCGCTTTCATATCTGTGTATGTAGCATGGCTACATTAACTTGTAGCTACGTCATCTGCTTGTTTTTAAGGGTGACCGGTCATTCTGCAAAGAACAAGAGTATTTATATTTAAATGGGTTTATGGGTTGGGTTTGAGTTCAATGATTTTTTATGGATCAAGTTTGAGTTGAAAATTTACAATCCAATAATTTTAGATCGAATATGGGTCAATACAATTTTAATCAAGTTGAATATGAATGCGTTTAACCTGACCCACTAATCTGAAATGACACGCCACTGAAGTGGACCATCCCACTCGGCTCGTTAGAGATGGATGAGAGGAGAATGAAAAGTGAGACTCAAGGAGATTTCATGCAGACTGATCAAAGAGAACCGTGGGGCCTTTTTGCATGCACCTTTTGTTTTTATTGGGCAAGCTTGCATGCAACTATCTCGTTCTGAAACTTTTTATTTTTGTTAGTTATCCTTCTCCACCTTTTTGCCCAGACTATTGTTTAAAAGGGGAAAATAGTTTATAATTCATACGAGTTTACCGCGGAAGAGAATATTATATGTGTGCACTTGTTAATAAACTTGTTATAAATGCTCTAGAGCATTGTTTATTGATATCTCTGTAAATTTTATATTGTTTTTTAATAACATATTAGTATAATTTATAAACTAGATTCAAACTAATTAAAATAACTTGTTACAAATGTGTCAAAAGTAAACAGAATGTCTATAATTATTAGTAGAACTAGTCTAATAAATATACATAAACAATGCTCTATAGCATTTATAAAATAGTTAATATTTATTAGAAATTTTATACTAAGATTAATTATAATTATTTTAAATTAGATTATTTTTTAGTAGTTATGGTTTGTTTCCAACTGTTAATTTTGTTCAACTCCTAGTTCTGGCACAACCTCTGAACATGTCAATGAAGCGGGCAGAACAGATATAAGAAACTAAAGAGAGAATCGTAATTTTCATTTCACTGAACTGAACCAAGTGTTGCAGCTTTTCTAGTATATATGTACAGCACGAAAACGACAACAAATAATGTAGTACTCTAGCTCTTAATTAAAAGACTGCTATCCAAGAAAGAACTTTTCTTAAAATTACTTAACCGATACTTTAAAACCTCGTATACATTAAACATTATAATCCTAATAACCACCCTCAAATCATACAGAGTGTATGATTTGCAAAACATAATTCAACCTAAGCTTTCCACTTAGTATATTTTGAATTTCATCCCACATATTTTCTGTTGAAGGACATTTCTACACAGGAAATAATTCTACAAGGGGGAGTTAAAGATGGCGTTTACGTTATGCCAGAGAAGTTTTTCAGACCTCAGATGAATTTTGGTGCACGGACATCTGGGGCTGTTTGGCATTGCAGGCTTGGTCATCCATCTGGTTCTATTACTAGTCATATTCTCAATAAATTTCAGCTTCTTGTTGCAAACAATTTTAAACAGGAGTTTTGTAAGGCTTGTTGCCAGGGCAAGAGTCATGCTCTACCCCATTACCCCTCTGTTTCTTACACAGATTCCCCGTTTGCCTTACTGTTTTTAGATTTGGGGGACCTGCTTATATGACTTCAGTTGATGGGTTTCGTTATTACCTGATTATTGTGGATGATCATTCTAAATATATCTGGCTTTTTCCTATTGCACAAAAGTGTGATGTGGCTCGAATTTTTCCTGTCTTCTGTAAAATGGTGCAAGTTCAGTTTGGCACTAATGTTAAGTCTATACAGACTGATGGGGAGGTGAATTTCAGGGACTGAAATTGTTTCTGCAACAACAGGGAATATCACACAGATTATCTTGCCCTTATTCCCATCAGCAGAATGGGACTGTTGAGGTGCGAAACAGAATAGTGGTTGAGAAGGGATTGGCTCTTCTTGCTCAGAGTTCTATGCCCTTAACCTATTGGAGTTATGCTTTTAAAACCGCTGTCTATTTACTTAATCGAACTCCATCAAAAGTCATTGAATTTCAGTCTCCTTTTCACAGGCTTTTTGGCAAAGATCCTGATTACCTCTCACTCAAAGTGTTTGGGTCCGCTTGCTGGCCCAACCTACGGTCTCATAACACCAACAAACTCTCTTTTCGCTCTAAGGAATGTATTTTTCTGGGATACTCTCCCACTCACACCGGCTATATTTGTCTTGACTACCTAGCCAATAAAACATACATTTCTCGGGATGTTATTTTTAATGAGACTCATTTTCCTTTTGCCACTATCTCCTCCTCCCCACAGAATACAAATTCAGATATCAATCCCACTTCTACCTTACTTCTTGTTCCCTCTGTATCCTCTCCTAACCCCACATCAAATACATCTCCTCTCCCACTTCCCCAAACACCATCGTCTACTAATCACCTCTCTTCCACTTCCTCCTCATCTCAGCCTATTCCCTCTTCTTTCTCACCCTTGCCTTTATCCTGTGACTCCCAGCCTCCAATAGACACACCTGATCCTTTACCAGCTCCTAATCTTCATCCTATGGTTACTAGGGGCAAGAACAACATCTTCAAACCTAATATCCGCACAGATGGCACAATATAATTGGATTCCTAACACTCAACTCCACTCTACTATCTCCACATCTACTCCTATCCCTGAAAACCCCACCTACACTCAAGCCAAAAAATTTCCTGAATGGCAAGCAGCTATGCAGCAAGAATTTGATGCCTTGGTCAAAACTAATACATGGCAGTTGGTTCCTTTTGAGGAAGGCATGAACGTTTTGGGGGTCAAATGGGTTCTTAAGACCAAACGGAAATCAGATGGCTCTATTGAGCGACGGAAAGCCAGATTAGTTGCTCAAGCGTTTAATCAGTCCCATGGAATTGATTATACCGAGACCTACAGTCCTGTGGTCAAGGTTTCTACTGTTCGTTTGGTTCTCTCTATTGCTGTTTCTAGTGGTTGGCCCATTAATCAAATTGATGTGAGCACCGCCTTTTTACATGGTGAATTGGATGAAAAAGTTCTTGTTAAACAGCCCCCTGGGTTTATAGATCCACAACATCCTACACATGTGTGTCTGTTGCATAAGGCCTTATATGGCCTCAAGCAGTCCCCTAGGATGTGGTATTCTAAACTCAGCAGTTTTCTCACTGAGATTGGGTTTACAATTTCTCAATCAGATAGTTCTTTATTTGTTTCAGAAACAGAAAGGAGGTGGTCTATATTCTCGTATACGTTGATGACATAGTGATTACTGGATCTACCCCTAGTCCTAGTCAATAAACAAGTAATAGTAGACTGTCTCAAACATTTCTGTTCGAGACCTTGGGTCCTTAAAATTTTTTCTGGGGATTCAAGCCCTACGTGTAGACACCAAAAATTCTCACCCCATGAAGCAAATTCCGAGACAATGAATAAAATAAGGGGGGTCGTCGCCTTCTTTTCAAGATGTATTAATGTGCATTGCCAACACGAAATCATCATTTATGACAAAATCCTCAAATCAATTTTCAAAGCATTTCAGAAAAAGCAATTCTTCAAAAATAAATTTCCAACAACCATCCAGTTTTAAACACATACCTTTGGTTTGTTTACGTATTTTAGTATTTTATTCCATTCTTATCTGTCTATTCACTTTTATTTTATGTTATCTTCATCTTGTTACTTATTATCATATGATATGTATTGTTACTTTAATTGTCTACTGGCATTCTCTTTTATATTGAACATTTCATGCGCCTTTTACTCTTATTATTCATATCCGTATATTCCATTTTCATTGGTCATTTGATCAAACTTTCTCTTACATTAGTTTGTTACTCATTTATTTTATCTTACCGATGTTTGTACGCATCTAATTCAATTCCCATTTTTATTGCATTCGCTTGTATTTTTATCACTATTATATTAGCACTATTTCGTTATTTTCTGTAGGTATTACTATTATTATTTGTACTTTATGACGGTTATTATTAGTATTATTTTGTTTATTATATCTCATTCACTACTACTTGCATATATCCATTTCAATTTCTATTTTATTACATGTTTACATTTTTGACGTCATCATACTAGTCCAACTTTCATTATTCCATGTAGTTATCATTATTTTATTTCATTTATTTAATATTCTGTTATATTTTCGTTCATTTTTATTTAAACTCTTATGGTCTTACTCTGTTTTATTGTAAATCGTTAGCATTCTGAAGAGGTTAATCTGTCCTATGTTTTACATGCTTGTAATAAGTTCTGAACTTTGCTTAGTTGGTTAATATGAATTTGCACCGGTCAAAATTGTCGCAACCCAATCTGCTCCAGAGTCAAGTGTGTGGCCCAATTCAGGAGACCCGTTCCAGCTTCTTCGTTTGTCCACGTTCAACTCTGCCCAAACAAAACGAAAACCCTAAGCCATTACTTTCCATCAGCCGCTGCCTATCTGCTGATCTCAATCCTCTTTATAAAAATGAAAGCAACCAAAACATCGATCCCCAGACATTATTCCTGTAAATATTCCTCTGTTTTCTTCAATACATTTGTTGTGTTCTTCCCACCCAGAACAACACTCACCCGTCTTTCTGTTTCTTCCTTCAATGTTTATCTTCTCAAAATTCTGAAAACAAAGAACATACGTGCTCTACCTTCTTCATTCTATTACTCACGGTATTTTGCAACTGAGCTCAAGCTCTTCACCGAAAACACCCATGTTCACCTCCCTG